>SJYQ01014998.1:146238-265875 GCA_006410935.1 Redunca redunca
GTCCTGGCGGTGTCCTATGTTCGAGCTTTTCGTGTGGTTAGCTGTCCCCCAGTCTGGTTTACTAGCCCAAGTTAGTTCGTTCTGGTTACTTGCCGGGCTTTCCTACCCGATTCTTAGAAAGCTGTGCAGCCTGCGCCTCGAGCGCGTGTCCCTGCCCCGCCCCCACTTGCTAGTGGCGGGTGCAGGTTTATGTGCTGCTTTTCTGCTGGGGAAGTCACTGTTGGGCTTGTAATCTGTTGGTTTTAATTATTCATTTATGTATCGTTCCTGTTATGATGCCCTCTGTGCTTCTAGGGCTCTCCACAGACTCGGCAGGGAGAGTGTTTCCTGGTGTTTGGAAACCTCTCTTCTTAAAGTTCCTTTCCTGGGTCGGCCTTCCCTATCCGGGACGGAGCTCCCTCCCCACCTCCTTTGTCTCTTTTTTCGTCTTTTATATTTTTTCCCTACCTGTTTTTGAAGGCAATGATCTGCTTTTCTGGGTGCTTGATGTCCTCTGCCAGCATTCAGAAGTTGTTTTGTGGAGTTTGCTCGGCGTTGAAATGTTTTTTTGAGGAATTTGTGAGGGAGAAAGTAATCTCTTCATCCTCAGTCCTGGCTTCTGAAAACCCAGTTTCAGAGTCAGCAGGCCCATTCTTTGGGCTGAGCCAGCAAGCTGGTTGTCATCCCTTCACTCTACCCAATGGCCTTGCCAAGGTCACCACTGATAATGTTTTTACATCCATCCATCATTTCCATCATCCTACTTGACCTCCCAAGAATGCTTTACATCATTTGTGTTCCCGTCTCCTTACCTACCTCCTTCACTTGGTTTCCAGTTCTCACCCTCTGACTTTTCTGCTCCTTTCTGGTTCCTCCTCTTCCTCCAATCTTTTATTCTCTGACTTTTTTATTTTGAAAATTTTCAAACTTACAGAAACATTGAAAGATTAGTACAATAAATAACCCCAAATCCTTCTATTCACCAACTATTACCATTTTGCCACATTTGTGAGAGCTGGACTGTGAAGAAGGCTGAGCGCCGGAGAATTGATGCTTTTGAACTGTGGTGTTGGAGAAGACTCTTGAGAGTCCTTTGGACTGCAAGGAGAACCAACCAGTCCATTCTGAAGGAGATCAGTCCTGGGATTTCTTTGGAAGGAATGATGCTAAAGCTGAAACTCCAGTACTTTGGCCACCTCATGAGAAGAGTTAACTCATTGGAAAAGACTTTGATGCTGGGAGGGATTGGGGGCAGGAGGAGAAGGGGGCGACCGAGGATGAGATGGCTAGATGGCATCACGGACTCGATGGACGTGAGTCTGAGTGAACTCCGGGAGATGGTGATGAACGGGGAGGCCTGGCGTGCTGCGATTCATGGGGTCGCAAAGAGTCAGACACGACTGAGTGACTGAACTGAACTGAATGAACTGTTCTCTCTCCATACATATTTTGCTAAACAATTTGAAAATTCATGTATCATGACTCTTCATCCCACACACTTCAAACAAAACCATTTTACTATGATCACATCCAGGAAAATTAATATTCATTCTATTATATCATCTAATACCTATTGAGATTCAAGTATCTGAGGAAGACAAACACTATATCATACCACTTACATGTGGAATCTAAAACAGGAAACAAATGAACTTATCTATGAAGCAGAAACAGACTCACGGTCATAGAGAACAGAGTTGTGGTTGCCCAGAGGAAGAGGGAGGGAAGGATTGGAAGTTCGGGACTAGCAGATCCAAACTGTGATGCATAGAATGGACATACAATAAGGTCCTGTTGCATAGCACAGGGAACTGTATTTTATTTCCTAAAATTAACCACAATGGAAAAGAAAAAATCACACAATGAGATATCACATCACACCTGTTAGAACGGCCATCATGAAAAAGAGATAACAAATGCTGGTGAGGGTGTAGCGAAGAGGGACCCCTGTGCACTGTTGGTGGGAATGTACATTGGTGCAGCCACTATGGAAAACAAAAGGGAAGATCTTCCAAAAATTACAAAAGGGAACTACCATATGATCTAGAAATTCTACTTCTGAGAATGGATCTAAAGGGGAAAAAAAACACCATGCTGAAGAGAGATCTGCACCGCTGTGTCCACAGCAGCATTATTCACAATAGTTAAGAAAAGGAAGTAACCTAAATGTCCATAGACAGATGAACGGATAAAGATGTGGTATGTATATACAATGGAATATTACTTGGCCATGAACAGATGGAAATCCTACAATTCGCGGCAACATGGATGGACATAAAGGGTATTACGTTAAATAAAGTAAGTCAGAAACAAATACTGAGATCTTACCTATATGTGGGATCTAAAACAAAAACAAAATAAACTTATAGAAAAGATCAGATTTGTTGTTACCAGAGGTCAAGGTGGGGATTGGATGAAGCAGTCAAAAGGTGTGCTGCGTGTTCTTAGTTGCTCAGTTGTGTCTGACTTTTTGCGGCCCCATGGACTGTAGCCTGTCAGGCTCTTCTGTCCATAGGATTCTCCAGACATGAATACTGGAGTGGGTCACCATGTCCTCCTCGGGAGGATCTTTCTGACTCAGGGACTGAACCCAGTCTTCCACACTGCAGCCAAATGCTTTACTGTCTGAGCCACCAGGACTTCCAGTTATAAGATATGTAGGTAGTAGGGATGTGATGTACACACTGGCAAAAATTATGACAACAGTTAACACTGCTGTATGCTGTATTTGAAAGTTGTGAGTCCATCGTAAGCATTATTATCACAAGGCAAAAAACATTTTTTTTGTTTTCTTTTGAGGGATATCTATTTGAGATGATAGATGTTAGCTTACTATGGTAATCATTTCACAATATATGTTAAGTCAAATCATTATGCTGTATACCCTAAATTTACAACTTCTCAGTAAAACTGGGGAAAAGATTTTTAAAAACAAATTCAAATTCCTTCTTTTGTCCCCCAGATATCTTTTTTTTTTAATTCATTCATTCCTTTTTGGGCTGTGCTGGGTCTTTGTTGCTGCATGCAAGCTTTCTTTAGTTACTGAGCGTGGGGGTTCCTCTTGGTTGTGATGTGCAGGTTTCCCATTGTGCTGGCTTCTCCTGTTGTGGAGCACGGGTTCTAAGGCGCATGGGCCTGTTAGTTGTGGCACAGGGGCTTAATTGCTCTGAGGCATGCAGGATCTTCCAGGCCAGGAATCGAACCTGTGTCCCCTGCATTGACAGGCAGATTCTTAACCATTGCACCACCAAAGAAGCCTCCAAAATGTCTTTGGTGGCTTCTTTTTTATCCAGTATCCAACCCAAGTAAGTTCTCAAGATGGATTTTGTGGTAAAGTCTCTTTTATTTTAATATAGAACAATCGAGCACATTTTTTAAAATGACATTGACCCTTTTTGCAGCATTCAGATCAGTTGGTTTGTGAATGTTTCCTGTTCTGAAACTTAGTTCCTGGGATCTTAGTTCCCAGACTGCGGATTGAACCCAGGCCACAGCCACAAAAAAGCCATGTCCTAGGTACTGGATCACCAAGGAATTTCTGCAACTCTTAGCTTTTGGTCTGCATAAGAATTTGGTTTTGACTTTTCTTTTCTTCTTCGTTTATACTCATGCTTTCGGTGACCTCATCCAGGATTATGGCTTTCTTGAATATTTTAAAAATAGATAAATAATAATAACAAAGAAAGGGCTTCCCAGGTGGCACTAGTGATAAAGAACCATCCTGCCAATTTAGGAGATGTAAGAGATGTGGCTTCGATCCCTGGGTTGGGAAGATCCCTTGGAGAAGGAGGCAGTTGATAAAAATAATGCCTCAGTTCAGTTCAGATCAGTTGCTCAGTCATGTCTGACTCTTTTTGACCCCATGGACTGCTGCACACCAGGCCTTCCTGTCCATCACCAACCCCCAGAGATTACTCAAACTCATGTCATTGAGTCAGTGATGCCATCCATCCATCTCATCCTCTGTCATCCCCTTCTCCTCCCACCTTTAATCTTTCCCAGCATCAGAGTCTTTTCAGATGAGTCAGTACTTCACATCAGGTGGCCAAAGTATTGGAGTTTCATCTTCAGCATCAGTCCTTCCAATGAATATTCAAGACTGATTTCCTTTAGGATGGGCTGGTTGGATCTCCTAGCTGTCCAAGGAACTCTCAAGAGTCTTCTCCTGCACCAGAGTTCAAAAGCATCAATTCTTCGGTGCTCAACTTTCTTTATAGTCCAACTCTCACATTCATACATGACTACTGGAAAAACCATAGTGTTGACTAGATGGACCTTTGCTAGCAAAGTAATGTCTCTGCTTTTTAATATGCTGTCTACGTGGGTCATAGCTTTTCTTCCAAGAAGCAAGCATCTTTTAATTTCATGGCTGCAGTCACCATCTGCAGTGATTTTGGAGCCAAAAAAAATAAAGTCTGTCACTGTTTCCATTGTTTCCCCATCTATTTGCCATGAATTGAAAAATAATGCCTAGAGTTTTGTAAATTAGTGGCCAAATATTAGCTTTTGACGGAAGGACCCTCCTTGGAATTAGCACATAACAATCATTCCTTGGACTGGCAGTTTCATTCTCTGCGTTGATGTGGTTGGACAAATGTCTAGCCTATGTCTTACAACAAGCACAGTTTTACTACTTCCCTTCCTGTCTTTGTTTTCAGACATTCCCAGAGAGGTCAAAAGGAAATGGGAAGTAAAACATTGCAGGTTTGGATGTATAACAGTCTGCCTGATGGATCAGAGTCAAACATTTTATATCCTTTTAAAATACAACTTCCTGTTCCCCAGTATCTCCAAATTACCAGGGCTTGAGAAGAAAGAATGTATCACCAGCTTCTCTGTTTCCCACCCATCCTCCACTGTACCCTGGACAAGCCCAGGACTCTGTGGCTACAGACCCACTCCAACCCTGTTCGAAGCAGACAAGGCAGTTTGCAGGGATCCCCAGCCTCCAGAATCTAATGCTTGATCATCTGCAATGGAGCTGAAATAATCAGAAAAGAAATAAAGTGCACAGTAAATGCAACGCACTTGAATCAGCCCAAAACCATCACACCCACTCTGGTCCCTGGAAAAATTGTCTTCCACGAAACCCGTCCCTGGGTCCAAAAAGGTTGGGGACTGCTGGCCTACAGCAGGCCCTGGAAGGAATCTAACAACAGAAGGGGCCAGAAGGAGCCTTGCCAAACAGAGCTGGTCAAAGGGCTCTGGTGGAATGTCAGCCTTCTGGGCATATTCTCCTGTGTAAAGTGGACCTTCTCAGAACACCAGACCTTCCCTAGTTTGGCTTTTAAATGAGCCATCCTGCTCTCTAATGCCTCTACTCAGCGTCAGACTGTCTGGGGAAGACATGGAAAGGGAAAACACACTTGGTTATCGGTATAATTTATCTTGGGAGCACCAAATATCAACATGTCGTCTGTGCCTGTGTGCTCTGTCTTTGTCCAGGAGGCTGTCCCTCGGCTACCACTTACACAGGGAGAGTGCCCCCTGGGGAGAGGGTAATGGATCTGCTCCTGCAGCTCCCTCGGCCATGGACCCTCCCCTAGCTCAGGGGCCCACCTGCCTTTCCCTGGATTCTGAGGGAAATATCCGTAAGTTTCTGCGAGAGAGATCTCAGAAGAGTTTCCATTTTCTTTGGCATCCATTCAGGATTAACAAGCATGGAAACCCAGGACTACATTACAAATTAAAGTGTAAAGTGGGCTTCCCAGGTAGGTCAGAAGGTAAAGAATCTGCCTGCAGTGAAGGAGATGCAGGTTTGATCCCTGGGCCAGGAAGAGCCCCTGGGGAAGGAAATGCAACCCACTCCAGTATTCTTGCCTGGAGAATCCCATGGACAGAGGAGTCTGGTGGGCTACAGTCCTTGAGGTTGCAAAGAGTCAGACACAACTCAGTGACTAACATTTTATTTCACAATTACTGTCTTTTAGTCTAATCTTCACCCAACACAGCTTAGCAGGTTTCTAGTTTCCATAAAGGATGCACTTAAATTGTCTTTTAAAATCAAACGCACAAGACCCAAGGCATTTATTTGTATTATACTTTTTTTTTTAATTAAAAGAGAGAGTTTGGAAGCCCAGGCTGGCTCTCGAGGGCAACAGAAGGCCCCTGGATGGTGAGTTCTGAAAAAATAACTGAACAACGTGCAATTGTTAAAGGAATAAAGAAGTTTCTGATGTTTTGTTATGGTGAAATTTTTGTAGAAATATTCCATTTAGAATGTTTGTCACTTTGGATATTCCACACACATACACTCAGTTAACAGGCGGCTCTGAATTCCACAAGTGTGCCCTGAGGTGTTGAAATCTTTTACATTCTCAGGGAATAAAAATAATAATAGTAGAATATCATTTATAGCAATTTGCCAGTGCCTGACCTCATAAGGAAGATGCAACTTGGAGCCAGACTCCAAAGTTCTGTGTGCTAGCCTGTCATTGCCCCCTCAGAAAGCCAATGGCTATAAACAAGTTATTGGAACTCTACCCCTCAACACCCCAGCCCTGGGAACGAGATGCTGAGATCTGAGGTACTTATCTCAAAGGGACATCAATGAGATCATGGATGGCCAAGCTGAGCAAGACACCAGATACTAAAAACGGCCTGGAAAGGATCTGTCTGACCCCTAAGGTCAGGCTGTCTGTGTGAAACTCCTCTCTCTAGGGCCCCGAGGACGAGGCGATGCACTTGATCACTTCACAAGCTTTGGGGGTGGGGAGGCTCAGGAAGACAGGTGACTGCCAGTTTACTAAAGAGCACCTGCAGTCGGGCAGTGTGGAGGGACCGCGCAGCAGCCGGCGCACGTCTGCGGCACATCTGCGGCTTTTCGGCTACCGGGCTTCATGGTACCCGGACCCGAGCCCACCGGGACCGTAACCGAGACTCGCCATCCTGCGGCGCAACCGCGCAGCTTCAGCACTGCTCGCTCTGGGCAGAGCTGTTTATTTGACCTGAGTCTCTGCAAGCCCTTCCCCCCTTCAGACACACACATACAGAGCCGCTGGGGCCGAGTTTATTTTTCCAGGGGTGGGGACTCACTCCCGCGTGGTGGTGGTCGGCGCTATCAGGCTGCGGGGCGGCCGGGCGCTGGAATGTTAATTGAAATGGAGCTGGAAGCGCGGCCGCAGATAAGAGGCTCAGAGTATCACCGAGGCCCGGCCCCTGCCTGTGGCTCCCGAATCCTCACCTAAGCCTCCTGGGACCGGGATGGCCCCGCAGAGTAGCCCCGGCGTGTCCCCATCCCCGCCCTCACCCCCCTCCCCGGCTCTAAGGAACGGTCATTTTTGCTCCCGAGTTGAAGCAGGCGGGCAGGAGGAGGCTCAGGGTCCTCACTCTCCACACCTGGTCTCCGGGCTTGGGGGATTGAGGGGGCGTCCAACTCCAGAGGTCTGGCAGCAAGACTATAACTGTGTCCGACACCAAGAGGGGGTTGTGGAGAGATGACAAGAGAAGTTAAAAAGCTACTTGTTTTTTAAACAATTGATAAATCTCTTCCGCCATTCCACTTTTCACTCCACTCATATTCCTCTCCTAACCCTGCGATTTTTGCACATATTTTTCAGAGGTTTGCAGAGAGTCCCTCTGAAAGTCACTGCAGACGAATCTTTAAATAGTCCCAAAAGAGTTGATTGAAAAAAATAATAGTAGATCCTCAACCCACACCATAAACTGGAATGCACCCCGAGTACATTTAAAAATAAACAACTGGAATTATACAAATACTAGAAGAGAGCAGGGTGATTAACCTGGGTGTAGGAGAAGCTTTTCTCACAACGACTCAAATCTAGAGACAATAAAGGAAAAGATTGGGACTTCTCTGTTGGTCCAGTGTCTAGGACTTCCTGCTCCCAATGCAGGGGACCCCAGGTTCAATCCTTGGTCATGGAACTAAGATCTCCAATGTCACAAGGAAGGTCGAAGTTCCCCCAAGCTGCAACTAAGTAAGACCCAAGAACAGCCAAATAAACAAATATTTTTTTAAAAGAAAAGATTAATACAAATAACTACATTTTAAAAACCTGACAAAAAGAACTATAAAAGAAGTTAAAGATAACTGACAAACAGGAGAGAATATTTGTAACATATAGCACAGATGGCCCAAATCATTAACATGTATAGAAACTCTTAAAATTGGATAGAAAATGGAAGATATAACTTCAGCTCAGTTCAGTCACTCAGTCGTGTCCGACTCTTTGCGACCCCACGAATTGCAGCATGCCAGGCCTCCCTGTTCATCACCAGCTCCCGGAGTTCACTCAGACTCACGTCCATCAAGTCAGTGATGCCATCAAGCCATCTCATCCTCTGTCGTCCCCTTCTCCTCTTGCTCCCAATCCCTCCCAGCATCAGAGTCTTTTCCAATGAGTCAACTCTTTGCATGAGGTGGCCAAAGTACTGGAGTTTCAGCTTTAGCATCATTTCTTACTTAAATGTGTGTATATTGGGACTTCCCTGGTGGGCCTGTGGTTAAGATTGGGGAGTTGGGGAGTGCAGGTTCCACCCCAGGTCAAGGAACTAGGATCCCATGAGCCCCCTGAGGGGTCAAATAAACAACAAACAAATAAATGTGTATTTGTTTATATACTTGTATATTTTTATACATGTAATACATACACACATACATATATATCCCATAAAAAGATGACCCATTTCACTCAAAATTAGAGAAATGCAAATTAGAACAATACCAAGATACCACTTCTCACTTATCAGATTGGTGAAAATTAAAGGGTATAACACATTCTTTGGACCAGGATACTATGGGGGAGACAGGCACTTTCATACATTGCTGGTGGAAGGCAAGCCTATACAATCATTCCAGATGGGAGCCTGGCAATTGAACATATATTATATATTCATTTGCTTCTGACCCACAATCCCACTTCTAGGAATATGCTCTGAAGATACATCTCCAATGATACAAAACCACACAGCAACAATATCACTCTGTGCAACATTGTTTGTACTTGCAAAATACTGGGAAAATCTAATTAATAGTCAATGGAGAGTAGTTGGATAAATGCTGTACATTCACACAATGAAGTACTAGGCAACTGTAAAAAAAGAATAAGGTAGGTCTTTTTTAACCAATATATTGTTAAATGAAAAAAAAAAAAAACAACTTGTGAAAGAGTATCTATTAGTTGGAATGGGTACTGGGAGCAGCCCTTAGTCCAGGGAGAGTCCTGTGCCAGTGAGAGGGCCTTAGGCATGTGACTGTAGGTGTGCCAGCTTTGTGCAGTATAATAAAGCAAGCACCAGTATTAACCACTCTGTTAAATATGGTAATCAGATCCACATCACAGATGTTGATGATGAAAATATCATTATAAATAAAAACGTTTCCTTCATCAGTTAGGTGAAATTAGACACATTAATGCCAGTCTACCAAATAAAGATGTGCTGGTGACATTTTCAATAAAAGTTCACCTGTCTTATTTTTTGCTGGACTGGATACTCCTGGAGGATTTTGGAGTAGGTCCTATTTCTCTCTGTGTCCTGAGTATTTGCAAAGTACTATATGGGCTTCCCCGATGGCTCAGCAGTAAAAGAATCCACCTGCAATGTGGGGGACCTGGGTCTGATCCCTGGGTCAGGTCCCTGGAACAGCTGTGGTTTATGCCTGAAGTCCATCTAATGAATCCTTCCTTTTTTAAAGTCCTGCTTTAAATGATAGATTATGTGCTTACCTTCCCCATATGTAATAGGCACTCAAAAAATTGATTGGAATAATTCAGAAAATATTGGAGTAGTAGTTTCAGTGAAATTTAAAAATATGTAGTGCATTTTTCTTAGAAACAAGTGTGCTAAGGGTACTGAACAAAGAACTAAGAAGAAACCTAAGAAAAGATGATAACTAAGCAATTATATTAGTCTTTGTGCAATAAAGGAAAGAGCGCCATCCTGAAAATAAGGAGACATAGGTGATTCAAAACAGGTTTTTGAATTGTACTCTGTCTTGGTTCCTTCCTTTGCAAACTAGAAATAATAACTGCTTTATACAACTCACAGAATTATTTTGAGAATCCATAAGTTGAGATGTAAATATGAATTTTAAATAAAAAAGAAAACTGTACATTAAAGAGTCCAATTCTTTTTGTCAAATTGTTCTGTTTTTTCTTTTTCAAATCTTCCTTTCTTCCCTAAAGGAAATTAAAGTGGGCAGCAGAGGTGAAGGCTGATGTCTTTGTGACACTGGAATATGGCAGGAAGGAAACCAGCATTTGTAGTGAGAAAATCTGAATTCTAATTTTCTTCTGGTAGCTGTTTGATTTTGGACCATCTGTGTTATTTATTTATCTATAAAACAGAGACAATTAGGCTAAAAAGAAGAAAAAAGAGAGAAAACCCACTGAGTTGTTTTGAAAGGATTTACTTTAAAACTACAATTAGGCATTCTCTGAGAATGAGGCTACAAAGACCTATGCAATTACGAATGGTGGGAGATGCTCAGTGTTCTGAGTATACTGTGGACATGGAATAGCTTATTTTGAGCAAAGGGGTATGTTAGTCACTAAGTCGTGTCCAACTCTTTGCAACCTCACAGACTGTAGTACACCAGGTTCCTCTGTCCATGGAGTTCTCCTGGCAAGAACACTGGAGTGTGTTGCCATTTCCTTCTCCAGGGGAGCAAAGGAGAGGTAGGTAGAAAATGCACAGACATCATAGATATCGTTGTTGCAGCTGTGACATCCTGTGTTATGAAGCAGAGCCATCTACAAGTACGTCAGCAGCACGGATTGATTTGATTAACACAAAAATCTTAATAAATGTCATTGCTTTGGAACAAGAAAGAGTCCCCGTATAATGATACCTTGTCAGCTCAGGAAGAAGGAGACATAGAAAATATATAAATGTAGCTGCTCATTTGCACAAAACAGAGGGGAGCAGGGAACCAATGAGATTGGGAGTATATAGGAACCAGGAAAGATAGAGAATGGAAATAGAAAGGATAAAGGTACGTGGCCACTTCTTTTTGCACAATTTTAACTTGTAGAATTATGTTTATGTTTCGAGATTTCCCTGCCTGTTCAGTGGTTAAGAATTCACCTTCCAATGCAGGGGATGTGGGTTCAATTCCTGGTCAGAAGCTAAGATCCCATATGCCTTGGGGCCAAAAACAGAAGCAATATTGTAACACATGCAATAAAGACTAAAAAGGGTCCACATAAAAATTTTTTTAAGAATTATGTTAACATTTCACATATTCAAAAATAAGCTATTATAATATTTTTGTGCTGTGCTAAGTCACTCAGTCATGTGACTGAGTCTTTGCAACCCCATGGACTGTGTAATCCGCCAGACTCCTCTGTCCATGGGATTCCCTAGGCAAGAATACTGGAGTGGGCTGCTAGTCCCTTCGGCAGGGGATTTTCCCAACCCAGGCTCCGAACCCGGGTCTCCCGAATTGCAGACAGATTCTTTACTGTCTGAGCCACCAGGATAATATTTCTAAATAGCCAATATTCTATAATAACTATAAGTAGAATATAACTTTTAAAAATTTAAAAATCACTGTGTTGTATACTTGAAACTTACATAACATTATACATCAACAAAACCTCAGATAAATAAAGTCATCAGTACCACCACAACACCCACCCCACCAAGAAAACCTCAATTTGCAGCAAAGTCTATTTACTGTTGAGTTTATATTTTCTAGGATTAATTTAGAATATAAATCATTTAAATAAAATTTCTAAGACTGTGGGCTAAAGAACCCCACAAAAAACATGGCAAAGCAGAAAGGGCCACTGGTGGGGGCGGTCAGTCTCCCCACTTCCTGCAGTCCAGAGACACCACTGAATCAGCCCTCAGGGTATCCAAGGGACTATTCCCAGGTAAACAAGGTAAGTTCCTTTATGGAACAAATGTTGACTGGAGAGCTACTGTGCTGGTGACTGGCCTGGGAATACAGCTGTGACCACAGACCCAGGGACCCGGGCCAGTCCCATGGGGACTCCCATCAAAGACCTTGGAGACAGTTGATTTCCTGGAAGCCCATGGGCCTCAGTGCCAGGCTGGAAAGTCGCCTGTTGTATATCAAATTTTAAAGATGGAATCTCCTCATTTTGGGAAAGTCTGAAATAGGGGGACAAAAGAACTTTTGTTAACCACCAGTGGGAAAATTTTCAATAAATATTGTGTGTGAATTCCATATGACTGTGCCAGGTATCACGCTTCGTGGGAATGATGCAGGAGTTTGTTTCCCTTGAAGGGGACTTCCCAGGTAGCTCAGTGGTAAAGAATCCTCCTGCCAGTGCAGGAAAGGTAGGATCGATCCCTGTGTCGGGAAGATCCCCTGGAGGAGGGAATGACAACCTGCTCCAGTATTCTTGCCTGGGAAATCCCACGGACAGAGGAGCCAGGCAGGCTACAGTCCTTGGGATCGCAAAGAGTCGTACATGACTGAGCATGCAGACATGCTTCCTTGCCAGAATGGGATAAAATTAAACGGCGAAGACCCCTCATTTCCTCAGTATGTTCAGAGCTTGGGCGTAACTGGCGCAAGGTAGGCGCTCAAAACACGCCTGTTTGACCCTTTTATTGTGTGCATCGAGTGGAGGAAAGCAGATCCGCTCCGGTCACCGCCACTCCCCGCCGCCCAGCACAGTCCGCTCTATCTTAAGTACAGAGATGGTGACTGCTCCACTGGGGCCCAAAGGACACACACACGCACACGCACGCGCGCACGCACACACACACACTGCACCTCCTAGGCTAGGCTGCGCTGAGTACCAGGCTGCGCAAGAGCCGGGACTCCAGGCTTTTCTGCCCACGCCGGATCTGATCACTCCGCTCCCCTCCCGGACGCCCGCGCTCCTGCAGACAGCCAGTGCTCGAGCTTTCCTCCGACCGCCGGCAGCTCCCAACGTGGTGGCAACAGACTGACCGGGAAAGGACGAGATCGGCGCGTCTGTTGCACTCTCCTGTGCGCGGCTCTGTGCGCCCTGGCGCTGAATCCGGAGGAAAGGGTAGGGGTCGGGGAGGCTCGGCCGGTTTGCCAGGATGTCCCGGGAACCGGTGATCCGAAACCGCGGAGGTGGCTCGGGGATCCGAGCACTGAGGTGCAGGTTCTCCGCCCGCTGATCTCGCAGCCGTGGTGGCCCAGAGCACTTGGGATTTGCCTGGGGCAGCCTGAGCCCTTTCTGTAACGAAAATTCGTGTTTGCAGCGCTTGGGAAGGGTTGGGAATCCTTCCATGCCCCAGATCTCAATTGATCCCTCGCAGCAAACTGGGGACCTGAGAGCAGGATTTTAACTCACGGCTGCTGATGCCAATTTTCTCTCAAGATGTTCTTTCTTCTATGACTTCCTTGAGCGCGGCAGTCCGCCAAGAGAATTCCACGCTAGAATAACGCGCTGGCAGGTTTGCGGCTTAAAGTTTTTAAACAGGATCCACTCCCAGCCGAGCTTGGAAGGCGAGGACTGAGCCAGATGTGGGAAGAAGTAGGAGGAGCGCCCACACCACGTGCTCTGAATGGAAAAGTTCTATAAAGAAATTCGCCATCTTTTGGGTGCCCCGGTGATGGTTGTAAATATTCACCTACCTATCGCTTGTACCTCTGAAAGGAGGAGGATACCTTAATATTGCTTTTCTAGGAAGTCGTGGAATGTATTTTAGGAGCATCGTATTACTTGATTCATTGTTTATTCTAATGTTTTTCCCTAGAAAATAATCCAAAATGTTGACAAGGATGTTCTTTGAAGAACTATTCGCAGCAACAGAAAAATAAATCGCTATAATCTAAAATTATAAAGTTTATTATGGTTCATTCACTGTTGTTCAGCGGCTAAGGTGTGTCCGATTGTTTGCGACCCCATGAACTGCCCACATGAGTTGGATCTTTGAATCAGGTGGCCAGCCATAACATGGACTGTTGCATTGCCCTTTAAAAATATAACTGTAAAAACTCTTTTGAGGCTAGACATGAGTATAAGGTAAATTTAAAAGATATAACCTTGCATCTACCTTATGAGCTCATACATGCAGAAATACATACTTAAGAGAGCTAAAATATCATCTCTATATGGAGCTTATGCTCTTTTCAACTTTTCCTTAGTTTTTTCAAAGTGTGCATGACTATTATAATCATGAAATAAAAACATTTAAATAAATTTATGGGTCATTGAAAGATTTTGACATCTCTGAGGGCAAAGCTATGTCTCAGGGAGGTGGGAGGATTTTGTTTTGGCAAAACAGGAGTCCTGGTTCACCCTGCCATTGAGGAGTTGGGTCACCTCCTGAGTTGCTTAGCTTCTCTGATTTCAGTTCCTCAATAAGAAAAGAGAAACTGAAAACACTTGGGTATGTCTTTGATGTAAAGATCAAATGATACAGTATATAGAAATAACTTCTTGGCAGAACCATCAAATTTGCATTAATTTTTGCGAAATTTTGTGCCCACTAGACTGGTGAGATGTACACAGTTTATCCAGGTTTCAGGAAATGATCATGCCCAGTCAGTTCTTACAATATCCAGCTCTCCGAAGAAGGTTTAAGAAACATTTTATCTGAATTTCCAAAAAGAACTCTAATGAGGTCTCATTTGGATTTCATTTTTTTTAATTTCTTAGATTCTGTGCTCTGAGCGTTGACCTCGAATTATGTTTGACTGAACCATGTAGTATAAGTAGTCATAATCCTTACAGTTTCATACACACACATAATCTCATTTAATTCTCACAGTCATCCTATTATGCTTATTCTTATCTCCTTTTTTTTTTTTTTCCCCATTACACCTGAGATTGGAAGAGTAAATAATTTGCTCAAAGCCTACAGAGCGAGTCCGGATCTGTGGACTCCACCTGCCTGTCCCTAACGACTGTACACACCAACTTGCCCGCTTAGGCCCCTCAGTCATGTCCGACTCTTTGCGACCCCATGGACTGTAGCCCACCAGGCTCCTCTGTCCGTAGGATTACCAAGGCAAGAATACTGGGGTCCGTTGCCATTTCCTTCACTGTACACACAGCCTCCCTTTATTCGGCTCTGGCTGTGTCAAGGAGCTTTTCTGAAGATCTGATGCTAGTCAAAACTTCCTATCCTTTCATGGGGCGCTGCGTTCCGACACGCATGCTCACACACTCAAGACAACTTTAGGGAGGATATATTAGGGGAGGAAAAGAAGGAACTTAAGAGTCGTGAAAGGTAAAGTGAGCCCGTCTGGCACCTACACAGGGGCGAGGGCTATTCCTTTCCTCCTCTCCACCCACTCGCGAGCCTGCAAAGAGGCCAGTCTCCCTCGGCATAGCTCCTAAAGCCTTTCTCAGCTCCAGGGCCTGAGAGGTCCCTCCTGGGAAGTGGCAGATCTCTGTTTCCCGCGCCCGACTCGGCTATAAATGAGACAGTTCCACATCAGTCTTGGCCCTGGAGGGTCAAGACTCAATCCTCCAGGGTCCAGCTTCTGCTCTCTGGAAGGAGCTCCCAGCCTTTTGGCTCCGACGGTGCGCGCACCGACTCCCGCGTTCAGCTCCAATCCTGAGCGTGCCCAGAGGTCTCTCTCTAGAGTTTTCCAGCCAGGTCACGAGGGACCGACACGGGTTGCAGAGCAAGGGTTCCACTCCCATCTCCGCACACTTTCTAGGAGAGTCCCGAGGGACCCATGGTTGACTTCGGAAGCTCTGGTTTGTAATGTATTCACGTTACATGCGAGCCGCGGGCACTCTCTCCCCTTTTCCTTGCTTTTGAGAACCCAAACCTTCCGGAAAGTGGCTGGAGGTTGGTGAGAAATTAGGAGGGCAGAGAAGAAAGGACTGCGGCGGGTGGGCGGTTGGCGGGCGGGGAAGATGCTAAGTTAACACGTGGATTCTGCAGGAACCAATGGGGTTCCGCGGTTTTGTCACTCAGTTCTCCGGGTTAATCGTCTGACTGGGATGGTCCACAGGGAAGGCGCAATCCGGAACGCTGGGCGTCTGTCGCAGATCTTGGGTCTGCGGGGTCTGCAGCGACAAAACGGAAAGCTCTGGGCACTCCGCTCTGTGGGGACCAGGGACGCCCCAGCCCCGCCCCCTCCGCCTTTGGGATGTTACTGAACCCCGTCACCTCCACTCCCTTTTCGGTTAATGACATCCTGAGCCTGGAGCGTGAGCATCTCGGCCCGGATGCCTTACAACTCCAGAGGACACCGAGGAACCCGGAAAACTTTCAGTACCTGCGACTGGTCCCAGAACAGCGAGGGTCCGAGGTCCCCAGCATCCGGAGCGCAGACAGCGAAGACAGAAGGCAGGAAGGGTCGGAGCCTTCAGGGGATCCCTGTGAGTTAGTCACAGAGATGGACGTTAAACGGGTGGGTGAGACAGGTGAGTACGAGCTGGGGTCTTGGATCTTACAGGGAGACCAAGGAGTGGGGTTAGATCATTACCAATTGGCGTTTGTGGGGGACACTCATCTCCTGGTCTTCCCGGCTCCTAGGGCTAGCCCCATTTTTCTTCACTCGAAGAGTCAGAAGGACTGGGCTCTCAGCCCCCTCTACCATCCCCTCCAGACATCTTAACGAAAATAAGGTCCTGAATCTTGGCGGCTCACAATTTCCACAGCCTGTCCTACATGATTCCCAGAAACACATTCCCCCCTACTCACTGAGGCAGTTCCCAGAAATTCCAGTTTCTCTTCCTTTTATAAAATTTATTTTTAATTAGAGGATTATTACGTTACAATGTTGTGTTGATTTCTGCCATACAACAAGTTAATCTGTCATAAGTATACATATATCCCCTCTCTCGACCCTCCGTCCCATCCTACCCCTCTAGGTCATCACAGAGCATAGCTTCTTTCTTACAGCAAAACTCTCTGCAGTATCTTAGCTGTTCTTCATCACCACCAGCTTTTCCTGCCATCTCCTAGTCTCTCTCTACCCTAGACCATCTGCCAAAAGTGTAGCCATCAAAGCAGCGGGGCGCTTTGGGAGAGGAAACTCTGTTAGGCTCTGGGATCAGTGCCAGCCCAGTCTTTTCTTGGGGCTTGCTGAGTGGCCAGCCCAGTAGTTCCTCTGACTGCAGCTCAGGGGCAGCTTGAGCTTTAGCTGCTCTGGGAGACAGATGATTCCCGCACTCTCAGCATCTGGTCTCCAAAGGCACAACCTGTGCATTGGCAGACAGACCCAGGGATCTGCGTCCAGCTTCAGGAAGGGAAGAGGTGGACAGGGCTTGTGATGGGTTGGCTCTTGCCATCCGGGAAGCTTTGGCAGGAGAGACTCAACAGTCTGAGGGATGAAAAATCCACTCTTCCTCCTGCCAAACTCTGCGTCTCAGTTCTCAGCCTTCATGCAGGTCTGGGGGCTTCAGGATGATCCTCGCAGGTCAGGTCTCCTCGGCCAGGCTATGCCACAGCCACTCTATTTGAGCCTCAAACTAACCACATGAAGAAAATAAAGATTCTGGTTTGAAGTTAGAAGAATCGAGAGTCCCTTGGACTGCAAGGAGATCAAACCAGTCAATCCTAAAGGAAATCAACCCTGGATATTCATTGGAAGGATTGATGCTGAAGCTGAAACTCCAACACTCTGGCCACCTGATGTGAACAGTCAATTCACTGGAAAACACCCTGATGCTGGGAAAGATTGAGGGCAGGTGGAGAAGGGGATGACAGATGATGAGATGGTTGGATGGCATCATGTGTTCAGTGGAGTTTGAGCAAACTCTGAGAGATACTGAAGGACAGAGAAGCCTGGAGTGCTGCAGTCCATGGAGTCGAAAAGAGTCAGACACAACGTGACTGAACGACAACACAACAGCCAGGAGCCTGGAGAAAAGTATACTTTGTTGTGTTCTTAAAGAAACCTGTGAATATTCTGCAGCAGACTCTAAGCCCTCAACTCCCCTGGTGCTGCTCAGCCAACTGACCTTTCATTTCGGCTTTGCTGAAGAAGGGTCACACTCCTCTGACTCTTGCTGTCACCTCGCAGCTGAAGACTCTGCAGCACACTCCTCCTCTGCTGCCGCACCTGGGGCAGTGACAATGAGAAGGGGCCCAGCTCGGCTCCAGCTCCGGGATCTAAGCCCAGGGGCCATGGCAGCCACTGATCACACGTGGAAGAGACGCTCCTGGGGGACTCTGTGCTCCTCCTCCATCCCCACCTTACTTTCAGGGACACAGGGTGACAGGGACTCCAAACTGTGACCAGGAGGAATTGAGGTGGCCTGAAGCCCCTCGGCCTGAGTGGTCAGCAACTCCCAAATGGGGTCTTGCTGGCTCCAGAGAGTCACTGAAGGCCAGTAGTTACATTCTGATTTGCTAAGAAAACAAATCCTTGTCAATATTTTTCCTCTTTGCGGGGAGAGATGTTCTCAGTTTGTCTGAACACAGGCTTTGCTGAAGGAAGGTCTTGTTTCCTCAATCTGAAATGCCAAACAGTTCCATCCTGTAGGAGACTGTGCCAGCTGGCTGTGGATTTGAGTCGGTTCCGACAGCACTGGCTCTAATTAGGAGCATCCTGCTCTACCTCACCACGCACAAGCATCACTCCACATTCTGGTTTTCTCCTCTCAAGAATTTCATGAAAACTTAGCACTGAGTCCCTGCTTGTTCTTGCTCTGTCACGCAGTTGTGTCTGACTCTTTTCAACCCCATGGACTGTCAGCTGCCAGGCTTCTCTGTCCATGGGATTCTCCAGGCAAGAATACTGGAGTGGCTTGCCATTTCCTTCTCCAGGGGAATCTTCCTGACCCAGGGATAGAAACCAAGTCTCCTACATTTCTTGTACCAGCAAGCAATGCAGGCAGATTTTTAACCACTGAGCCACCTGGGAAGCTTCCCTTCTTATCCTTGGGTAAAAACAGAGCTTTGCCAAAATAGGAGAGATGTATGATAAAAGGAAAGGAAGCTTGCGTTTTGGCTAGGCACAGCTGCCCTGGGGTGATATTCGGGGAGCTCTGCCTCTTCCAAACAGGAAGTCAGGGAGGAGCCAATGCCACCTGCTTGCCAGAGAGGTCCCAAAGAGGAAAAAGCCCACTTAAAAAAAAGAACCGCCAAATGTGGATCTCAAATTTATGTATCTGCAAAGAGAACCTTAGTTTCTGAGCCAAGAATCAGGAGCCAAAAATTATTTTGTTTTGTTAATTTGGATTACAAAGCATCATGTTCGAGAAACATGGGACGGGTCCCTTGAAGACAAAAGAAGCGAAGATGCCAGTAAAGGTGGGTAGCACTGGAGCCCCCCGCACCCCCGCACTTGCTCTAGAAGCAGGGGCCACAATGGATAACGGAGGCGCGCTCTCTCTTTCCACTATGAGCAATCTAAAGTTAATCTCTATCTAATAGACTGGCAGCAAATGTTTCCCCAAACTTACCCACACTTGAGAATTGCAGTCAAAGTGAACAGCTCAGATACAGACATTCTAAGAAGAAAATGAAGCTTAGAGTCTTGATCAAGAGTCTACCTTTGGGGAATTAATCGGCTGTACACTGAGAAACACAGAGAGTCACAACTTGCATTGTGCTTCCCTGGTGGCTCCGTCGGTAAAGAATCCGCCTGCAATGCAGGAGACCTGAATTCAACCCCTGGATCCAGTAGATCCCCTGGAGAAGGGTATGTCAATCCACTCCAGTATTCTTGCCCGGAGAAATCCCATGGACAGAGGAGGCTGATGGGCTACAGTCCATGGGATCGCACCAATCATCACCACAGATACAAAAGAGACAGCTTGGGGGAAAGGAACATTTAGAGCGACCTGGGACGGGGTGAGGGGGTGAGCAGGGGGAAGAGACCGGCGCGCAAGGTGAAGGCTACCAGGGAGGAGGGGCGTCCCTTGGAAAAATCGCTCCGGTGAGCCTTAGGCTGACGCTGACGGTGTTCCTTCCTGTGCTTTTAGAGTCCGTCCTCAGCGGAGCCTCGTTCCCCGGCGGCGGGACCCGGGTGCCTGAACGCTGCGAAGGGGACAGCGGCGGCGGCGCGCGCAGGGACGGCGCGGAACATCCCACTGCACGGCCCCGGCGGAAGCCGCGCGTGCTCTTCTCGCAGGCGCAGGTGTTGGCGCTGGAGCGGCGTTTCAAGCAGCAACGGTACCTGTCGGCCCCGGAACGCGAGCATCTGGCCAGCGCGCTGCAGCTCACGTCGACGCAGGTCAAGATCTGGTTCCAGAACCGACGTTACAAGTGCAAGAGACAGCGCCAGGACAAGTCCCTGGAACTGGCGGGCCACCCCCTAGCGCCGCGCCGGGTGGCGGTGCCCGTGCTGGTGCGCGATGGCAAGCCCTGCCTGGGACCCAGCGCTCCCGCCTTCCCCGGCCCCTACGGGGCGGCAGCGGCGCCCTATTCCTGCTACGGCCACTACGCAGGCGCTCCCTACTGTGCCGGCTACGGCGGCGGCTACGCGGGCGCACCCGCGGGTGCCGCGCCCTCAGTCCCCCAGGCCAGTTCGGGCTTCGGCGCAGGTGGGCCGAGCGCCAGCCCGCAGAGCCCTCTGCCCGCCACGCTGCAGGGTGTCAGGGCCTGGTGAGGCGTCTTATCTCGGATATGCCACCCTGAGCAGAGGCTCAGTCCCGCCTCCCCGCTGTCCGGTCGCGGCCGGGATGAGGGACCGCCGCTGAGGAGGAAGCAGGCGACCCGATGGCATTTCTCTCCCGAGCGGTGCCTGGGATTGCTAATTGCCCCCCGAGCAGCCATCCAGCTGAAGGCCCTGGGGGCGATCTCCTCCCAAAAGACACAAAGCCTGGCCTCCGCCAGTCGCCCACCCAGCGACACCGAGGAAGGGGAAAAGCCGAGGGTGGTTGACAGTTTCGGGGGTCAGAGTAGTACTGAGGCAGGAGACTTTTCAGGCTTCAAACCCAGGGGCTGCGAGGCTCTTTTATATGTGTGCGGCAGCCCCGGAGGATGGCGAGATGATGGGGTTGTTGTAGAGGGTCTCGACCCCTCGATTAAAGGCAACAGGCGGGGAAAGAAGGAGAAAATGAGATGAACCAGGGGAGAGAGATGAAGAGCCTGGAAGAGGAGGATCGGGGAGCAAAGAAGACTTGTGCGAGACACACGCTCCTGTGGAGGTTAGTCTGCGCGGAGCACCCCCTCCCAGGGCTACACTCCCTGGGACTCAGTGTTAATCTAGGTGAGCGCTTTTTCTGGAGCCACAGTTGTTCTCTAGAAAGTATCCACCACTCTCTAGTTCTTCCCTCACTGTAAGTGCATCTTATCTCCTGTTTTCAGCTCAGCCTAAATATATGTGTCTGTGTGTTTGTCTTGTGTATATCCCATTAGAATTTATCCATTTCTCGATACCTGCTAAAGAGCTTAGAATTAAAGTAAAAATGAAACCCAGACGTTCTAGTCTTCAGTACACAGGGAATTCCCTAGAGAGGCAAAACTTGCATTCAGCTCTTGGAGGGGTTACCTCTCACCACCCCTTTCCCAGCCTGCTCCTATAGATTTTCTTTCAGAAGGTAGCGGGCTTCTAAACTTCCCATCAGGTAAGGAGCTTCCAGTTGTCCTAACATAATGGACAGCAAACCTGAACTTTAGGGGAAATTATAACTCCCCCAGGCACAAATACATTTGAAACTGTGCTCACTGAAGACTGAAAACAAACTCATTTTATTAATGGGGACATGGGTATCAAATAAGTTGTCTTTGGTAGGTATTAGTAGGAAAAGCAGACTCATTTCTTTTTTCCTTGGATATCTTTTTTTTTTCTAAGAGAATGAAAAAGTATGCATTTTCATCCCCTGGACCACTAACTTGTCAAAAGTTAACTTCTATTATTTAATAAATTCTAATATTTAAATTGTACCAGCCCTGCATTTTCTCATTTCTGAATTTTCCTTAGTTGTGTGTGTGTGTGTGTTTCACCAATGTGGAAAACACGGACTGCTTGGTACTACATAAACTATGCCTGACTATTGACAACTTGTATCTCTTAAAGTTTATGTAAGTTAAAAACAAGTGTAATTACTCATATTTCTCTTTACTAGAATTTCCTTACATTCTCTTCTTTTTGCTTCCATCCCTTTTCTCTTTTATTTCTCCATAAAAATCTGTTAATAAAAGTGTGTTTAGAAACCACCCTGTGGGGTCTTTCAATTATAGTCAGTCTTATATGCCTGGGATTAAAAAGTATGTCTGTATATTTTAAATTAGGAACCCTCAATAAATACTCCTTGGTCAATTAAGCTAAGACTAAAAAAGAGAGCGACTACAATTAAAATCACCATTATGTGAAATCTGCCAGAGTGTTGTCATTCTTCTTTCACTTTGGGGGCAGGAGTTATTCCTTACAAGAGGAAAAGTTACTATTGGACACTGGCCTTAGATTTATGCCAGTTGAGTTAAATTCAGTACTGCCACTGAGCAACCATCTCTCTGGCCTTCAGTTGTTCAACAAGTTGTATTAAATTTCCCTGAGATCAGATTCTAGACTACTATGTGCTGATTTTTAAGACTCTTTTGTTGTTCTTCTTTGGGTAAAGTTCTTACCTAGAAATATAAGTCATCCTTGTATGGATCTAGCAAAGTACTTGGTACAGAGTAGAAAATTAATAAATGCTATTCTCTTCACCCTCCACTCTCTTGCAACCCAAGGAGTGGTTATAACACCAGACAGGTGTTATTCTTTTCATTTCTTTCTTTTCTGAATATATAGTTGATTTATTAGGTTGGCCAAAATGTTTGTAAGATTGTATGGGAATTTTTGGCCAACCCAATACAATGTTGTATTAGTTTCCAGCATACAGCAGCGTTGTTCTGAATAGACCTTGCCTCCCAGCACCCTCCAGGCCACATGGAAACACCCAGAGGGAGAGCGATGGCTGTGGTCAAGTGTGCAAGGGAAGAGGACAGGAGCTTAGTTCAATCATTAGTATCTCACTCATCGCTGAACATGGAACACAAGAGAAAAGACGATTTGGCTGCTGCCCTTAAGGAATTTATTATCTAGTTGCATGCCAGAGACTAACATGAGCAAGGCATCTAAAAATACAAGGTGGGATATGCTGCGTGTCAAGGGCAGACAGACAGTAAGCTCTCTAGAAAGAATGAAAATCCCATGTGAGCTGGGATGCTTCGAGAAGGTGCTTAAAGGAGGTGGATTCGCCTGGTGATTGGGGAAAAGACACTGCTTACTGACGAAGGTCTAGGACTTAGGGATGAAGAAAAGTAAACCGGCACATACCAAAGCTCGACTCATATTTTCCAGTAGTGGGAGATGCAGGTCAAGGCCAGCTTCTGGGACTTTGTAAACTGCATCCAGTTGGCTGAAGGAGAGCGGGAGGCAGGAGTGGGTCTTGTTTTCACAGACACCCAAGATACTCCATTGACCTGGGACATTTTCTGTTTTGCTGTCTGGATTACTGTAGCAAGGATATTCACTGGCCCCAGCAAACAAGCAGAACCCATAACACAATCTCGTCCATGTGCAACCCGTGTGATTTTTCCCCTTAGATAAGAGCTTGGAAATTTGAGATTCACAGGACACTAAGATTTCTTTCCAAACGGAAAGGAGAGCAAAGGAAAATTCTCTGTTCCCATCTCCCTACTTTAAGTGATCCTGTCAGATCACTTTAAAACACATCCCTCTCTCAGCTCATCAAGCTCACCCCCATCAGCTGCCCATCTTCCATCCTGTAATCTCTCCTTCCCACTGAAAGCTGCCCCTTTTTGTGTGTCTTACTGAGAGCAGCTTATCCAAGGCAGGGCTTTCACCAGGGAGCCGCTCTGTAAGCAATCAGTGTCTTATCTGCATCGTTCAGTCCCGTCACTCCAGTCACCTCTTAATGTTCACAAGTTTCCCAAATGGGAAGTAATTGACCTCTAAACAAAACAAAAAAGCTCTCAGAGAGATAGCAGAGGTTCCTTTCCTGACCGTCCCAGGGCTAGGGTCTCACCTAGGCCAGGTGGATAAGTCAATAAAATTGCAGACTTCCTGGCTCCCTGTCCTTCCTCCCCCCACCCCCCACCCTGGCCCTTGAAGCCAGCTTCATCTGATACTATCTGCAAATCTGATGGAGCATGAGTCAAACTGTAGACCTCAGGGTGGCCAGAGGTTTCTGGTATTTTTTTTCCATAATTTTGTCATTATGAAGATAAAACATAGAGAGAAGGGAAGTGAAGTGAAGTGAAGGTGCTCGGTCGTGTCCAACTCTTTGCGACCCCATGGACTGCAGCCTACCAGGCTCCTCCATCCATGGGATTTTCAGGCAAGAGTACTGGACTGGGTTGCCATTTCCTTCTTCAAAAACATGGAGGAGAATATTTAAAGCTTTAAAGATTCCATTTGAAAGTGTTTATAACTACTCAGCCATAAAAAGGAATGAAATTGTGTCACTTGTAGAGATGTGGATGGACCTAACTCTGTCACACAGAGTGAATTAGGTCAGAAACAGAAAAACAAATATTATATATTAACACATACATATGGAATCTAGAAAAGTGGTATAGATGATCCTATCCGGAAAGCAGAAATAGAGACACAGACATAGAGAACAGATGCACGGACAGCAAGAAGGTGGAATGAATTGGGAGAATGGGATTGACATATATACACTATTGATACTACATATAAATAGATAACTAGTGAGAACCTAGTGCCTAGCACAGGGAGCTCTGCTCAGTGCTTTATGACCTAAATGGGAAGGAAATCCAAAAAAAGAGAGGATATATAGAGATGTATAGCTGATTCAGGTTTGCTGTACAGCAGAAACTAACACAATATTGTAAAGCAGCTATACCCCAATAAAAAAATCTTAATGTAAAAAAAAGAATATCCATACTTGTTTGAAAATGTTAATAAAATACTGCTTCTTCTTACAACTACATATCTATGTGAGCACAGATTTTTTTCCACATACTTATTAAAACAATGTATTGCCACAGACCAAGTACACAGATATGAAAATCTAGGTGTCTTCTATTAAACCAAATGTTGAAGAAATTTGCAAAAATGTGAAACAATGCCACTCTTCTTAACTGTTTTTTGTTTGTTTGGGATAATATAATTATATTAACATGTATTGTGTTTAACAGTTTTAAATTAATAAATAAATATATTAATCCTTTAAAAAAGTGTTTGTACTCATCAGAGTTCATACTAGGTCTTTGCCACATCAGTCCACTAACTTGCCCTTTTCCTTTTTCACAAAACAAGGGAACTAACTCCCAGGCATAATAGCTGTGCTCCCAAATCCCACCGTCCAGAAAGAGGCCTCTTCAGAGAGACGGAAGATGATGGAGGATCCAAGTTAGGAGTTGTTGGACTTCATTCTTCTGCAGTGACTAGGTGTCTCTTCTGCAGACATGCTAGGTGAACTTGAGCAAGCTTTGTATCCTCTATGGCCTTCAGCCTCTTTATAAAATCAGGGAGGTAGATCTCTGAGGTCATTATTCTAATTTGTAGTGGTTCTTTATTGATTCAAATGCTTTTCATTTTTTTTTTAATTGTGGGTTACATCATATATCCAGAAGACTACATATAACATACACACACAACATAGTTCCTGCAAAACAAACACAAATGTAAACCTTCCCAAGTCAAGAAATAGGGGATGCCAGCTCCCAGAATTGGCAGTTCCTCATCACCAAAGCCCTCCAAGAATTCAGACCTCTTCCCTCCTTCCTTCCCCAAAGAAGGTAACCAGCTATTCTGACTTCTGTGATAATAATTCATAGGCTTCTCTTTATGGATTTACTCATATGGAAACATCCCTTGACAATATGGTTTAATTTTGCCTGGTTATAGATATTGCATAAGTAGACTCATAGTACATGTATTATTTTGTTTGACTGGGGCATAGTTGTTTTACAGTGTTGTGTTGGCTTTTATATTCACTCTAAAATATATTGACTTATATATTTTGTATTCTTTGTATATTCACTGTATAAGGAAGTGGACCAGCTCTATGTATATATACATCCCACCCCTCTAGGACCTCCACCCCACACCTCTAGGTCATCACAGAGAATGGAGCTGAGCTCCCTGCACTATACTGCAGAGTCCCACTAGCTAGCTATTTTGCACATGGCAGTGTATATACATCAATTCCAATCTCTCAATTCATCCTGCCCCCCTCCACCCTCCCATTCACACATCCATTCTCCAACATCTGCATCTCTGTTTCTGCCCTGCAAATAGGTTCATCTGTACCATTTTTCTAAGAGATACCTAGACTTCCCAGGTGGCGCTAGTGGTAAAGAACCCACCTGCCAATGCGGGAGACGAAAGAGACAGAGGGTCGGGAAGATCCCCTGGAGGAGGGCATTGCAATCCACTCTGGTATTCTTGCCTGGAGAATCCCACGGACAGAGGAGCCTGGCGGGCTAAGGTCCATAGCGTTGCACAGAGTTGGACATGACTGAAGAGACTTAGCACACACGTACCATTTTTCTAGATTTCACCTGAATGCATTAATATATATTTATTTTCTCTTTCTGACTTACTTCACTCTGTGTGACAGACTCTAGGTCCATCCATTCCTTTTTATAGCCTAGTAACAGTCCATTGTATATATGTACCACATCTTCTTTATCCATTTCTCTGTTGAAGGACATTCCTGCTGCTTCCATGTCCTGGCTATTGTAAATAGTGCTGCAATGAAACATTGGGGGTGCACGTGTCTTTTTGAATTATGGTTTTCTCAGGGTATGTGCCCAGTAATGGAATTACTGGGTCATATAGTAGTTCCATTCTTAGTTAGCATACGTTCTTTAGTTACTTAATTCTTTTTTTCAACTTGATGTTTGTGAGATTTATCTGTGAGGTTGGGTGGAATTTAAGTGTGCTCATTCTCTTGCTACATTATATCCCCATTGAATGTATGTACCTCAATATATTATTTACTGAAAATGCAACCAGCTGGTTGCTATAAAGACAGGATACTGCTGGCAGTCTTTACTCATAGGTATGGCTGCTGTATTCTCTAGCTGGAATTGGTCCTGGCTTCTAAGAACTGTTATTCTTTACAAAGCAAGGATCCACCTGCATACAGATTTCTGTGAGCATGTGTGTGTGTGTGTGTGTTCAGTTGTTCAGTCGTGTCTGGCTCTTTGCAGCCCCACAGGCAGCAGCCCATCAGTCCCTTCTATTCATGGTATTTTCCAGGCAAGAACACTGAAGCGAGTTGCCATTTCTTTCTCCAGGGGATCTTCCCAACCCAGGGATTGAAGTGGCATCTCTTGAGTCTCCTCCACTGCCAGATGGATTCTTTACCACTGTGCCACCTGGGAAGCCCTTCTACCTTTAAAACAACAACTTTTTACCTTTTGTATGAGTTCACTGTGTACGTACCACCTCCATCCAAGGCAGAGCATTTTAGTGCTCCCATTTGCAGAGAGTCCGAGGGTCAGAGAGATGACAGCTACCCTTTAAGTTAGTGACAGAACTGGGACTAGACCCCAGCCTCCTCCCCCGGTCCTAGGTTACTTCCACTGAATACTCAACAAGGAGTTCACGTCCTCACACAAATCACGTGACTGTTAGGTGACACTGTTTTCTTTATTTCCTGAAAGAAAAAAAAAAGCTTAAAAGGGATGTTTTGTAAAGCATCCAGAGGGGATAATTATGAAGAAAGAGAGGTGGGATGTGGATGAAGAGACATAACTGCCTTTTTGGCACTTGTGAGCAAGCAATGCTGGCTTTTCAGGTGGTGCTAGTGGTAAAGACCCCACCTGCTGATGCAGGAGAGATAAGAGATGCAGGTTCAATTCCTAGGTCAGGAAGATCCCCTGGAGGAGGAAATAGCAACCCACTCCAGTATTCTTGCCTTGGAAATCCCATTTTCCAAATCCCCTGTTTCCAAATCCTTCTGGAAACAGAGGAGCCTGGCAGGCTACAGTCCATGGGGTCGCAAAGAATCGGGCAAAACTGACGTGACTGAGTACGCAAAAAAACACAAGATGCCAGAGAGGTGGGAGGTGGATGGACAAATATAACTGCCTTTTCAGGCACTCGTGAGCAGACAGATATTTGAGTGCTCTGACAGTGGCACCCCCTTGCCCACATTTGTCTGCATTTTCCTCTGACTCTGTTCCCCCAGAGAGGCTGATTCGTGTTTTCAGTGGCCAGCTCCTGAGAACAGAGAGAATTCAGACTGAGCTGTTTCTCCTCATTCCCACCTCCTCCCACCTGGGGAGAGAAAGCTCCGTGGGAAGTCCCTCTGCCTTCCTTTTTCTCTGTTTAGACTCTGGTAAGCCCTCCCCACCCCCCACCCCAGTCATCCTGATAGAAGAATGTGGTCTTAGTGACACAGTCCAGATTCCACTGGAGGAAAAGCTGATATACCCGCAGTTCGGCTACAGACCTCAGAGTGCTTTCTGACTTAGTCCCTCTGGGGCCGTCCTCATAAGCTGGTCTCAGTCAGACCTGCTTCCTTCCCATGCAGACATCAGTAGCTTTTGCTTCCTCCCATCACAGGCCCAGCTTAATTGCCTGAAACCCTAGGGCCCAGGAAATTGGAATCCGAAATTAGGACTTCAGTGGGCCAAAGGTGAGCCTTTCTTTTTTTCATTTACTTTAATCAGAGGATAATTACTTTACAATATTGTGATGGTTTTTGCCATACATCAAATGTGAATCGGCCATAGGCATACACGTGCAGGGCAGCAAAGGAGACAGAGACATAAAGAACAGACTTTTGGGCTCAGTGGGAAAAGGAGAGGGTAGGATGATTGGAGAGCCTTTCTTTTGGTGGCCTCTGTTTCCTGTCCTTCTCTGGGCCCTCTGGCACCTACCCTGGAGATTCTCTGTAGCTCAGATCTCCCAGGACCTGCTCCTAGAGCATCTTGGACCTCCCTATCATAATGCATTTACTCTCTGTCTGTTGTCCCATCTAAACAATCAGCCTCATGTCTGCCTCAGACCCTCGTGTGCTTCTGATACACCCTGTGCCTGTCATGGAGAAGGGGCTCAGTACTGTTTGTTGATTGAACAAATGAGGGAATGGTTGCTGTCTGGCTTCCTTGCATGGCCCCACAAAGTCTGCATTAAAGAGTTGGGCTCTGACCTGGCTCCTTGGGAGTCAGAACATTCTGGAAGAAAGTTCCCCTATATGTGGATAGAAATCTGACTCCTGGCAGGGATCATCTAATCTCTGACATCAGGGACCCTAAGAATTTCTGTCAGCCATGGGATATGGCCATGGTGAAAAAGAATCCCTCTGTTTAATCCTAGCCACTCTCCTGTAGGTCAACTTAATTTTAAGTATTAAGGAAGATTAGGGGCTTCCCTGGTGGCTCAGATAGTAAAGCATCTGCCAGCAATGTGGGAGATGCAATTTCGATCACTGTGTAGGGAAGATCCCCTGGAGAAGGGAATAGCTATGCACTCCAGTATTCTTGCCTGGAGAATCCCATGGACAGAGGAGCCTGGGGGGCTATAGTCCATGGGGTCGCAAAGAGTCAGACACAACTGAGCAACTAACACTGACAAGGAAGATTAGGTCGAACATTGTGGGGGGACGTATAACCAGTGTCATTTTCAAAATATATACAAAATCAGAGGAATTCAAGGATGCAGAAAACAGAGTCCTTATCTTCAAGATTATAAAACTATGGGTAAGACAAGTACTCATTCAGCCAAATATACTATAAGAAAAACTAGAAAAGGTACATTATGAACATATAAATCATCCAATTCACTGAACATGCTGTAGAGGCTTCTAGATACCATCCAATATCTGTTTCCTCCTTTGTTCTTTAGTAATAGAACCCCAGAGTTTTAGTTAAGCACAAAACCTTTTAGCTAAAGATGATATTTCCCAGAGTCCTTTGTAGCTAGGGGTTACCAAGTAGCTAAGTTTCGGTTAAAGGGATGTAGGGCTTAGTGGCTCAGCAGTAAAGAAGCCACCTGCAACGCAGGAGACTTGCTGGAGATAAACTTTTAATCCCTGGGTCAGGAGGATCCCCTGAGTAGGAAATGACAATCCACTCCAGCATTCTTGCCTGGGAAATCCCAAGGACAGAGGAGCCTGGTGGGCTACGGTCCATGAGGCTGCAAAGAACTGGACATGACGGAGTAAGTAAACCACAACAAAAGAGGTATAAGCAGAAGTGATGTGTGCAACATTTAAAGACATAGCCTTAAATGGAAGGGACCTTCCCTCCACTTCCTTTTTCTTCTGCCTCCTGGCTGGAATTCAGATGAAATGGGGGGAGCGGTAGCAGCTATCTTAGAGTATGACAGAGCAACAAGATGGAAGAGGCCTGGGTCCCCAGCACTATGAAACCACCTTATCAGCTTGGATCTACTTATACCCCATCTATTATATGAGAGAAAAATAAACATTTGTCTCATGTAAGCCACCGTTATTTTGACCTTTGTTATAGCACAAGGAGGTAATTAGAAGATTGGCTGAAAGTAATATAGTAAATGTTTAGCGGAGAAATAAATCGAGGCAAAAGAAGGTACCCTCAAAGAGACAGAACTTGAGACAAGCCCCACATTTGGAAGGCTGAAGGAAAAACATGGAAATCTATGTAGACAGATGTAGAGAGGGCTATGGGTGCTAAGATACACGAGAGCCAAGGGCTCTGTGAGATGACATTGAAGGTGACACATATTCAGTTCAGTTCAGTTCAGTCGCTCAGTTGTGTCCAACTCTTTGCAACCCCATGAACCACAGCACGCCAAGCCTCCCTGTCCATCACCAACTCCCAGAGTTTACCCAAACTCATGTCCATTGAGTCGGTGATGCCATCCAACCACCTCATCCTTTGTCATCCCCTTTCCTCCTGCCCTCAATCCCTCCCAGCATCAGGGTCTTTTCAGATGAGTCAGCTCTTTGCACCAGCTGGCCAAAGTATTGGAGTTTCAGCTTTAACATCAGTCCTTCCAATGAACACCCAGGACTGATATCCTTTAGAATGGACTGGTTGGATCTCCTTGCAGTCCAAGGGATTCTCAAGAGTCTTCTCCAACACCACAGTTCAAAAGCATCAATTCTTCTGTGCTCAGCTTTCGTTATAGTCCAACTCTCACATCCATACATGACTACTGGAAGAACCATAGCCTTGACTAGACAGATGTTTGTTGACAAAGTAATGCCTCTGCTTTTTAGTATGTTGTCTAGGTTGGTCAGAACTTTCCTTCCAAGAAGTAAGCGTTTTTTACCTTCTTGGCTGCAGTCACCATCTGCAGTGATTTTGGAGCCCAGAAAAATAAAGTCAGCCACTGTTTCCACCATTTCCCCAACTATTTGCCATGAAGTGATGGGACCGGATGCCATGATCTTCATTTTCTGAATGTTGAACTTTAAGCCAACTTTTTCACTCTCCTCTTTCACTTTCATCAAGAGGCTCTTTAGTTCTTCTTCACTCTCTGCCTTAAGGGTGATGTCATCTGCATATCTGAGGTTATTGATATTTCTCCCGGCAATCTTGATTCCAGCTTATGCTTCTTCCAGTCCAGCGTTTCTCATGATGTACTCTGCACAGAAGTTAAATAAGCAGGGTGACAATATACAGCCTTGAAACACTCCTTTTCCTATTTGGAACCAGTCTGCTGTTCCATGTCCAGTTCTAACTGTTGCTTCCTGACCTGCATACAGGTTTCTCAAGAGGCAGGTCAGGTAGTCTGGTATTCCCATCTCTTTCAGAATTGTCCACAGTTTATTGTGATCCACACAGTCAAAGTCTTTGGCATAGTCAATAAAGCAGAAATAGATGTTTTTCTGGACTCTCTTGCTTTTTCAATGATCCAGTGGATGTTGGCAATTTGATCTCTGGTTCCTCTGCCTTTTCTAAAACCAGCTTGAACATCTGAAAGTTCACGGTTCACATATTGCTGAAGCCTGGCTTGAAGAATTTTGAGCATTACTTAAGTAATGTGTGAGATGAGTACAATTGTGCTGTAGTTTAAACATTCTTTGGCATTGCCTTTCTTTTGGATTGGAATGAAAACTGACCTTTTCCAGTCCTGTAGCCACTGCTGAGTTTTCCAAATTTGCTGGCATATTGAGTGCAACACTTACACAGCATCATTTTTCAGGATTTGAAATAGCTCAACTGGAATTCCATCACCTCCACTAGCTTTGTTTGTAGTGATGCTTTCTAAGGCCCACTGGACTTCACATTCCAGGATGTTTGGCTCTAGATGAGTGATCACACCATCGTGATTATCTGGGTCGTGAATATCTTTTTCATATAGTTCTTCTGTGTATTGTTGCCACTTCTTCTTAATATCTTCTGCTTCTGTTAGGTCCATACCATTTTTGCCCTTTATTGAGCCCATCTTTACAGGAGATGTTCCCTTGGTATCTCTAATTTTCTTGAAGAAATCGCTATCTTTCCCATTCTGTTGTTTTCCTCTATTTCTTTGAATTGATCGCTGAGGAAGGCTTTCTTTTCCCTCCTTGCTATTCTTTGGAACTCTGCATTCAGATGCTTATATCTTTCCTTTTCTTCTTTGTTTTCACTTCTCTTCTTCTCACAGCTATTTGTAAGGCCTCCTCAGACAGCCATTTTGCTTTTTTGCATTTCTTTTCCATGGGGATGGTCTTGATTCCTGTCTCCTGTACAATGTCATGAACCTCCATCCATAGTTCATCAGGCACTCTGTTTATCAGATCTAGTCCCTTAAATCTATTTCTCATTTCCACTGTATAATCATAAGAGATTTGATTTAGGTCATACCTGAATGGTCTAGTGGCTTTCCCCACTTTCTTCAATTTAAGCCTGAATTTTAAGTCAATTTTTACATCCTTGTCTAACTCAGTGAAACTAAGCCATGCCATGTGGGGCCACCCAAGATGGATGGGTCATGGTGGAGAGGTCTGACAGAATGTGGTCCACTGGAGAAGGGAATGGCAAACCACGTCAGTATTCTTGGCTTGAAAACCCCATGAACAGTATGAAAAAGTGAAAAGATAGGACACTGAAAGAGGAACTCCCCAAGTCAGTAGGTGCCCAATATGCTACTGGAGATCAGTGGAGAAATAACTCCAGAAAGAATGAAGGGGTGGAACCAAAGCAAAAACAATACCCAGTTTTGGATGTGACTGGTGATAGAAGCAAGGTCCAATGCTGTAAAGAGCAATATTGCATAGGAACCTAGAATGTTAGGTTCATGAATCAAAGCAAATTGGAAGCGGTCAAACAGGAGATGGCAAGAGTGAACATCGACATTCTAGGAATCAGCGAACTAAGATGGACTGGAATGGGTGAATTTAACTCATGATCATTCTATCTACTCCTGTGGGCAGGAATCCCTTAGAAGAAATGGAGTAGCCATCATAGTCAACAAAAGAGTCCAAAATGCAGTACTTGGATGCAATCTCAAAAATGACAGAATGATCTCCATTTGTTCCCAAGGCAAACCATTCAGTATTACGGTAATCCAAGTCTATGCCCTGACTAGTAACACTGGAGAAGCTGAAGTTGAATGGTTCTATGAAGACCTACAAGACCTTTTAGAACTAATACCCCCAAAATATGTCCTTTTCATTATAGGGGACTGGAATGCACAAGTAGGAAGTCAAGAAACACCTGGAGTAATAGGCAAATTTGGCCTTGGAGTACAGAATGAATCAGGACAAAGGCTAACAGAATTTTGCCAAGAGAACACACTGGTCATAGCAAACACCCTCTTCCAATAACACAAGAGAAGACTCTACACATGGACATCACCAGATGGCCAACACCAAAATCAGATTGATTATATTCTTTGCAGCTAAAGATGAAGAAGCTCTATACAGTCAGCAAAAACAAGACTGGGAGCTGATTGTGGCTCAGATCATGAACTCCTTATTGCCAAATTCAGACTTAAATTGAAGAAAGTGGGGAAAGCCACTAGACCATTTCATACATAATACAGACTGCTTACTGTTATTCAACTAGCTAAACATACAGCTATGTTTGCTACTGACTGGGCATCCAACACATGCTTTCTGACTGTAATTCTTTTTTTTTTTTTTAATCTTAAACTTTTTATTTTGTTTCGGGGTATAGCTAATTAACAATGTTGTGATGGTTTCAGGTGAAAAAAGAAGGGGTTCAACAATACATATACATGTGTCCATTCTCCCTCAAATTCCTCTCCTACCCGGGCTGCTGTGTGACATTGAGCAACTGTGCTTCTTTCTGATCCTGATATTGCATCCCAGCCTCAGAGATGTGCTAAGAGGGAAAAGGTCTGGCCTGAGAAGCCCATTCAGATGTTTGGGATGTAACTCAATGGACATGAGTTTGAGTAAGCTCTGGGAATTGGAGATGGACAGGGAAGCCTGTCATGCTGAGTGAGATATTCCATGGGGCCCTGCTGTCTGCCAGGGACATCTGCATTTAGAATCAATCCTGTAGACATATTACATAAAATATTACATGTAACCCAAGTGAAGGACAGGGAACCATGGCACACTGCTATCCATGGGGTCACAAAGAGTTGGTCGCAACAAAGTAACTGAACAACAACAAAAATCCAAGAACATTTGTGTGGGAGGTAACAGCATAAATTGGCTTCCTTGGTGGCTCAGACAATAAAGAATCTGCCTAAAATGAGGGAGACCTGGGTTCAATCCCTGTGTTGGGAAGATCCCTTGCAAGAGGGCATGGCGATTCACTCCAGCATTCTTGCCTGAAGAATCCCCATGGATAGAGGAGCCTGCCGGGCTATAGTCCATGGAGACGCAAAGAGCTGGACACAACTGAGTGAGATGGAGAAACAATGGAAACAGTGAGAGACTTTATTTTCTTGGACTCCAAAATTACTGCAGATGGTAACTGCAGCCATGAAAAATAAGACTCTTGTTCCTTGGAAGAAAAGCTATGACCAACCTAGACAGCATATTAAAAAGCAGAGACATTGCTTTGCCAACAAAGGTCCATCTAGTCAAAGCAATGGTTTTTCCAGTAGTCATATATGGATGTGAGAACTGGACTATCAAGAAAGCTGACCTCCAAAGAATTGAAGCTTTTGAACTGTGGTGTTGAAGAAGACTTTTGAGAACCCCTTGGACTGCAAGGAAATCCAACCAGTCCATCCTAAAGAATATCAGTCCTGAATATTCATTGGAAGGACTGGTGTTGAAACTGAAACTCCAATACTTTGGCCATCTGATGTGAAGAACTGACTCATTGGAAAAGACCCTGATACTGGGAAAGATTGAAGGTGGGAGGAGAAGGGGACGACAGAAGATGAGATGATAGGATGGCATCACTGACTCGATGGACATGAGTTTGAGTAAGCTCTGGGAATTGGTGATCGACAGGGATGCCTGTCGTGCTGCTGTTCATGGGGTCACAAAGAGTCGGACACGACTGAGGGACTGAACTGAACTGAACTGAACTGAACTGAGCTAATAAGCACAGCACACGATAGCACCAATAAAGTAACCCTCTGCCTATGAGTGCAGCACTTAAACTGCCCACTAGGGGACACTATTGCCTCCAGTTTCCCCGCTATGGGGGGGGGGGGGGGGCGGGGGGCGTGGGGAAAAGGGAATTCCCCAAATTCCTTGGGCCTCCACCCAAGGCTTTTGCTTCCAAGGCAGCGTTTCAGATTTCTTTTTCAGGTCAACCCCTTTGTCTTCCGGTTTGGATGTTGACAGTCGGGAGTGGACAGAAGGAGACAGTGAATCAAGGATTAAGGGCTCCGTAGACACCAGCTGTTGGCCGTGGTTTCAACGTGACAAAGATGCATAACATTATGATAGCATTACGATACTTGTGGCTACAAGATCTGTGGGGTGCTTTCCAGGGCTCCGATATCCTCCATATAAACGGCCTCATTTATTAGTCATATGCGGAAGTATTATTCTCACACAAAGGAAACCAGGGAAAGTGAGGGAATTACCCAAGTTCATAGAGTTTGTAATTTGAGTCTGAATATAAACCCACTGATTCTATTTACAACTGCCCAGCGAACTTGGGTATCTATAATAAAATACAACTGTCTGGGTGTGGAATACTAGCTCTGAAGGGCTGATAAAGCAAATATCACTAGATTAGCCTGCAACCTTGTCTTCCTTTTCACTTTTTTCCCCAGGCTCCAAACACCCTGGGAGGAAACTAATCTGATTGGCTCTTTTCACATTGAACTATTTGTTTTTAAACACCAAAAAACATTTTGTATTGGGGTATAGCTCATTAACAATGTTGTGGTAGTGAGCAGCAAAGGAACTGAGGCATTCACATACATCCAACAAAGTCGTACTGTGTAGCACAGGGAACTCTGCTCGATGTTACATGCCAGCCTGAATGGGAGTGGTGCTGGGGGAGAACGGATACGTATGTACACTGAACTGTTTTGACTCACAGCAGCTTCCTCACTCCCTGAGCTGATGACTGCTTTGAGCATTCATGTCATTAAATATCTACTGGATCTGTCTTGGCTTTGCCATTGACCCACTCAGCCAGGGAAGGCAAACTACTTGGTTACTTGATCTCTTCCAGCTTCGACTTCATCTTGGGTGAAATGGAGTTAGTTAAACCAGTGGTGATCTGTGACTCTCTGAGGTGTAAGTGATAAAAACCCAACTCATACCAGCCTTAGCAAAAAAACATTCAAGGCAATTTCTTGACCCCCAGAGCTGAGTGGCAGGAAGGCTTATGGTGAAACCGGCTAAAAGCAGGGATTGGAGTTCATCCAGTCTTTCCCCAGCCACTTCTCATTTCCGTTTCTCTCTACCTGGGCAATTTCACGATCTTGGACCGGCTGAAATTATGGCCAAGTACACAGTCTATGGCAACGCAGAATCACATCCTCACAGCTGCATAGTCAGAGCCAAAATGGCATTTTCTTTCCAACTCCAGGTTGAAAGACCAAGCCAGCTTCTCTTCATCACAGGACATAGTGAGTACCACACAAGATAACAAATATGGGAGGGCATTGGGAGGTCTGCCTCAGCTGCAGAATCCCTTCTTCTTGAGGGTTATCCTGCCCCAGGGCAATTCAGTTGCCTATAACCATCATTTTCATGGTTCCTTGTGAGAGCAGATCTTACAGGGGAAGGGGATGAATGGCAGTCCAGTATATATTGTTGGGTTGGGTTGGATTGGGTTAACCCCTGCCCCAGGCCTCACCGTTTGTGTAAGGTATCCGATTAATTGTGACCATATGAACTGCAGCACACCAGGCTTCCCTATTCTTCACCATCTCCCAGAGTTTGCTCAAACTCATGTCTACTGAATCGATGATGCCATCCAACCATCTCATCCTCTGTCACTACCTTCTCCTCCTAACCTCAGCATTTTCCAATGAGTGGGCTCTTCACTTCAGGTGGCCAAAGTATTGGAGCTTCAATTTTAGCATCAGTCCTTCCAATGAATATTCAGGGTTGATTTCCTTTAGGATTGATTGGTTTGATCTTCTTGCTGCCTAAGAGACTTTCCATAAATCCAAAGAGAATGATCCAGACTCTCAGAATGATGTGAATGATTTTGCATCCTTTCAGTCTGTCTCTGGGGTTCACAATATCATCTGTGAAGCAACAAATAGAAAACAGGGGACAGTGAAAACATCCTCGTGGCCAAAGACCTGCCACTAATGCCACCTTTATGCTCCTCCAACGCTCTGGGAGAAGTGGATTTTGTCTTTTATCAGCATCTTCCCCATCCATGGGTCTTGTAACCTGCCATCCTCTCATGGAATCCTGTTAATCACAGCCCTTTAATAGCAGCATCTGTTATCTGAGTGGTGAAGAAATGAGGCGATACAACGCTTGGGCCCTTCATATGCTCCTACCTAATAGTGTAAGATCCTCCTGATATAAGACTAGCCTGACTACAGAGTAGGCCCAAGGCTCCAGGGTGGGCCAGGCTGTGATGCTGCTGTAAGCTTGCTCCTAGGCTGCAGGCAGCAGCAATAGGGCAGTGATGTAGAGGGACCATGAGTGGATCAGAAGAACATGGCTCCCCCCAGAGGATCAAAATTGTCCGAGGGTGATATGCATGAACACCAGTGTATCTTACCAGCTTCAGCCGTAACTTACTGGCTCCAGTGTGTGCACACACCCACTGTCCCCAGGGTGGCTGGACACACCCTGAGGCATCCACACCAGCCTCTGGGTCTTCAGTGTCGTCTGCTGACTGTCTTAGTATTGATTTTGTGCAAGTGGTGGTAAGGGAACACATAGACCAGGACTTGCTCCATCCTCCACACCCACAGAAGTCTACTAAAACACAAATTTGACCGTGTCACTTCTCTCTGCTCCAAACTCTCCACGGCCCTCAAGCAGCCTGTGGGTATAAACTCTGTGTGGTGGTCGAGGTTGCTACCCTTCCCAGGCAGGCCCTTCCTCCTATGCGCTACTTACTCCACTCTTCTTGATGTGCCTGCTCCTTAAAAGGCCCACCTCCTCCATGAAGCCTTCCATCCTGAAGCTGCCAGTCGTTGAGAGTCAGTTGAATAGGCCCCTCGTCGAGTGGTTTTCCAAGTAGCTTCTGAAGCACCACGAGGGTTCCCCGGACAGCCCTGGGACAGACAGATGGATCTGAGCGTGTTTGGAGGGGAGGGGTCACCAACCCCTTGCCTCTGCTCAGCGGCTCCAGGTTTGCCTTTATCTGTCGTATATTTGGCATCCAAGTAAAATTTCATCTGAGAATGATCCTGCTGCCAGGATCCAGGGCCAGTCTGCTTAGTGTGCTTCTTGTTTGGGTACCTGTCAGCTGAGTGACTGCAGACAAGTTAGTCAACCTCTCTGTGCCTTGTTTTCTCCTCTGTAAAGTGGAGGCAGAAGAGTATCTATTCAGGGACTTCCCGGTGGTCCAGTGGCTAAGAATCTGCCATCCAATGCAGAGGACACGGGTTCGACTCTTGGTCTGGGAACTAAGGTCCCAGGTGCCTCAGAGGACTTGAGCCTGTGCATCACAACTAGAGAACCAAGCCACAGTGAAAGGTCCAGAGTGCTGTAACTAAGACCCAAGGCATCCAGGAATAAATAAATTAATATTTTGAATAAAATAGTATCTATTCAGAGGATTGTTGTAAGGACTCAGTTAATATAAGAAAAATATAATACGTGGAGGGCTTCCCAGGTGGTACTAGTGGTAGAGAACCCGCTCCATGCAGGAGACATAGAGATGAGGGTTCAGGCCCTGGGTTGGGAACATCCCCTGGTGGAGGGCATGGCAACCCACTGCAGTATTCTTGCCTGGAGGATTCCATGGACAGAGGAGCCTGGCGGGCTACAATCCATAGGGTGGTGAAGGGTCAGACACGACTGAAGCCACTTAGCATGCATGCACAGTACTTGGAACAGATCATTTTAAATGTCAGGTAACTTTTAGCTACTATTGTTTTAGTGCCAGGTCAATGATTTCTGTATCATTGAATCTCACTGGTTTAGGAAGATCTTTCATACCATCCTCATGAAATGCTGGGTGGCCCTAACATGGCTAGACATTGGATGGGCCAGTTTCCCCATTCAGTGCTGCGCCCTCATAGGAGGAGGTGGGTAAGTCTGTTTATCAAGATAAGCATCTTACCTGGCCTTCTTCCCCATCCCCAGCCACTCTCTCCACACTTTTTCTCCTTCTTGGAACACAGATGGCACCAGTGGCTTCCATCTGTGTTTTAGGGAGAGAGCCATTAGGGATGCCTGGGCCCACTATGCCTACAGGGGTTAGTTTCTGAGGGGCCTTGAGCCAAGCTCAGCAACAAGAGGTCAGCAGCCTCCACCCCCAGCTTCATCTCTTAGACCACCTGGTTAGCCTGGACTTCTCCTGCTACCCCACTTCCCGACCCCAGCCTGCCCCCCGCCTCTTCTACCCAGGTGGATTCCGTCCAGAGTCTCCAGGGAGAAGCAATGTCATGCTTGAATTGACCCATCAGCTTTTCTACTTATCAATCAGCTACGTGCTGGCACTGCCAAGAGGATCCATGAACAGTTTTTCTTTTTTTTAAAGGTCTTACCATCCATTGGTATGTCATAGAAGTAAAATCCTGGCAAGGACACTTTGGCTGTGCCTGTAACATTTTATTTCTCAAAAAAAAAAAAATAAAAATAAAAATCTGCCATAAGTTACATGATCTCAATTATCTCTGCATGTTTTGATCCCTTAAAACACCTTATAATAGAAATTACATGTTTTAAGAGATAGAAGTAAAACTGGCCTAAGATTGAGAGACATGAGTTAAGGTTTCCTGACTTGGTCACTAACATGTGATTTTGCATGAGTCATTTTGATTCTCCGAACCAAAAATTTTAAATAGGAATACAGCATTGACATATATATATTACCATGTGTAAAATAGCTAGTGGTAAGCTCCTGTCTGGCACAGGGAGCTCAGGTCAGTGCTCTGTGATGACCTAGAAGGGTGGGATGGGGGCGTGGAAGGGAGGCTTAAGAGGGAGGGGACATATGTATACCTACGGCTGATTCACGTTGTTGTACAGCAGAAACTAACACAACATTGTAAAGCAATTATCCTCCAATCAAAAATAAATAGATAGGAATGCCAGATGCCTCCTGGTCCTGAACATTTCCCTCTCTAGCACGTCCTGCCTCCATACCTTCCAGCTCATTTTCTATCTCCTCTCTCTCCCCTCCCTAAGCCCCTTCAGAGGAAATGGAAACTTGGATAAATATATGAATGGGATGAAAGCCTTTGCTGATGCCTAAAGCATTTCCAGCATCAGGGCACTGCCGGGTGGTCTAGAAGCACTTCCCCATCCTTCCCTCTATGCCTGGGTGGTCATTTCCCTTATGAACTGTGAAAACAGCATGACCGTCCTTGCTTGTATTGGGCAAGACTTGTCTCAGGCCAAATATGAACCCCTGGCTGAGTGACTTTTTTCTTGATCAGTGAATCTCTGGCTGTGTTTTCCTTAATGATTTTCGGAAAAATGTCTGTCAGAGATGCCCCATTTGGTAGTTCTGGAAGATGGGAGTTTTTGTTGTGAGATAGTCTCTCATGTCCCCAGTCCCTGTGCAGTCAAGGGAATCAGTAGAACCCTCTGGAGAGCCGAGCACAGTCTTAGCCTCCAGGCCCTCACTCTAGAGGGATGTACACCCACCCCATCCTCAGAAATTGGTTCTGCCCCTTCTCAGATGATGTGTGCATACATGTGTATGAAGTCAAGTCTGACTCCTTTGCAACCCCATGGACTGTAGCCCACCAGGCTTCACTGTCCATGGAATTCTCCAGGTAAGAATGCTGGAGCGGGTTGTCATTTCCTTCTCCAGGGAATCTTCCTGACCCAGGGATCAAACCCAGCTCTCCTGCATCTCCTGCACTAGCAAGTGGATTCTTTACCACTGCATCCCCCTTTGGATGCCATCATTCTGATGCACCATCTACGATGGCTTGCCTAGTTTTATGGGGAAGGGGTTGCTGAGAGCTGGGAGTGGGAGAGAGTCGGTCTCAAATTGCTTCTGGCAGCCAGAGTGCTGTGAGAAGGTCACAGCCTCCTTCCCTAGACAAACAGCCCCCAGCGCATGTCCCTGTGGGGGCCTTTGTTAAGCTGTCCAGCAGACCAAGTGCAGAGGGATGACGGCCACCCAGTTAGAGCCCATGGAAACTTCTGCAGACCCCCCTCCTCAGCCTTGGGCTCCCCAGAAGCAAGCAGCCATGGAGGGGGCAGGGAGCAGGTGACCAGGGGCACCGTTAGCAAAATACTCTTGGGTTCCTATTGCCCAATAAATCCTCCCTAATGGCTTTTCTTGGTTGATCAGCACTCATGGGAGCAGAGCAAAGCTGAGTCACTCTCTGTTACCGAACTTTCCCTCAGACCCAAATCTCTTTTGCCGAACAGAGAAGTCTGCAGAGAAAACTGGCAGAAATAGGTACAGAGTTGGAGGAACAGATTTTTTATTTTTCCCCTAAATTTGGCTGGCTTTGTCGAGTCTTAGTTGCCCCATGACATGTGGGATCTTAGTTCCCTGGCCAGGGATCAAACCCACGTCCCCTGCCTTGGAAGGCAGATTCTTAACCATTGGACCATCAGGAAGTACCAATAGACCTTTTCAAAGGGTCTTGGGATGGAGGGAGAGAGAGGTCTTTTGGCAAGTGTGGCATCTGAGACATGAATGGGCTTCAAAGCAGAGAGACCGGGCACAGGCACATGTAAGGTCAACAGTTCCTGCAAAAGAAGTGGAGTCGATTATGCTGGGCTACAGCGGCCTCCATGCCCTCTGCGCAGTGTCCTCCACTCCCCACACTGCTCCCGGAGGCCTCAGGTCCTCACTACTGGCGGTAGTGGGCAGGAGGCAGGTTCTTGGACTGGAAGCAGGGGCATCACTTGTTAAAGCTATTAGAAATCAGACTCTCAGGGTCCACCCAGACCTAAAGCAGAGTCTGCCTTTGAACAAGATACCTGTATAATCTCTCTACATCTTCAAAGTCCGAGAAGCACAGGTCCAGTCGCTCGGGGGTACTATCCACACCCGACACCACCTCCAAGGCTAGTTTTCCTGGGCCCTGGACTGGCCTCCTTGCCCTCTGTTCTCATGCTACATCCTTCATATCCTGCAATTATGCACTCTGCCAACAAACAAGTGGAAAATAAAAGTCTGATTAAATCATGCCTTTAGGTAACTGAGGGTAGCTTAAACTGTCATCGGATTCACAGAGCATCTTCATATTTATACAGAAGAATCATCTCTCTCTTTAGTTTGTTTATTTGGCTGTGCTGGGTCTTTGTTGCTGTGCACCAGCCTTCTCTAGTTGCGGTGAGCAGAGGGCTCCTCTTAATTGCGATGCACATTTTTCTCATTTGGGTGGCTTCTCCTGTTGCAGAGCACCAGCTCTAGGTATGCAAGCTTAGTAGTTGTGTCCCACAGGCTTAGTCTCTCTGTGGTATGTGGGATCTTCCCAGACCAGGGATTGAACCCGTGTCTCCTGCATTGGTAGAAAGATGCTTAATCACTGGATCACCAGCGACATTCCCAGGAAAATCATTTTAACCTAAATGCCATAGGGAAAAAATGTACTACTGGAGTGATATCCATGGGGTAGGAAATGCCTTTGACCCTCAGGGGGGCAGTGCCTCTGATCCAAGCTAACTGTGTGGGAAGATAAGAAAGTGAAGTGGCTCAGTCGTATCCGACTCTTTGTGACCCCATGGACTGTAGCCTACCAGGCTCCTCTGTCCATGGGATTTTCCAGGCAAGAATCCTGGAGTGGGTTGCCATTTCCTTCTCCAGGAGACCTTCCCAATCCAGGGATTGAACCCAGGTCTTCCACATTGTAGGCAGACACTTTACCGTCTGAGCCACCAGGGAAGTCCACTATGTGGAGGGTGGTTTAATTCATCCTCTTGTCCCTCTTTTTGGTGGCGCTATCGTGCTCCCATGGGAGAAGAGAGAGAGAAGCAAGGAAACAGGGCAGACAAAGCCAGGGACTCTGTAAGAAGCCATGGAAGACACCACGGCAACCTGCACATAGATGTCTACGGATTGTGCTATGTGCCTCTTGCTAAGTCACGTCCGACTCTTTGCAACCCCATGGTGTAGCCCTCCAAGCTCCTCTGTCCATGGGATTCTCTCAGCAAAAATACTGGAATGGGGTAATACTTCCTCTTCCAATGGATCTTCCTGACCCAGGAATCAAACCCACATTTCTTATGTCTCTTGCAATAGCAGGCAAATTCTTTTCCACTAGTGCCGCCTGGGAAGCTCTGCTTTGTGCCCAGTGTATGGCTTATGAGGAAGATACTGGCTTTGGAGCCTGAACAACCTGGGTTAGCTGTGAGAACCTGAGTGTGTTATCTTCATTCTCTCAGCTTCTATCTACTTGTCGGTCAAAAGTGATCCTCAGTGGGTTGCAGTGCAAATGAAATGTCCATAGTGAGCCAGTTCAGTGCAGGCACTCAAAACATGTGAATTCTCTCCCCTCTCCTTGCAGGGAGCAGGACAAGGAGAGCTGACACACAGCCCTGACCTTCAAGAAGACCAACCACACAAGGGAGAAGCAGAAAATGATGAAATCCTCCAAGGCCATAGAGGATCAAATGCTCCAATGAGCAGCAGAGCCAGTGATGGAGTCTGGAGAAGTCTCCAAAGTCTCTGGGTAGAAACAGAACTGGTGAAGATGAACAAGAGACTGTAAATGCACACACAGCAGGCACAGAGGCCTGGAGATAGGACCGGGCAGGATGCCAGTGGGAACCACAACAGAAGAGTCAGTCAAGGCAGGGGACCATGCTGGAGAGGAAGGCAAGGGGGAAAGAAGGCATGGAGGCTGAAGCCTGTGCACGGGAGGCCTTGAAAAACCGAGATGAAGAATTGGGATATTGGGTTTTGTTTTGGTCTTTTTTTGTTTTGTTTTTTTTAATTAATGGATAATTGTTTTACAATATTGTGTTGGTTTCTGCCATACATCAGCATGAATCAGCCATAGTTTTTTTAAACAAAATTTCTGAAGTTTTGTTCTATTTGATTGGATCAATTTGTTTTAAACAATTTTATTTACTTCCCTGGTGGCTCAGAGGTTAAAGCGTCTGCCTCTAATGCGGGAGACCTGGGTTCAATCCCTGGGTTGGGAAGATCCCCTGGAGAAGGAAATGGCAGCCCACTCCAGGATTCTTGCCTGGAGAATCCCATGGACGGAGGAGCCTGGTGGGCTACAGCCCATGGGGTTGCAAAGAGTCGGACACGACTGAGCAACTTAACTATTTTTTTTTAAAAAGTTTATTTGGCTGCACCTGGACTTAGTTGTGGCATGAAGGATCTTTAATTGTGGCATGTGGGGTCTAGTTCCCCAACCAGGGATCAAACCCTGGCCCCCTGCATTGGGAATGTGGAGTCTTATTCCCAGACAAGGGGGGTCCGGGAATACTGGGTTTTTATGATATAGACACCTCAAGAATGTTTATTCATCATACTCTCCTCCTCAGTTTTACTAGGGTCTTCCCTGGTGGCTCAGACGGTAAAGTCTGCCTGCAATGCAGGAGACCCAGGTTTGACTCCTGGGTTGGAAAGATCCCCTGGAGAAGGCAATGGCCACCCACTCTAGTATACTTGCCTAGAGAATTCCATGGATGGAGGAACCTGGTGGGCTACAGTCCATGGGGTCACAAAGAGTGACCGACTAACTGATCGACTGATCGACTAACACGGACACATCTGGATTCAGAACTCCTATTTGTTTGGGGAGTGTGCAGTGTGCCTAGAAAAAGCAAATTTGATTTACTGTGGGGACTTTCCTGGTGATCCAGTGGTTAAGAATCCGCCCTTGAGATGCAGAAGATGCTTTGGTCCCTGGTCAGGGAACTGAGAGCCCATATGATGCAGAGCAGCTAAGCCTGTGTACTGTAACTGCTGAGCCCATGCACTCTGGAGCCTACATGGAGCCACAAGGAAAGATCCGACATGACACAAGGAAGAGCCCACGTGCTGCAACTAAGACCTGATTGCATAGCCGAATAAATACATAAGTGAATAAATAAAATAAAAGTTTTTAAAAATGCTTTAATGTGCAGGTGGGTCTAGAACCTAACCCTACTAACAGAAACAATCCATTTCTGGGCACTCTCTACATGCCAGCTGCTGAGGTTCTTTATTGTGAAAGGGCCTCACCTTTCCTTTCAATAACCCTTGGGAAAGTGTTTATCCGTCAGTCATGTCCAACTCTTTGTGACCCCATGGACTGTAGCCAGGCTCCTCTGTCCATGGGATTTCCCAGGCAAGAATACTCGAGAGGGCTGTATTTCTTCCTCCAGGGGATCTTTTCAATCCATCGAGCAAACCTGGGTCTCCTGCATTGAAGGCAGCTTCTTTACTGTTTGAGCCACCAGGGAAGACAATTGTTTTTGCACCCATTTTGCATGAGGAAACTGAGGCATGCTCAGAAAGGCTAAGTAACTTGCCCCAGGTCGCACACATCCAGAGCTACTTTACTAGCCACTGTCCTCTTTTCAAAAAAAGCAACTCTGCCTCTCACCTCCCAGAGGGCTTAGGGTTCTAAGACACACTGAATTACCTGAAGCTGCTTCCAAAAAATTCTTTTCCCACATGGGCTAGAAAATCTGGTTTTACTGAAGGGAGGACATGAAGGTGGGGAAACAAACTTCTGGCCTTTTTCAGCTCCTAGAGGCTACCCACATTCCTTAGCTCACACCCCTCCCCCCCAACCCCCGCCTTCCAGTTTCAAAGCCAAGCAAAGGCCAGTTGGGTTTTTCTCACTTCCCATCACTCTAACCTTACTTCAGTGTCACCTCTCCTCCTTTGATTCTGACTCTTTTGCCTCCTTCATTCACTTATAACAGCCCTGTGATCACAGGATCACAGATAATCCAGAATAATCCTCCCATCTCAAGGTCAGATGGTTAGCAACCTGAATTCTATCTGCAACTTAACTCGCCCTTGCCATTTGCAGGGGTTGCAATCAAGACATCTTGGAAATGGGGTGCTTAGTCTTCTCCAGAACTCTGTCCCATCGAAAGAAGCCTGCGACAGCCCCTTGTGCCTTCCTATGCCTGTCATTTTCCCTCAGTTTAAGCTGCACTGACATAGCAAGAAGGGGCTTCCCCAGGCAAGAATACTGGAGTGGGTAGCCATTTCCTTCTCCAGGGGATTTTCCTGACCCAGGGACTGAACCCACATCTCCTGCATTGGCAGGGAGATTCTTTACCACTTCACCACCAGGGAAGTTCCTGGCTCCTTCTTGGGGAATCGAACCCCAGTCTCCCACATGACAGGTAGGGATACTCATCACTAAACAAACAAGGAAAACATCTGAAATACTAAGCACCAAAGGAACACATGTGAAGCGATGTAAAGGAAAGTGCTGGGGCTGTGTCCCCATCCTGAAGGGACACCTGATATCTGAGGAAGAGGTGATGGAAGAAAGGAGCCCAAGCTCAGTTCTGGCTCTCAGTTTTTAATTTTAAAAATTATAATCAGTAAAGGAAATGCACTCTGTTCTGCTCCTCTTCTCCCAATCTGCTATCTCCATCTCACTGACCAGAGGAAACTGCTCTATTGAGATATTTATACTCTTCCAGAATTTTCTGTATGTTAAAATGCTCAAATGTAAAATATTCTATAGATAACTGGTGACTACTTTTTTTTTTTTTTACACAAGGAGTTCATTTTATAACTTTTTTTCAAGTTGAATCTCACTCCGACCAAATTAAAGACACATTCCCAAGTTGGTATGTTGTGTATTTGTAGATTTTTTAGGGTAAATCTTGGGCTTTCCTGGTGGCTCAGATGGTAAAGAATCCGGCTGCAGTGCAGGAGACCTGGGATCCATCCCTGTGTTGGGAAGATCCCCTGGAGGAGAGCATGGCAACCCACTTCAGTATTCCTGCCTGGAGAATCCTCATGGACAGAGGAGCCTGTTGGGCTACAGTCCGTGGGGTTGCAAAGAGTCGGACATGACTGAGTGACCAAGCACAGCACAGCACAGGGTAAATCTCAAAGAATGGACTATCTGTGTCAAGGATAACCTAGTTTTAATTCTGACAGATTTTGCCAAGCTGGCATCCAAATATACAAAACTGACTTACTCTCCAATAGTATGGGAGCAACTCTTCCTCATACACCCACAAACACTAGACATCATCCATCTTTCTAATCTCTATTGATCTGATAGGTGGAAAGAAGGTATCTAAACGTGGTTTTGATTTGTATTTCCAAAATAACGAGTGTGGTTAAACTACTTTTTTTTTCCTGTGCCTGTTTATGTTTTAAATCTTTGAGCCATCTGGGGTTTATTTTGTTATAAGAATAGAACTTTATTTTTTCCAAGTGGCAGTACTGGTTATTAAATAATTTACATTTCCCCACACTGATTTGAAATGCCACCCCGCTCTAAATTTTAAAAATGAGAAGAGGCCACTCTTCCTAAATATCATATCATATGCAAAAAATAAGTCAAATGGATCATGAATTTAAAAGTAAAACCTAAAACTTTTAGACAGTAACACAGGAGTGCATCTTTAGACTTAGGAATAAGCAAAGAGTTCTTAGGCTTTGTTCTTAGACTTACAATAAAAGTTCTTAGGTTACAATAACAAAATTCGTAAAATAAAAATTCACCAAAATAAAGAAATTTTGTTCTATGAAATATCCTGTTAAAAAGATGGAAAGACAAGCTACAGACTAGGAAAAAATAATTGCAATCACATATTCAACAAAGACATATGTAGAATATGTAAAAAAAAAAAAACTCAACAACTCCCCCCAAATTTAATTACAACATGTGTAAAGAGTTGAACAGATATTTCACCAAAGAGGAGATATGAAAGGCACAGTACATGAAAAGCTATTCAATATCACTAGCCATTTGGTAAATACAAATCAAAAATTAATTTGTATAATAGCCCAATGGGCTATTCAGTTCAGTTCATTTACGTCCACCTCTTTGTGACCCCATGAATCGCAGCATGCCAGGCTTCTCTGTCCATCACCAACTCCCAGAGTTCACTCAAACTCATGTCCATCAAGTCGGTGATGTCATCCAGCCATCTCATCCTCTGTCATCCCCTTCTCCTCCTGCCCCCAATCCCTCCCGGCATCAGGGTCTTTTCCAATGAGTCAGCTCTACCCATGAGGTGGCCAAAGTATTGAAGTTTCAGCTTTACCATCAGTCCTTCCAGTGAACACCCAGGACTGATCTCCTTTAGAATGGACTGGTTCGATCTCCTTGCAGTCCAAGGGACTCTCAAGAGTCTTCTCCAACACCACAGTTCTAAAGCATCAATTTTTCGGCACTCAGCTTTCTTCACAGTCCAACTCTCACATCCATGCATGACCACTGGAAAAGCCATAGCCTTGACTAGACAGACCTTTGTTGACAAAGTAATGTCTCTGGTTTTTAATATGCTATCTAGGTTGGTCATAACTTTCCTTTCAAGGAGTAGCTGTCTTTTAATTTCATGGCTGCAATCACCATCTGCAGTGATTTTGGAGCCCCCAAAAATAAAGTCTGACAATTTTTCCACTGTTTTCCCATCTATTTGCCATGAAGTGATGGGACCAGACGCCATGATCTTAGTTTTCTGAATGTTGCTACACACTTATTCAGTTCAGTTCAGTCACTCAGTCATGTCCCACTCTGTGACCCCATGGACTGCAGCACACCAGGCCTCCCTGTCCATCACCAACTCCAGAGATTATTCACACTCATGTCCATTGAGTTGGTGATGCCATCCAACCACCTCATCCTCTGTCATCCCCTTCTCCTCCTGCCTTCAATCTTTCCCAGCATCAGATTCTTTTCTAATGGGTCAGTTCTTAGGATCAAGTGGCTAAAGTATTGGAGTTTCAGCTTCAGCATCAGTCCTTCCAATGAATAGTCAGTACTGATTTCCTTTAGCATTGACTGGTTTGATCTCCTTGCAGTCCAAGGGACTCTCAAAGAGTCTTCTCCAACACCACAGTTCAAAAGCATCAATTCTTCAGTGCTCAGCTTTCTTTTTTATTACAATGGCTAAAATAAGAAATAACAATAACACCAAATGCTGCTGCTGAGGATGTGGAGAAAGTGGAACTCTCATACATTGCTGGTGGAAATCTAAAAATGGTACAACCCATGGCAGTTTTTACGAAACTAAACATGTAATTACCATATGTCCCAGCAATTGCATCCCTGAACATTTATCTGAGAGAAATGAAAAGTCATGTTTATACAAAAATCTGTACATGAATGTCTACAACACTTTCATTCAAAATAGCAAAATAGAGCAAAACAAAAAATCCCTGGACACAAGTCATTTGTCTTTCATTGAGTGGATGATTAACAAACTGGCAGATCCATACAGCAGAATACTATTCAGCAATTTTTCAAAGCATTCGCTATTAATACATGCAACAGTCTGAGTGGCCTAGAGGCATCATCCTCAGCAAAAAAATCCCCAATTCCACAAGGTCACATGCTGTATGACGTTTGATTCCACTTATAGAATATTCTCCTGGAAGTAAATTATACAGAATAGATTAGTGTTGTCAGAGGTGCCTGATGGAGAAAAGGGGTTTGGGTACACAAAAACAAAGAGATAGCACAGGGAGTACTTTTGTGGTGATGGAACAACTCCATATCCTTTTTTTTTTTTTTTACTTTTATCATGTAATTAAAGACAAACACCATTTACAATGTTGAAATGCAGATAATACAGTCAAGATAGAATTTTGAATATGACAGAAGAGACAAAGTGAATATTTAATATAAAAGGGGATGTACAAGTAATAATGTTGGTAAAATTCTAAATCTTAGTGCTTTTCTGTGTGTGTGTGGTGGTGTTTTTTGGAAAAAGACAATTTGTATCTTAATTGTGGCTTTACAAGATCTATTCATGTGATAAAATTGCATAGAGCTACACACAGACACAGAAACACACACATATGAATGCAGGCTTTTTAAATGGTAAAAATAAAATAAGGTCTGTAGTCTAGTTAATGGTGTGTATCAATGTCAATTTCCTGTTTTTTAATATTACACTACAGTTATATAATATGTCACCATTGGGGGAAGTTAGGAGTGCTGATTTTGAAGCTTCCTGGGAATTTATAACTATTTCAAAAGAAAACATGACAATTTTTTAAATGAAAAAATGAGAGAAGAAAACTATCTTTGCCAAAGACCTTCCCATTGTAGAGTGTGGTTCTCTTTAGCAATTGCTTTATCCAGGATAACCTGCTTCCTTACCCTCCTTTCCAGACACACAACATATGATCTTCTTGAAAAGTTTTCGGTTGGATGAAAGGTGTCTTAGACTAGGACCCACAGAAAAGCTGCTTATATAAAAATAATTCAAAAGAACATCGACATACCCTTTCTCTGGATTCACCAATTAATATTTTAAACCATTCACTTTATCATATAGAATTTATCTATATCATTGGTTCCGAACCAATTGATGGTAAGTTACATACATTATGGGTCTTTGCCCCTGCATGCATTAGTGATTATTTCCCAGGAATATTCTTTTATACAATCACAGTACTGTTAGTAACTTCAGTAAATGTAACACTGATTCAGCACTTTAAGCCATTGGTCTTATCACCACTTTCATCGACTGTCCCAATAAAGTGCAAGAGAGAATCCCGCCAGGGGTCAGGTCCTGCACTTAGCTGTCATGTCCCTTTGACAGCCTTAGATTTAGTAGATGTCTCCTTGTCGACAGGCACCCAGAATTCTCATCTGTAAGGTGGGATGAAGGAAACTGCCCCATCTACTTCTTTGTGAGTAAAGAAGTACTTTACTCTTTGGACTTCCCTGGTAGCTCAGTTGAAGAATCCGCCTGCAATGCAAGAGACTGCGGTTCGATTCCTGGGTGGGGAAGCTTCCCTGGAAAAGGGACAGGCTACTCACTCCAGTATTCTTGGGCTTCCCTGGTGGCTCAGATGGTAAAGAATCCGCCTGCAATGCGGGAGACCTGGGCTGCATCCCTGGGTTGGGAAGATTCCCTGGAAGAGGGCATGGCAACCCACTCCAGCATTCTTCCCTGGAGAAGCCCCGTGGACAGAGGAGCCTGGGGGGCTGCAGTCCATGGGATCACAAAGAGTCGGACACGACTGCACGACTATGAACGCACGCACGCAAGGGCACTTTACCAATCTCTAAGAGCTAAATAGAGTATTTCTCTTCTGCATCACGATTCCCCAGAAGCAGCTAAACATACTGTGGGTTGGAGCAAAGGAGATCCGCTTTGCTTTTCTCTCCCAGCCTGGTAAAACGAGCCAGGATCCTGAAGAAGGAGCTTCTGAAAGAAATCCTTTATGGTAAAGATTGGACCGAGGCTGTGCGAGGGACTTCCCTTTTCGTTCACCTGGAGCGCCGGGCGGCCAATCAGCTGCGCGGTTCGGGCGCGCGGCCAATGGGAAGGCGGCGCGGCGCACCCCGAGGGCTATAAGTGCGCCGGACCGCGGAAAGTGAAAGTGGTGCGGGAGCGGCGGGCGCAGCTTGGACGTTGTATCTGGGGCCTGAGGGCGGGCGCCGGGGCCAAGACGCTGGGATGCTCCGGACTCCGGAGCCACGGCCCGGGAACGCGGGGGCCGTAGGCTGCAGTCCCCAGGCTGTGCCGCCCACCCAGACCAAGCCGCTCACCTCCTTCTTCATCCAGGACATCCTTTGGGACGGTGCTGACCGGCGCGGAGGTCACGCGGACAGCCCACAGCCGCAGCCTTCGCGTCAGCCTTCTCGCCTCTACCCGAGGCGAGACCCGAAGCCGGAGCCCCAGGGAGGAAGAGGCGGCGCCCGGGCGCCGGAGGACCAGCAGAGCGACCAGACCCGCGCCAGGAGCGAGGAGGCCGAGAAACCGGTGGAGACCGAGCCAGGTAAGCCGGCGAGGCTGGAGAGGCCGGGCTGGGCCGGGTTGGGTCCCCCAGGATGAATGGGCAGGCCCACCGGCTGCAACCGCGTGAGGGCGGGTGCTAGGCGGACCTCCCGGAGCTCCGGCGGCAGGGTTGCGGGGCTCCGCGGCGACAGGCGAAGGGGACTTCACGGCCTCTGCCACGGGCGAGCCTCGGAGCTTAACCCTGAGCCCCGGCATCGCTGCGCAGGATTTAGACATGGACTTGATTCGCCCCGCAAGGTGCCCTGCGCAGCGGGTTCTTGGTGCCCAGAGCTCAAGGGCGAGCAGGCACACAGCGCCCACCGCGCTCCAGTCCCAGATGGAAACCCCGCCACCCCGAAACCACCTCTCGACCCTTGATCCTTTCCACCCCCAGTTACCTCTTGGCAATCACAATAACTCACGTATAACGAGTTATTGACAAATAATATATTAATATTAATAAGTCAGGGTTTGATCAGCAAAGATGCCCTTTGCTTCTCAGTCCCATGGGCAATAAAACACAATAAGTCTTGGGGACTTCCCTGGGGGTCCAGTTAAGATTTCACCTTCCAACGCAGGGGGTACAGGTTCCATCCCTGGTAGAGGGGCTAAGATCACAGTCAGAAAACCAAAACATAAAACAGAAACACTATTGTAACAAAATGAAGACTTCAAAAATGGTCCAAATAAGCCCCCTCCTCCCGCCAAAAAAAACCAGACTAGTAAATCGAGGAGCCCCTCTGGTCTCCAGGAGCTATGTATATAATCTCATGGGAACATTTAGAGTAGACATTTTTTTTCCTATCAGTTTTTTTAATTGAGGTAAAATTGGTACATAATATGTTATTAGTTTCAGATGTACAACATAATAATTTGATCTTTGTATACACTACAAGGTAATCACCTAGGTATCCACGCTCACCATACAATAGGCACCCTTCCTATGAGGTGTGGCAGTGGCTCACTGAAAATCCCACTGGACAGAGGAGCCTGACTACAGTCCGTGGGGTTGCAAAGAGTTCAGACATGACTCTGCAGGGCGAGAGAGAAATGGTTTATTGAGGGAAAGTGAAGTGAAAGTCAATCAGTCATGTCTGACTCTTTGTGACCCCATGGGCTATACAGTCCATGGAATTCTCCAGGCCAGAATACTGGAGTGGATAGCCTTTCCCTTCTCCAGGGGATCTTCCCAACTCAGGGATTGAACCCAGGTCTCCCACATTGCAGGCGGATTCTTTACAGCTGAACCACAAGGGAAGCGACTGCTACTGCTACTGCTAAGTCACTTCAGTCGTGTCTGACTCTGTGCGACCCCAAAGACAGCAGCCCACCAGGCTCCCCTGACCCTGGGATTCTCCAGGCAAGAACACTGGAGTGGGTTGCCATTTCCTTCTCCAATGCATGAAAGTGAAAAGTGAAAGTGAAGATGCTCAGTCGTGTCCAACCCTCAGTGACCCCATGGACTGCAGCCTTCCAGGCTCCTCCGTCCATGGGATTTTCCAGGCAAGAGTACTGGAGTGGAATGCCATTGCCTTCAAATGGCAAGGGAAGCAAAAGGGGATTAAAGCCAGAGAATGAACTCTCCAAACGCTAACTCTGGATGCCCCTCTGGATGCCTTGGGGGCCCCACTTTACTGGATTCTTATTTCTCAGTCTTTCTTTCCTCCCGTCTCCCATTCCTCCAGACAGATACAGAATCCCTATTTAATTCTACAGGGCAATAGGGCAGGAAGTTCTAGCATTAGCCTCTCCTACTTTGGAGACTTGGTGACTATTAAGAAACTAACACATAATCTACATGACTGGCCAGCAGCCCCACTCAGAGAGTTCCTTACTCCTAAGCAGTTCTTAGGAGTTAGAACTCTTCAGTTCAGTTGTGCAAGTCGTGTCCGACTCTTTGTGACACCATGAACCTCAGCACGCCAGGCCTCCCTGTCCATCACCAACTCCTAGAGTTTACCCAAATTCATGTCCATTGAGTCAGTGATGCCATCCAACCATCTCATCCTCTGTCGTCCCCTTCTCCTGCCTTCAATCTTTCCCAACATTGGGGTCTTTTCAAATGAGTCAGCTTTTCAAATGGTCAGGTGGCCAAAATATTGGAGTTTCAGCTTCAACAGCAGTCCTTCCAATGAACACCCAGGACTGATTTCCTTTAGGATGGACTGGTTGGATCTCCTTGCAATCCAAGGGACTCTCAAGAGTTTTCTCCAACACCACAGTTCAAAAGCATCAATTCTTCGGCGCTCAGTTTTCTTTGTAGTCCAACTCTCACATCCATATGTGATTACTGGAAAAACCATAGCCTTGACTAGATGGATCTTTGTTGACAAATTAATGTCCCTGCTTTTTAATATGCTGTCTAGGTTGGTCATAAGAACTAAGGAGGTCCTTAGTGCAATGTATCCAAACTGACAGTGGGCTGTTTGTTCACTCAGAAGAGATGAGGGTAGATAGAATTCTGTTCTCTTTGCTGCTACCATGTAACATTTTCCTTCCCCTCCCTGTTTCTCCCCTCTCCTTTCCAGATGGGCACTTAGAGACTTATCTGCTGGACTGTGAAAACCCTCCCAGTACTTTACAGAGCCTACCCCCAGCCACCAAGCAGCCTCAGAAGCGCTCCCGGGCTGCCTTCTCTCACACTCAGGTCATTGAGTTGGAGAGGAAATTCAGCCATCAGAAGTATCTGTCGGCCCCCGAAAGGGCTCACCTGGCCAAGAACCTCAAGCTCACGGAAACCCAAGTGAAAATATGGTTCCAGAACAGACGCTATAAAACCAAGCGGAAGCAGCTCACCTCGGACCTGGGCAACCTGGAAAAGCACTCTTCCTTGCCAGCTCTCAAAGACGAGGGCTTCTCACAGGGCTCCCTCATCTCCGTGCACAATACCTACCCTTACTACCCCTATGTTTACTGCCTGGGTGGCTGGAGCCCAGCTTTCTGGTAACATCAGCTCTGACATCCACGCTAGATCAAGAACTGTCTTCTCTAGGTGGCCCCTCTAGAAGGCGGAAGGGCCCCGGGGTCAGGAAGGACTGAGCAGTGAGAGACAGACAGACCAGAACACATGGAGGTTTGTGTGGAAATTCCAGATTCTTCACTGGTGGGCCAGTGAAAGATCTGGGGCAGGGAATGATTTCATGTCCAAATTGTTCCCCCAGCACAGAAGGGGGGATCATTTTTGCTTTTAGACCCCTGCTTGAAGTGGGGAGGGATAGAGCCACGTGTTCTTTCTAGCATTTGGGGTGACTTTTCAGGGTCTGTCCACATCACTTCTGAGGATTCTGTTTCTCCAACTCCATCCTCTTGTGTAACTGAGCATCCACTCAGAAAGAGCCCACCTGAAGGGGGCGGGGGAGGACAGCTCAGGATGTCACCTACTGAAATAAACTGAAGGTCAAAAGCCTCTCATTGGGCCTTGGACTACAACCAAGGTTTCTCTTTGTCTCTGGGACAGATGGAAACAGAGGACCGCACAGAGAAACCTTTCGTGCCCAGCACAAGTTGGCACAGGATATGGAGATGGGGAAGAGGAGATGAAAATAGAAGCTTCTGATTATTCCTTTGAAAATAATATGCCAACTTAAGTATTTACAGAGTGGCCCGTGCAGAACAAGAAGCATTCACTGTGGCCTTAAGACAAGCTGTATAAACCAACCTCTATTGCAGGAGGTGAGCCCAGGCCAGGAGAATCTCTGCATATCCAAGACAGTGGTCTAAGGAAGAGTCCTTAGCAAAAGGTAAAAAAAAAAAAAAAAATTCCTCTTCTGGGCCTGAGAATTTAGAATAAGAAGGTTCCTGGAGTTTTCAGGCTGTAATTCATACTACAGTGTGACAGATCACATAATTCTTTAAGTTCCTTCCTTCCCTCCTGCTTTTATTTTTTCTTCCTTTTCCATGGCAGTCACCCACTGAAGCACTTCTTTTCAGTCCCAACTTTTATGACTGCACCTAACATACACCTTCCTTATTTAGCCTTGAGATCTGGTCTCCACCCCCGACCCCCAACCCAAGCTTTATCTCTTCCTGGGTTTAAAAAAGAAAAGTAGTGGGGGAGCAGATTCTGAATTGGCTAAAAGACATGTATTTTAAAAAAAAAACCCTAACAATTCTTATGCCTCGTCTTTAAAAATATACAGCATTAAATCCCAAATCTATTTAAAGACCTGACAGCTCCAGAAGGTCACTGCTGCTTTTATAGGACTTTCTGGTGGCTCTGTACAGTTCAAAGTCAAAACCCTCTGGGATCCCTGACGGCAAAGGAGGTAAAAGGTAGCGAGCTTTCACACATAAGGAGGAACACAGCAGAGTGAAGGGTCAGGTGCCATGGAGCTGTCTGGTTGGAATCCAGGGCTGAGGAGAGGGGGGGGTGTGAAGGAAGGGGGCGTGGGCCTTAGGAAGCCCCGCCCATGAGCAAGCTGATGGGGCTGATGGCACTTTGCTGGAAGAGGCTAAGAGAAAAAGGAAAGCATTTCCAAAACACATTATAGTGGCTTCCATCACCAAGCCAATGAAACTGTCCAGATGTTTCAGGAACTGTGTTTAATGCTTATCAAAAAAGTGGAGGTTCCGCCCAAGAGAGTTACCTTGTGACCTCAGAGAGAATGAGAAGAGGGCACAGGAAAATTCTGGCCATGCTTCTGTTTTTATTCTGTTATCTCAGGTGATCTGGGAGAGGGGAAACATCAGCATGAAAAAGCCAGTTACTAATGAGGTACCCCAAGCCCTGGAAATCTCTTGATCCCACTACTTAATTCTGTTCAGTGAGAAACCTTTCAATTTCCTCCTATTAAAAAAGTCCAATTTACTGTTTGTGGCAAAACTACCAAAGTTGGTAGAAGGTTGGCTCATTTCAGCCCATTTTCTGTTGTTTGAACTCCACATTGAAATACTTCTAATCACGTGTTGCCTGCACAGAAATGGAGGCACAGAGGCAGGACTTTCTCCTACTTACATGTCTTAAGCATTCAGTGCTCACTGTCTGGTCAGGACCCTTTCTCTGCCTCCCTCTGCATTGAATTATTTCAGCCCCCAGACCTGCAAGTGTTAAACATTTTACTGTGATGTACATTGTGTTGCAAAAAGGAAAAGAAAAAAGTCTTTGTTTAGAATGATTTGGTTTGGTGAATCCATCTTGTTCCCGCCCCCCCGCCCCCCAGAGTCACTCAGCCATAGCCAAACTGGTAGAACAACATTGAAGAGCTAATATATCCATTCCTGATGAGTACACTGAAGGGTGCACCCCGACCCAGACCTGTGTCTATCCTATTTAATAAATCGGTTTAGGTTTTCCATGTGTATAACGAGCTCTGCTCCAATCTTAATACACAAATCTGTGAGTCGAAGTTTAGCCAAATACCCCAATCAAACTTTATTTTTCTATGTATTTTTTGTAACACCTGAGTGTTTTTAAAATAAAGTACTGTGTCATTTTTAGACATATCTCTGTGTGATTTTCTGCTTCCTAAAGACTGCATGCTACTGAGTTTTTCTGGTTACCGTGTTCTCCCACCCTCTGCCTGCCTGACTAATCTATGGAGAGTAACTAATGGAAATTAGTAGCTTAGTGAATAGCAAAGGATGGTCATTCTTTTATAAATGTTTTACCCTCCGTTACGGGCTTTCCTGATGGCTCACTGGTAAAGAATCCACCTGCCAAGGCAGGAGATGTGGATTTGATCCCTGGGTTGGGAGGATCCTCTGAAGGAGGAAATGGCAACCCACTCCAGTATTCTTGCCTGGGAAATCCCATGGATAGAGGAGGCTGGGGGGCTACAGTCCATGGGGTCACAAAAGAGTTGGACACAGTTTAGCAATTAAACAGCAACAACAACAACAACACTCTGTTATTGGGTAATCACCTGGAGGGGAAATAAATGTCTGTGTCATTTTAATAATCACCTCCTTTAGCCCAGGGATACATTTGGAAATGTTGAGAATGTTGAGTATTTACTTTTATTTCTTGAAGACCCTGAAGGGAACATGGGAACCACTTCCAAAGAAGCAAACACTTCTTTTGAAACTCGTTGGCATATATATGCTTGTATGTATCTGATCGGCCTCACCGATTCAATGGACATGAGTTTGAGCACACTTGGGGAAATAGTAAAGGACAGGGAAGCCTGGCATGCTGCAGTCCCTGGGGTCGCAAAGAGTCGGACAAGACTAAGTGACTGAACAACAACAAATGTATAAAGAAGTTAGCTAGTGAGAACCTACTGTATAGCACAGGGAACTCAGTGCTCTGGTGACCTAAATGGAAATCCAAAAACGAGGAGATGTGTGTATACATATGTCTGGGTCCCTTTGCTGTACAGCTGAAACTAACATTTTTGGGGGGTGGGGGCTGTGCCCGGTCTTTGTTGGTCCTCAGGCTTTTCTCTAGTTGCAGCAAGTCAGGGCTGCTTTCTAGTTACGGTGCTTGAGATCCTCACTGTGCTGGTTTCTCTCATTGCAGAGCATGGGCTCTCAGGCTATAGAGTACACGGGTTCAGTAGTTGTGGTGCATGGGCTTAGATGCTCCGCAGCCTGTGGGATCTTCCCACATCAGGGATCGAACCAGTGTCTAAAGGGGATTCTTTATCACCAAGCCACCAGGGAAGTCCCTAACACAACATTTTAAAGCAACTGTATTCCAGTTTAAAGAAAAGGTTTTAAATTTCACATAAAAAAGAACACATGGAGTTTTAATCCAGGACAGAAAAAATAAAAATTCCCCTTTCTACACTCACTAGCCCCTTAGACTATGACTGTTTCCCTGGCCCCTTGGCCTCTGTATCTCCCTGAAAATGTCATTTTCATTCAGGGCACAGGCAAGCAACATCTTGGAACTGGAATCACAAGTATTAAAAATAGGTTTAAAATAAATATATCAAAAATGCATCTTTTATCCACCTGCACTTCAATCTTCATTAAGTCCCACAAGCAGAAAGTCTTATGCACCTAAGTACCTGAGAGAATTGATGGTTTTCTTTCCTCCCACCTCCTTCAAGGAAATAACAGCTTAAAGAGTAAGGTGCCTGCTCCAGGTAAAACATATTATAATTCCAAAGTTTGCTCTAATCCTTTAAGTACATTGTACACACAGGTGGGGCCTCCCATTGCGTGCTCATGTCATGAGATTTGACTCTGTATAAATCCACAGCCATCCTCCCCTCTTCTGAAAGGCTCTCAAATTACAAGAACTCTTGCAGTAAATGAACAGATGTGGATTATTTTTTAACCATTAAAAGTAATCCAGGAAATTAGAGAAAAATCTCTCCCCTCTAAAATTCCCCATCTCCCCTTGCTTGTCACTTTCCTAACTTTCCTTCAAAACTCTGCTAACCTCGCACCCATCTTCCAGCATCTCACCTTAGCGAGTCTGTGGAATTTGGAATTCCTTTTCAATCTGTCTCTCAAGTTATTTTATGTACAGATTTTTAGAGTCACTGGAACTTTGTCACTGGAGGCCCCAGTGGTCCTTCCCAGGCCTCTGTAGGAAAGCCATCGCCTCCAGTGCGTGCACGCTCAGTCCTTCAGTTGTGTCCAACTCTTTTCGATTCCATGGATTATAGCCCGCCAGGCTCCTCTGTCCATGGGATTCTCCAGGCAAGAATACTGGAGTGGGTTGCCATGCCCTCCTCCAGGGGATCTTCCTGACCCAGGAGTCGAACCCACATCTCTTGCATCTCCTGCATTGGAAGGCAGATTACCACTCAGCCACCTGGGAAGCCCTATAGCTTCCAGAAAGGGAAATAAATATCAAAGATATACATCTGAAAAATTTTTTCCTTCTAACTGCAAAACAAGTCATTTTTCTGGGGTGATGTTAATACCATGTGTCTTTTTCTAGTACCTTTAAAAATTTCTTAATTGCAGAATAATTGCTTTACAATGTTGTGTTGGTTTCTTCTGTACAACAGGAATCAGCTACATATATACGTATAACCCCTCCCTCTGAAGCCTCCCTCCCACTCCTGTGCTATACAGCAGCTTCGCACTAGCTATCAACATTACACATGTAAGTAATACTACGCCTCCTAAAGCTGACCTCTGAGGGAATGGTGGCCATGGAGAGAAAGTCACTTAGTTTGAGTGCCCTGGGTGGGAGAGCTGCAGGCGGTGGTTTTACTGAGGCAAGCGCAGGAGATTCTCCTGCCTGTGAGGAAGTGAGTATGACATGGTTGAGGAGTCAGAGAAGCTGACCCCTAAGGCAGGTTATGACTGAGTCCTCACCTGATACTTTAAGAAGCCCCAAATTCCGCATGTCCCAGGTGAAGAAAAGGGTGAGCTCTTGTATCCCAGCATCAGCCACCTCCTGAAAGTGGCAGTAACCTTGGGCAATCCAGTGCCTTTCTGGATGAGGTGCTGGCCCCTGAGGAATAAGCTGTGGGTCATCACCACTGATATTCTTGGCAGCTGTGGGGCTTCGTCTCCCCTGTATTGGAGCCTGGAGCACCACAGGATTCACTGTAAGACATTTGACCCCGGCCTTGGTCACTCTCAGGGCCACAGTTACCACCATCTTTGCAAGGAGGAAATAGGAGTTGAGAGGGTGAGACTAGGCTCAGAGCACCAGGCTCTGCTTGAAGACACCCAGACTCTGCCCCACCCACAGCCATCACCAATGTGTCAGCAGGGCTGGTTTGTCAAAGCCAAGAGTTATTTACTGTCCAAGAAAAGGGTCAGGAATGATAGTCCTGGAACGTGAGGAGCTCCGAGTTTAGCCATAGACTTGGCCTTCGTGCAAACTTTCCCAGACAGTCTAGCTTGTCAAAAGTCAGCAAGGGAAAGCAAAACCCTGGTCTCCCATCGTGTGTCCTTCTCTGACCTGTACAAAGGCTCCAGACACAGCCTGGACTTATTTCCTGAGCTTACTTGGGGCCTGGTGCGGGGTTTAGGAGAGATCTAGGATACGGATCTGGGTTGGGAGCCCTGTGCAGCCCCTTCTAACTGGACCATCTTCACCTGTTTCCAGCCAATTCAGTGATGGGCACAGTCCTTGACATGGAAGTGTTGGGGCAGAGAGGAAGGGGTGACAGCCAGGGGAAAGTTCCATTTTCTCCTTGGAACAACCAAAGGATAGTCATGGATTGTTTTAAGCCTAAAAATCCATGTTGCTGTTGCTGCTACTGCTGCTGCTATGTCGCTTCAGTCATGTCCAACTCTGTGAGACCCCATAGATGGCAGCCCACCAGGCTCCCCTGTCCCTGTAAACAATAAATGCTGGAGAGAGTGTGGAGAAAAGGGAACCCTCTTGCACTGTCGGCGGGAATGAAAACTGTCACAGTCACTGTGGAGAACAGTGTGGAGATTCCTTAAAAACCTAGGGCTAAAATGACCCTCTGACACAACCACTCCAGTACTGGGCATGTGCACTGAGGAAATCATAATTGAAAAAGACACATGTGCCCCAGTGTTCACTGCAGCACTTTTGAGTCTCACAGGTGCCAGGACAAGAGAGAGAATCCAGCCTGGAGAAGCCAGCCAGGAAGGGAGGAGTTAGGGGTGGGGCTTGATCGGTTTTGTTTGTTTTGTTTGCTTATTCTTTTTACAGAGAACAGACATTCCGTTTTTCTTACCTCAAGCCTCCTCCTCTTAAAACTTCTGACATCTTCACAAGGCTCTCTGGGGACTTCCCTGGTAATTCAGTGGCTAAGACTCTGAGCTTTCACTGCAGGGGGCACATGTTCGATCCTCGACTGGGCAAGTTCCATGCCCCACAGTGCAGCCAAAAAGAAAGAAAAAAAACCCTCAAGAGAGTTAAGTCCCCTACATATGAACGAGTTCTATTCTGAGAGCAAGTTTGCGAGTCCAATTTATTTCTAAGTCCAACAAAGTTAGCTTAGGTACCCAATGAACACAATGGGCTCTATAGTACAGTACTGTAATAGGTTTTTATAATACTTTTCAAACAAATAATGCATAAAAACATACACAAAAAATAAAGAAAACACAGTTAATCATAGTGTACCATACTTGGAAAACTACAGTAATACCAGATATGCCACCACTGCTTTTCAACTTGCTTCCAGACATCCTGGGCTTGAAATAAAGACACTATATGACTATACTCTATATAGTATTATAAGTACAAAGTACACCAAAGCACGGTCACTTGTCTACACGTGACAGTGTACACCAGACACTCGAACTAACTTTGGTGATTGGACATGCTAACGTGTGTTCACATCTTTGAAATTTTACAACTTGAAGATTCATATATACGGAACTTAGAGTAATCCAGGCAAACCCAGATCATTCTATTTAATCCCTTGCTCAAAACTGAAAGGATCCAGGACTTCTCTAGGGGTCCAGTGGTTAAGAATTTGCCTGCCAGTGCAGGGGACGTGGGTTCAAGCCCTCACCAGGAAGATCCCACATGCTGCAGAGAAACAAAACCCATGCACCGCAACTACTGATCCCGGGCTCTAGAACCCACGAGCCGCAACTACTGAGCCCACGTGCCACGGCTATTGAAGCCCGCGTGCCCTGGAGCCTGTGCTCCACAGCGAGAGAAGCCACAGCAGTGAGGAGCCTACACACTGCCCCTGGAGAGTAACCTCAGCTCACCACAGGCAGAGAAAATCCACACAGCAACGAAGACCCAGGGCAGCCAAAATTAATTTTAGAAAATCCTGAAAGGACTCAAATTTTCTGGATGTTTGGCTAACCTGCTAATCCAGAAGCATTTATTACCCCCTCTCCAACTCAGAAGAGACTGACAACACACTCTGACTACCCTGGAAGACAGGAAAGACTACTTTTCCCCCCACTCCTGTGGAGTAGTTTTCACCTGGAAATCCCTCGTTTGTGCACCACCGGAAACAGTGGGTGTCATTTAACATCTGTCAGTTACTGTCATGCTTCCGTGACAACACATTTTTCAGGACTAAGTCCTGTCTTAACACTGACATAATTTTTACACCTCCTCCTGCCAAATCAGTAACATTAAACTTTTTACAAAAGTGTGTGTGCAGAGATGGATAAGATGGATAAGGTTCACAGGGTGAGGAAGGCACGATGCCTTGTGACAGCACAATTGAAAAAGAACTTTTTATATTGGATTATAGTTGATGAGTGGGTTTCTCTGGTACCTCAGCTGGTAAAGAATTCACCTGCAATTCAAGAGACCCCAGTTCGATTCCTGGGTTGGGAAGTTCCCCTGGAGAAGGGATAGGCTACCCACTCCAGTATTCTTGGGCTTCCCTGGTGGTTCAGATGGTAAGGAATCTGCCTTCAGTGCGGGAGGCCTGGGTTCAACCCCTGGGTTGGGAAGATTCCCTGGAGGAGGGCATGACAACCCACCTCAATAATCCTGCTTGGAGAATTCTCATGGATAGAGGAGCCTGGCGGACTACAGTTCATGGGGTCACAAAGAGTCAGACACAACTAAGTTACAACTGAGTGACTAAGCACAGCACAGTTGGTTAACATGTTGTGTCGTTTCAGGTGTGCAGCAAAGTGAATCAGTTACACATATACACATTGTTGTTTGTTTATTTGCTCAGTTTTGTTTGACTCTGCGACCCCATGGACTGTAGACTCCCAGGCGCCTCTGTCCAAGGGATTTCCCAGGCAGGAATACTGGAGTAGGTTGCCATTTACTTTCCCCAGGGGATCTTCCCAACTTAGGGATCAAACTGCATCTCCTGCATTGGCAGGTGGATTCTTTGCCACTGCGCCACCCGGGAAGCCTATCCCTATACCTGTTCTTTTTCAAAATCTTTTTCAATTTAGGTTGTTACATAGTATTGAGCAGAGAGTTCCCTGAGCTCTACCATAGGTCTTTGTTGGTTGCAAAGACTTGGCGTCAGAACCCCAACTCAAAACTAGAAAAGCTTAAACTTGATCTAAGTGACAACTGAAAACAAAAGTGATAGAAACAATTTGGCTCTGCTGAGTTCTTTTATGGGAAATAATGTGGGGAATATTCAGAGCACGAACTTGGAGGGTGGGGAAGAAATGTCTCTCTCTCACAGAAAAGTTTAGACTCTCCCCCTCAATCCATGCTGAGAGCTTGTTGATACTGAGATTCTTGACAATCTCCTTGCCCTTCAAGGAAGATCTGACTCATCAGAGGTAAATACATGCTGGTCCCATGCCTTGCACAGCGAGGTGAGGAACGGGTACTGGGAGGCTTGCCACAGCACATGCACACGAGGAGATGCTGATTTAGCTTTAGCAGAGACTCAGTTAGAAGGTCCACGTCTCCTTCCTGTGACAAGAACTGACAAAACAAAGATACAAGAGTGAGAAGCTTCTGAAGTGAAGAAGGGAGCTGCTTCTGGAGGGTGCAGTCTTTTCCCTTGAGAAGCTCTTTCCCTTCATGAAATGTACAAACTGAAAGAGTGAATTGATGATGGAAACTTAGGATCCCAGGGTCCTTGGCATTGTTGTGCAGCTGCTAAATTACGTTCGACTCTTTGCGACCCCGTGGGCTGCAGCACGCCAGGCTCTCCGTCCTTCACCAGCTCTAGGAGTTTGCTCAAACTTATGTCCGTTGGGTCGATGATGCTCAAGATAGATATTAACAACATTTCTTTGAAATGTATATAAATCCTTTTGAAGACTAGACAGGCCTTTTCTCAATATTATTACTCAGGAATGTCTTTGTCAAGAACCTGGTAGCCATCTCTTTGAAACGGAAGTAGAAAGGATCCAGCACCCCTATCTCCAAGTGTGTGTCACTGGGTAAGAAGCTCCTTCTAAGCTGCAGAACTACCTCCTGTCATAAAGATAGGAGAAGCTTGTTATTCCTCTTGCAACAGGTAGGAAGTGGAAGGACATGACCATTAAAAGCAGTTCATGGGGTCAAATGATCTATTTCTCTGGAATTTAAATCTTGCTTATCTGATTAATGGGTAGACAAGACCCTCCATAAATGTGGAAATGGCATCAAGAGATTCCATTGAAAGGAGCTCTTTCAATAGAGAAAGGGAAAAATTGCAGGACGAGAAGGGATGGTGTAAGTGAGGAAATGCACAAGCAAGGTAGGATAGTAAAGATGGCAAAGTTCTGCAGCCTCCTGTTTCCAGAATCCTGGCTCCAGAAATGCTATTTGGATCTGGACTTAAATCATGTGCCCTGTTACTGGGCTATTGCCTATTTTTGCTTGGAATCAGTTCAAGTGCATGTGTCAAGCAATGGCAGGGAAGGAGGGATAACAGAGTGGGAAGCCACATGAAAGGGGCTGGATGGGTAGTTTTCCACAGCCTGCAGAAGCATCTGAGTGTAAATGTAAACATGGCTCCTAACTGACCCCCGAGTGCAGAGATGGCTCCCGGTCCTGGAAATTAGGTTTTATTACAGAGATAGATTGGGGATATGTCAACTTTGGCATCAGGAAGGAAAAAAAGCTGGACTGGGATCTGAGGAAAGGTGTTTTCATTACAATCCAAATGGGTTTTATAAAAGCCTGTGTAGGCACACGCCCCAGAGGTGCAGACTGGGCTTTCGTACACATAGGGGAAGTTTCCCACACAGAGGAACAGAGTGGTAGAGACTGAGGCACACGCTGCAACCGGAGGCCATGGGAAAGAACCTAGGAGAGCTAGCTGACCATACACCCTTAAAACCAGAATGAATTTGATCTTGGACAGCAACCAACACCATATCCTGCCCTGAATAATGGGGTGAAGCATCCTTCTTTACTCTGTGCTGAGTTGAATGAAGTTTAGCACTGATCAAACAGATGTCTGTTGAATGAAGGTCTGAATGAATGAGTCCAGACCTCACCTGCAGCATTAGGTTTGGTTCTGAACACCATAGTTTGAGGTAAACTGTTGCAAGTTCAGAGAAGCACAATTGGGATAAGGCAAGGATTTGAAACAGAGGGGTCAGAGAAGAGAAGAGACATTTAGTGGAGTCATCAAGGTGAGGTAGTGCTCAGAACAGCAATGTCTGAAAAATCATTGGGTTGATGGAGGTTCCCTGTCACTGGGGGAGGTGACAACTATTTGGTGAGGAGGTCTTAAGGAGGATAGACATGCATGTTGCAACTTGAAATCTTTGCCAGCCCTCTGGTTCTATAATTCTAGGGAGAGGTGTGCGTACGTGCTAAGTTGATCCAGTCCTGTCTGACTCTTTGCGACCCCATGGACTGTAGCCTGCCAGGTTCCTCTGTCCATGGGATTCTCCAGGCAAGAATACTGGAGTAGGTTGCCATGCCCTCCTCCAGGGGATTTTCCCAATAAGGGATTTAACTCGTGTCTCTTAAGTCTCCTGCATTGGCTGGTAGATTCTTTACCACTAGTGCCATCTGGGAAGCCCCATAGGAAGATGTATTGGGTTCTAACCTGTTTATCACCTACAAACTGTGAGATGCAGGGAAATTTCCACAACTCCTCAGAATTTCAGCTACTCCTTTGTCAAATGGATCAATTAACCCTTATGGTGGTGAACTGAATCAATTCAGCTTTCCAGGTCCCATGTCTGATTCATAACGGAAACCAACAAGTTTGTAATTTCAGGAGCAATGGAGGCCTGTTGATCAATTGATACCTGCTGATTGATATCTGAAATCTTACCCTTAAGAGATTCATTCTTAAACCCTAATAGTTCCATCTCCAGCTAAAATATAAATAATCTTAGGAAAAGAAGTGAATTAAACTTCAATCATTTATCCCCTGATATTAATGTTTATTTTTTAAAATACACTGACTTGTTTAATAATTCAAATTTAATACCAAGCCAAACTTAAAGAACCCAAAAGGTAGCTCTAGAACCTTCTTCACTCTTCCTAGAGTCAACCTATTATTCAAAACTTACGATGCATGCCCCTCACTCATTAGGGTAGCTGGTGGGATCTATGTGCACACAAGCTAAGTTGATTCAGTCATGCCTGACTCTTTGTGACCCTAAGGACTGTAGCCTGCCAGGTTCCTCTGTCCATGGGGATTTTCCAGGCAAGAATACTGTAGAGGGTTGCCATGCCCTCCTCCAGGGGATCTTTCCCACCCAGGGATCAAAGCCCACATATCTCATGTCTCCTGCATTGGCAGGTGGGTTCTTTATCACTAGTGTTACCTGGGAAGCCCGGTAACCAAATTATATTCAGGGAACCACTCAGAAGTCTGGAATAAGTTTATTAATTTCAATGGAGACAGCTTGTGATACTGAAAATGGATCGCTATAAAAGAGAGGGGAAAGAATGCTGAAGGTTTAAAAAGAAAAAAAAAATTCTATTTCTAAATTGCATCTAAGTTTAGCCCTGACCATACTGATTGCTTTATTGCTCTGTCTTATGTTTAGGGCTTAAATGATTGCATTCTTTTCATAGAAGCCTTTTGACTTTAGACCTCAGAGCCTATATATTGTTGCCTGGGAAATGGATGTCCAGAAAGGAGTAACAGTAAAACGACAGATGGATGATGATTTCCCTCCATGGTACCACTGTTGTTTCCTTCCCTCACTCAGAAATCAGTTACTCAGTGAATACAGAGAGCAAAAATATGTTTGTATTTATTTTTATTTTAAATTTTTAACCAAAAAATGTCATAATTCTAACCTCTTTACCTAAATCAATAATTGATTGGGTTTCTCTCAGTGCAGCATGGCATAGTAAAAACAACATGGATTTTAGCTTTAGGACTGACCTGGAACACTGGTTGTACCTTTATATTAGCTATCTCACCTTTGGCAAGTTATTTGACCTTGTTGAGACTCAGATTCTTCATCTTTAAATGGAGGCAATAATGCCTTTTTACAGGGTTATTCTAAGCATTAAGTGAGATAACTCAGCATATATTAGGTCATCAAGAATTGTTAGCTCAGGGACTTCCCTGGTGGTCTTGTGGTTAAGACTTTGCCTTCCAGTTCAAGAATGTGAGTTCAAACCCTTGGGAAATTAAAATCCCACATGCCCCAAAAAACTAAAATATAAAACAGAAAAAATATTATAACAAGTTCAATAAAGACTATAAAAAATAGATTTGTCATCTCACTTTCTTCTTTTGGACAATTTTAATCAAATGTATAAATAAAATTTGCATACCATAATTATATGCAATGGTCACTTAACATATCTTACATATGCTTTTCCATGAAGTGACATAGCAAATACTATCTGCCTTTTCATTTTTGTGGCCCCTTTTAAAAATAATTTTTAAAATTTATTTATTTTTGGTTGTGCTGGGTCTTCATTGCTGCCCAGGCTTTCTCTAGCTACAGTGCACAGGCTTCTCATTGCGGTGGTTTCTCTTGTTAGGGAGCACATGGGCTTAGTTTCTCCATGACATGTGGGATCTTTCCAGATCGAGGCTCAAACATGTGTCCCCTGCACTGGCAGGCAGTGGCTCAGATGGTAAAGAATCCACCTGCAGTGCAGGAGAGCTGGGTTTGATCCCTGCGTTGAGAAGATCCCCAGGAGAAGGGAACAGCTACCCACTCCAGTATTCTTGCCTGGAGAATCACATGGACAGAGAAGCCTGGCAGGCTACAGTCCATGGGGTCCGTGGAGTCCATGGAGTCGGACACGACTGAGTGACTTTCACTTCTGTGTATAACCACTGTATTATTGGACATTGGAGTTATAGATAGAGAGATTGAAAGGTATGTAGATAAGTAGATAAGATTTTAAAACAGGCATGGGGAGAAGCAGACCAAAGTTACCACGAAGGGAACTGAAGATGATTCTCCAACATGTAGCAATTTCCCCTGGGCTGAGCTATAACTCTATGGGAATCCAAATGGGGTCTTTCCCACAGGAGAGAGACTGTGTTCCCTGAGTTTACATCATCTGAGGTAAAGGTCTAGTGCCCAGGGTTGCTTGCTTCCATGCCCAAAGCTGGACTGCACAAATACAGACAAAGAAAATAAATCAACAAAAATAGCTAAGAGGCATTTCTAAACATATCCAGCTGCAAAAATTTATGGCTATTAGCTCTTGGAAAAGGTCATTTCAGATAAGACAACTATTTATACAGAAAACAAAAGTGAAACATATATTGATTGGTTTTCAGTTGACTATCTTCAGTCCTGGGAGACATAGTAGGTGGGAAAAAGCCTACCTAACTACTTCACTGTCTGCCAGCACCTCTTTCACCAATGTCCTCCAAAATCTGGACTCAGAGAGGGGGGTACTTCTGAAAAAACTAAAGTTCAGTGTTTTATGATCATGTAGATCATTTTTTTCTCCAGTATTTTTTTATTTATGTATTTTTTCTTGGCAGATAATTGCTTTACAATGTTGTGGTGATCTCTGTTATACATCAATGCAAATCAGTCATAATCATATATATATATATATATCCCTTCTCTCTTGAGCCTTCTCTCCCTTCCCATCCTCCAATATTATTTTATGAAATAGAGGCAAGGATCTAAAGACATAAACATTCTTGACTTGGTCAAGTTCTCTTCCAAGGCCAAGTTAGGATCTTTAAGTACTATGGGGAGGTGGTCCATTGTAGAAATCCCTGTAGCAGAGAAAAAAGGACTTTCTCTTCACATTGATCCCGTAAACCTACTGCTCAAAAGTTGTGTGACTGTGGGGAAACTCTTCATTCCCTTTACCTTCACTTCTTCATCTGGTAAGATAGTCCCTAACTTTTCTTCCAGCTCTGTCAGTCTACATTCAATGACTTCTCTTCCATTTTTGAAGCTCTTAGGCCTTTCCTACTACCATATGTTTGAATGCATTAAAATGTAAAAATTAAGCTTGCATATAACGTGTCATGGACTTCCCTGGTGGCTCAAATGGTGAGGAATCTGCCTGCAGTGCAGGAGACCTGGGTTCAATCCGTGGGTCAGGAAGATCCCCTGGAGAAGGGAATGGCAACCCACTCCAGTATTCTTGCCCAGAGAATTCCATGGACAGAGGAGTGTGGCAGACTGGGCCTATAGTTCAAAGAGTCGGATACGACTGAGCCACTAACACTTTCACTTTTCACTTTCATAGGATGTCATATAAGCAGGTTCTCAGTAATTTGTCACAATGTCCAGTTTAATGTAGGTTGAGTTATATTTATACAATCTAAAGAAAAGACTCCCTTTACGTGATTGTTGATGGAGTCAAAGAAAAAATACCATTAGAGTAGTTTGAGAATTATAAAGGAGCCTTTACTGTAATATGTATAATGCCGATGCTAGCTTAGCCAGGGTCTCCTGGCCCCTTGACAGCAGCATGCTGCTGCTGCTGCTTAGCTTAAACTTCCATTCTTGCCCCATCAAAATCCTAACATTCAATAAGATGGTTACCAATTTCTAGGTGGATTCATCTTATTTTCAATTTCCACATTTGCTATCTCTGTTCTTCACTGCAGAAGCAAAACTTAAATTCTTGCATTCCTTAAACAAAATAGAGCTTTTCACTCAAAGTATTCATAAGTGTGGTCAACTTCACTCAAAATGAGGTGATGAGAGACAAAAATAGGTGTTACACCATAGCAACGTGAAGATTTTCAAATTACCCCATAGACTATACAGTCCATAGAATTCTCCAGGCCAGTATACTAGAGTGGGTAGCCGTTCCCTTCTCCAGGCGATCTTCCCAACCCAGGGATCAAACCCAGGTCTCCTGCATTGCAGCTGAGCTGTAGGGAAGCCCAATTTAACACTGAAAGTCCCTAAACTTAAATTGTGGAATTTCTACTGCTTGTTTCATCGACTGTGGACCTCCTTTAAGCTGCTAATTCCTTTTTCCTTTCTCTTTCTTTCCCTCTTTCTGGACCCTCTCCCTGAGAACAGAGAGTTCTCTCCCTGTTTCAATCTCAGAACATTGTCACCGCTTTTGTTGTCTTGTCTCAGGCCTTCATATATTTTCCCAAACAACGCACATTTTTCTCTAAGAATAATTCTGGTGCCTAGTACTAATAATAATCCATTTGCATTACATACAAAATTTATAGTGTTGAGAAAGTCTCAGAAGGAAAATTTAAGACAACTTAAACAAAAAAAAGAATCTTTTCAAGCAATATTAAAATGGCTTTAGCTGTACCCTGGGGTAGGCAAATAGTGAACCATTGACTTAGAACTTGTGATTATTTAAGGCTCTGAGCTAGGACGCAAAGAGTCAAAGAGGTTTGAAACACAACAGGAAGGCAAAATACCCAGAACAGCCGACACGATACTGATCAAGAACAAAGTTGAAGGGCTGACTCTACTGACCTCAAGACTTACTGGTGGTGATGATTTAGTCCTTAAGTCCTGTCCAGCTCTTTTGACCCCATGGACTACAGCCTGCCAGGCTCCACTGTCCATGAGATTTCCCAGGCAAGAATATTGGAGTGGGTTGCCACTTCCTTCTCCAGGGGATCCTCTCAATACACAGAAGGAAACTGAGACTCTTGCATCTTCTGCATTGCAGGTGGATTCTTTACCGCTGAACCACCAGGGAAGCCTAGAAATAGACCCCCACAAATATAACCAACTAATCTTTGACAAAGAAGCATCAGAGGAAATTCAGTGCATAAAGGACAGTCTTTTCAATAATGATGCTGCAACAATTAGACATCCATATGCAAACAAAATGAGAGCATCTAGGCACAGACTTAGACGTTTCACAAAAAAATTAACTCAAAATTGATCATAGACCTAAATATAAAATGCGATACTAACAACTTCCAAAGAAACATAGGAGAAAAGCTATGTGACCTTGGGTTTGCAATGAGATTTTATTTTTTTAATGATTCCTTTATTTTATTTATTTTTATAATTTATTTTTTGGCTGTGCTGGGTCCTTTTTTCATTGTGTGGGCTTTTCTCTAGTGGCATTGGACGGGGGCTACTCTTTGTTGTGGTCCGTGGGCTTCTCACTGCAGTGGCTTCTCTTGCTGCAGAGCATGAACTCTAGGCACTCAGCCTTCAGTAGTCGTGGTGCCCAGGCTCTAGAGCTGGGGATTCCGGTTCAGTAGTTTTGACACCTGGGCTTAGTTGCTCCACAGCAAGTGAGATCTTCCCAGATCAGGGATCAAACCCATGTCTTCACCATTGGCAGGGAGATTCTTTACCACTGAGCCACCAGGGAAACCCGAAAATCAATTATATTGTTGTCATTCTAAGATTCTCTAATGGATTTGCTTTCATTCATTGAGCAAGCATAGATTAAATGTCTTCCACTGATTGGGTGCTGTGTTAGACATTTAATCTGCATTCATTCATCTATGACATTTTACCAGGTTTGAGGTAGCGGGTATAGCCCATGGCCATGAAACAGCACAAAGCTAAGTGGAGCACAAGGAAAAGGACCCGCACTTTGCCCTTGTTACTGTGATTCCAACCAGCTGTGCCAACCAGGCAGACCCAGCTGGAAGTACTTCAGCTATATACAGTCTTTGAAGGGTTCTTACGGCACTCTGAGTGTTTGGGAAAGAAAACCAAGCAATCATCTCTGCTTTGGTCCTTAAACCAAGAAAAAAACAGCAAAAAAAAGGTAGGAGCCATGGGCTTCCAGGAAATGTTACATTTACAAGGTCCCAGCACCTCCCACGGACTCAGAGATGGCCACTACCCCATCAGAGCAAAGTAGCAAAGAACAGACAATACAATCTGTCACCCCTGGCAAAGGACCTTGGCAGGGCTGTGCTCCACTTTCAACACACTTGTGTCTCCTTTGAAAAATTGCAGTGCCTGTTAAGAGCTCTAAGCTCCCATGCACCCAGGTCCTTTTAATGCTGGACTGTTCTCCAGCTTGACCGGACAGCAACAGAGTAACAAATACAACTGCTAACCTCAGCTCTTCAGGGCAGCAAGGGTTCCAGCTGACAGGATCAATCCCGCAACTGCTACTGTTTTGCTGTTTTCAAACAAGCTACTGCTGCAGATGGTCAAGCAGAAGGGCTCTCTGCTGCCCTCTTCTTCCCCTAGAAAGTAACTTCCCAGGACAGGGAACCTCCCCTGGGCCCTGGGAAAGAAGCGTGGACTCTCTCCATAGTTCATATCTGATTTCCTCTGCTCTTGCGTTCAGAACTCAGCACCTGAAAGGGGAAACCAAGTGATGCTGATCTTGTCTGGGAGATTTTACCTCAAATATTTTCATGGCGCTACATGCCCAAGGTCTAGATTGAATAGGAGCCCATGGCTAAAAGGAAAAGAGGACAGTAGAGGATGAGATGGTTGAATGACATCGCTGACTCAATGGGCCTGAATTTGAGCAAACTCCAGGAGATGTCAAAGGACAGGGAGGCCTGGTGAGCTGCAGTCCATGCGGTCCAAAGAGTCAGACATGACTGAGCAATTGAAAAACAACAACCATGGGTACTTAGACTGAGATACACACACGCACACACACACATACAGGAAAGGGAGACATGAGAAACAAATTTGGAGGTTTATGGTTTGCTTGGGGAAATACAAATATTCTGAGAGCTCTTACTTTCCCTTCCGAGCAAATGCCAACATGAAGTCCTCAGATGCAGAAGAACCAGGAAAACAAAGCTGCATGCTCTAGGAGGAAAGGGTTGACTCCTCCACTCTTTGTCAGCTTCTTCTTGGTAAGGTCAGTACAAGGAGAAATCAGCTATTGAATATAAGGTAACAATCTACAAAACTGGTCTTCCAAACTAACTCTCTGTTAGTATCAGAATGTTATTTATAATCTTCCTTCCAGACTTGAAATGCACCAGCCAAAGCAATGTTGTGGGGATAGTTTCTTTGTAGTAATATTGCCACATACTAGGAGTGGAGGAGGCCCCATAGGAGTTTCATAGAAGAACTCTGTCCTGGAGTGGAGTCTGGGGTGTTCCATCTGCCTCCATCAGTTCAGTTCTGTTCAGTTGCTCAGTCGTGTCCGACTCTTTGCGACCCCATGAATCACAGCACGCCAGGCCTCCCTGTCCATCACCAACTCCCAGAGCTCACTCAGACTCACGTCATTCGAGTCAGTGATGTCATCCAGCCATCTCATCCTCTGTCGTCCCCTTCTCCTCCTGCCCCCAATCCCTCCCAGCATCGGGGTCTTTTCCAATAAGTCAACTCTTTGCATGAGGTTGCCAAAGTACTGGAGTTTCAGCTTCAGCATCATTCCTTCCAGTGAACACTCAGGACTGATCTCCTTTAGGATGGACTGGGTGGATCTCCTTGCAGTCCAAGGGACTCTCAAGAGTCTTCTCCAACACCACAGTTCAAAACCATCAATTCTTCGGCGCTCAGCCTTCTTCACAGTCCAACTCTCACATCCATACATGACCACTGGAAAAACCATAGCCTTGACTAGACGGACTTTTGTTGGCAAAGTAATGTCTCTGCTTTTCAAAATACTATCTAGGTTGGTCATAACTTTGCTTCCAAGGAGTAGGCGTCTTTTAATTTCATGGCTGCAGTCACCATCTGCAGTGATTTTGGAGTCCCAAAAAATAAAGTTGGGAAACAGTTCCACTGTTTCCCCATCTGTTTGCCATGAAGTGATGAGACCAGATGCCATGATCTTAGTTTTCTGAATGTTGAGATTTAAGCCAATTTTTTCACTCTTCTCTTTCACTTTCATCGAGAGACTTTTTGGTTCTTCTTCACTTTCTGCCGTAAGGGTGGTATCATCTGCCTACCTGAGGTTATTGATATTTCTCCTGGAAATCTTGATTCCAGCTTGTGCTTCTTCCAGCCCAGCATTTTTCATGATGTACTCTGCATAGAAGTTAAATAAGCAGGGTGACAATATACAGCCTTGATGTACTCCTTTTCCTATTTGGAACCAGTCTGTTGTTCCATGTCCAGTTCTAACTGTTGTTCCTGACCTGCATATAGGTTTCTCAAGAGGCAGGTCAGGTGGTCTGGGATTCCCATCTCTTTGAGAATTTTCCACAGTTTATTGTGATCCACACAAAGGCTTTGGCATAGTCAATAAAGCAGAAATATATGTTTTTCTGGAACTCTCTTGCTTTTTCAGTGATCCACCAGATGTTGGCAATTTGGTCTCTGGTTCCTCTGCCTTTTCTAAAACCAGCTTGAACTACTTATACTCCCTTATCATTAAGTTCTTCAGCCACACCCTTTCCCCTTACATAGGTTTCAACTTTTCATCTGCACCAACAAAAAACAAATTCTTGGGCTCTGCTCTTCTGAAATTTTAAAGAATTGATGTGAATACTGAGTGCCTAGCTTTTAAAGACATTGATCCCAAAGTATCCTGATACTAATAATTAGAATTTAGAAGATCATTTTATATTATTTGTCTTCATATAAATTACTCTTTTCAGCCTCCCAGTTTCTATGAAAAAGTCACTTCCCACATGAAGCTAGTGGTAAAGAACCTGCCTGGCAATACAGGAAGTATAACAGATGAAGGTTTGATCCCTAGGTCAGGAAGATCCCCTGGAGGAGGAAATGGCAACCCACTCCAGTATTCTTCCCTGGAGAATCCCATGGACAGAGGAGCCTGGTGGGCTATGACCTCTGGGCTTGCAAAGAGTCAGACACAACTGAAGCAACTGAGCATGCATGCGTATACTTAATGAGATGTTATTATCATCATCATTACTATCATTCTTATTACTATTCAACAGAGAAAGAAACTGAGGCTTAGTGGAGCTGAGGCTTGAATAGAATTACACAGCAAATCAGGGTTGAGGCCAAGCCTGAAATTCTGAGTTTCTGACTCTGAGTATATCAAGTAACTATATACAGAAAACCCAACCTGTGCCTTTGTGAAAATGATACCAAAGCTTTATAACAGAATGACCTTTGCTCCTTTTCCAAAATATCTGCTTTCTTAACTAAGTGTATTCCAAGCTGATGACCATGTGTTGGGGATACTGTACAGGAGATTCCTGCACTGAACAGAATACAGCTTAAGCAATTAAGTCCCTTCTAACTATAGGACTCTGCAACACCGTGTAAACTGACAAGCAGCACAAAGTAGAGCACTGAGCACTCCCCATTATTAGGAACACATCTGGTTATTTGAGAAGTGGTTCTGAATTTGTTTCGGCTCAGAGGGTAAAGTGTCTGCCTGCAATACAGGAGACCTGGGTTCGATCCCTGGGTCAGGAAGATCCCCTGGAGAAGGAAATGGCAACCCACTCCAGTACTCTTGCCTGGAAAATCTCATGGACAGAGAAACCTGGTAGACTACAGTCCATGGGATCTCAAAGAGTCAGACACAACTGAACGACTTCACTTCACTTCTTCTGAATTTGTGGTTACAGGATTTGAGATTTACACCAGCATTTCAAAACAACCAAGAATCCACTGTTGTGAACCAACCAGCCTGTACACTGAAGAAATAATGTTTCCTGACTGTGTGGATGCCATTGCTATTAATGGGCTTCCCTGGTGGCTCAGAAGGTAAAGAATTTGCCTGCAATGCAAGAGACTTGGGTTTGATCCCTGGGTGGGGAAGATCCAGCCAGGGAATGACAATTCACTCCAGTATTCTTACTTGGAGAATTCCATGGACTGAGGAGCTTGTCAGGCTACATTGTGAACCAATCAGTCTGTACACCAAAGAAATAATTTTTCTTGATCATGTAGATGTCATTGTTATTAATAATACAGATTAAAAATTTGAATGAAAAACAAAAAACCACATGAACATCTTAATAAATGCAGAAAAGGCATTTTTTAAAAATCAACACCGTTTCACGATAAAAACACTGAACAACTAGGAATAGAAGGGAACTTCCTCAACCTGATAAGAGGCATGAGCAAAAACCACAGAGCTAAGACCACACTTATGGTGAAAGAGTGAATGTTTTTCCATTAAGATCAAGAATAAGACAAAGATATCTGTTTCTCACTACTTCTATTCAACATTTCACTGGGGGTCCCACATAGGACAACAAAGTAAAAAAAAAGAAATAAAAGTTGTCCAGTTTGGAAAAGAAATATTAATATAACTATCTCTATTGTGAATAATATTATCTTATATATAGAAGAGTCTAAGGAATACACTAAAAAGTATTAAAACTAATAAATTCAACAATGTTGCAGGAAACAAAATCAATATATAAAATCAACCACATTTCTATATACTTACAATGAACAATTCAAAAAATAAAAATTTCAAGACAATTCCATTACAATAACATCAAAAAGAATTAAAATACTAAGGAATAAATTTAACAAAGGAAGTGCAAATTTATACTCTGAAAACTTTAAAACATTGCTGAAAGAAATTAAAGGAAATTTAAATATATAGAGAAACATCCCATGTTCACAGATCAGAAGATTTAACATTGTTAGGATGGCAATTCTTCCCAAATTAATCTACAGATTTAATGCAATCCCTATAAGAATCCTATCTGACTCTTTGTAGAAAATGGCAGGCTGATTCCAAAATTCATATGGAATTGCAAGAGACCATCAAGAGCCAAAACAGTCTTGAAAAAAAAAACAAAGTAGGAAGACTCACACTATTCAATTTCAAAACTCACTGCAAAGCAATGTAATCAAGACAATATGGTACTGGCATGAAAATAGATACATAGACCAATAGAACAGAATTGAGAGTCCAGAAATCAATCTACACATGTGTGCTCCACTGATTTTTGACAAGGGTACCAAGACCATTCACTGAGCAAAGAACAGTCTTTTCAACAATTGGTGCTGGACAACTGAATAGCTGCATGCAAAAGAATGAAATCAGACCTTTAATCATAAACATAATTAACATAAAATCGAGCAAAAATATAATGTAAGAACTAAAACTATAAAATTCTTAAAAGAAAACATAAGGGGAAATCTTCATGATCTTGCATTTAGCATGGAGTTCTTAGATATGACACACAAAAAACACAAGCAACAAAGAAAAAAGTAGATATATTGGGCCTCATCAAAAATAAAAGCTTTTGTGCTTCACAGGACAACATTAAGAAGGTGAAAGGCAATTCACTCAAAAGGAGGAAATATGTGAAAATCATATATAAAAGACTTTTATCCAGACGATTAAAGAATTCTTATGATTCGGTAATAAAAAGATGAAATCCTAATTTTTTAAGTAGGCAAAAGATCTATTAACAAATAGACTTGTCAATGGAAGGTATAAAACCAGACAATATACGGCCTCCTTAGTCATCAGGAGAATATAAATCGAAACTACAATGGAATCTCTTCATATCCGCTCTGTGTATGCCAGTTAGTCGCTCAGTCTTGTCCAACTCTTCGTGCTCCCATGGACTATTCCCCCCAGGCTCCTCTGTCCATAGCGTTTCCCAGGCAAGAGTACTGAAGTGGATCACCATTTCCTCCTCCAGGGAGTCTTCCCAACCCAGGGGTCAACCTGCATCTCCTGCATTGGCAGGTGGAGTCTTTACCACTGAGCTGCCTGGGAGGCCCTCAGATAATAATAAATGTTGACAAAAATATGGAAAAACCGGAACCCTCGCTCACTGCTGGTGGGAAACTAAAATGGCGCAGACACTTTCTATAGCCATCTGGCAGTTCCTCAAACAATTAAACATGACATTGCCACACGACCCAACGATGCTACTCCTAGTTGTACACCCAAGAGAAATGGAAGCAGATGTCCAAGCCAAAACTTATTCACAACCGTTTAGAGAAGTATTGTCAATAATAGACAGACTATGGAGACAACCCAAATGTCCATCAGCTAATGAAAGTAAAAACGAAGTGTGACATGTCCATCAATGCGCCATCATTATACAACCATAAAAAGGAAAGGAAGTACTGATATTTGCTATAACATGGATGAGTATTAAAGACATTATGTTAATTGAAAGAAACCAATCACAAACTATCTGTTATATTATTCTACTCACATGAAATATTGAGAACAGGGAAACCTATAGAGACAAAAAGCAGGTTAGTGGTTGCCCAGGCCTGGGGAAAACAATGGGGAGATGAAAGGGTGATGACTAAAGGGAATGAGATTTCTTTCTGAGGTTATTAAAATGTTCTAAAGTTGACTGTGGTTACAGTTACACATATCTGTGAATATAATAAAAAGACACTGAATTTTTTTTTAAGATTTTTTTGATGTGAACCATTATTTATTGATTTTGTTACCATGTTGCATGTGTTTTTTTATGTTTTGTTTTTTTAACCATGAGGTTTGTGGGATCCTAGCTCCCCGACTTGGAAAAGGCAAAGGCACCCCACTCCAGTACTCTTGCCTGGAAAATCCCATGGAGCCTGGTGGGCTGAAGTCCATGGGGTCGCTAAGAGTCAGACACGACTGAGCAACTTCACTTTTCACTTTCATGCATTGGAGAAGGAAATGGCAACTCACTCCAGTGTTCTTGCCTGGAGAATCCCAGGGACGGGGGAGCCTGGTGGGCTGCCATCTATGGAGTCGCACAGAGTTGGACATGACTGAAGTGACTTAGCAGCAGCAGCAGCTTCCCGACCAGGCCTGGAACCCACATGCTCTGCATTGGAAGGTGAAGTCTTAACCGCTGGACCACCAGCAAAGTCCCTAAATTTTGTACTTTAAATTGGCAAATCATATAGTGTGTGAACAATGAAATTAAAAGACGCTTACTCCTTGGAAGGAAAGCTATGATCAACCTAGATAGCATATTCAAAAGCAGAGACGTTACTTTGCCAACTAAGGTCCGTCTAGTCAAGGCTATGGTTTTCCCAGTGGTCATGTATGGATGTGAGTTGGACCGTGAAGAAGACTGAGCACCGAAGAATTGATGCTTTTGAACTGTGGTGTTGGAAAAGACTCTTGAGAGTCCTTTGGACTGCAAGGAGATCCAACCAGTCCATTCTGAAGGAGATCAGCCCTGGGATTTCTTTGGAAGGACTGATGGTAAAGCTGAAACTCCAGTACTTTGGCCACCTTATGCGAAGAGTTGACTCATTGGAAAAGACCCTGATGCTGGGAGGGATTGGGGGCAGGAGGAGAAGGGGATGACAGAGGATGAGATGGCTGGATGGCATCACTGACTCGATGGACATGAGTCTGAGTGAACTCTGGGAGTTGGTGATGGACAGGGAGGCCTGGTGTGCTGCAATTCATGGGGTCGCAAAGAGTCAGACACAACTGAGCGACTGAACTGAACTGAACTGAAAGCTGTTAAAAAAGAAACAAACTTGAGTAGCCTTTGTTTTATGTGTTTTCTCAATTGATAGATCTTAAAATATACCCATCATCACATGAGGATCCATCCATGGAATTTTTAAATATTGAAAGGGCATTTTTCCCTAACAAGTCATAAAATAATTGATAAAATAACTTTATCAAATTTAAAACATCTGCTGATCAAAAGATTTTATCAAGAAATGAAAAGACAAGCTACACACTGGGAGACAATATTTGCAATATATATATATCTCACAAAGGACGCATACCTAAAATATATAGACTTCACAACTTATATAAGAAGGCAACTCAATTTAAAATAGGCAAAAATGTGAACAGACAGTTCACAAAGATGTTAACAAATGGCCAACAAACTCATGAAAAGATGCTCAACATTACTTGTCGTAATCAGAGAAATGCAAATTGAAACCTCGGCAACCCCACTAGTGTTGGTGAGGATGTGGAATAACAAGAATTCTCTTGGTGAGAATATAAAATGGTACAATTACTGTGGAAAATTTGGTGGTTTCTTATAAAGTCAAATAATATACACTTATCATATGATGCAGCAATTCCACTCTTAGGTATCTAGACAAAATACATGAAAATATATGTTTAACCCAAAGACTTGTTTATCAAAGTTCATAGCAGCTTTATTCATAATAGGAAATAAAGAAGAAAAACCCAGAAGTCTAAAAATAGAAAAATAGATAAATACAATGTGGTACAGCCACACAATAGAGAGTATTCAGCCTTAGAAACATGGATGAATCTCAAAAACATCACACCAAGCGAAAGAAATCAGACACAAAAGAGTACATGCTATATATCAACTTCTAGAAAAGGTAAGTCTAAACCATTAAATGACAAAAATCAGACCATTTCTTATCTGAGGCTAGAGGTGATGGTAGAGTGGCTAGGAAGGAGCACAAGGGAACTTCATGAGGTTTTAGAAAGGTCGATATTGTAGCAGTCTGGTTACATGAGTGGATTAATTGTCAATACTTACTGAACTGCAGGAGACCCAGGTTCAATCCCTGGCTTGGGAATATCCCCTGGAGAAAGGAATGGCTACCCACTCTAGTATTCTTACCTGGAGAATTCTATAGACAGAGGAACCTGGTGGGCTACAGTTTATGGGGTCACGAAGAATTGGATATGACTGAGGGAAGATGCATCATTGAACTGTAAAGTTTAAATTGGTACATTTAATGGGGAGGGATGGATGAATAAGTGGAGCCAGAAGATTTTTAGGGCAATGAAGCTACTCTGTATGCTGCTATAATGGTAGATACATGTCATTATACATTTGCCCAAACCAATAGAATGTCCATCACCAAGAAAGAAAAGAGAAAGAGAAGTCACTCGGTCATGTCCAGCTCTTTGTGACCTTATGGACCGTAGCCTACCAGGCTCCTCTGTCCATGGGATTTTCCAGGCAGGAGTACTGGAGTGGGGTGCCATTTCCTTCTCCAGGGGATCTTCCCGACCCAAGGATCAAACCCAGGTCTCCCTCATTACAGGCAGATGCTTTACTTTCTGACCCACCGGGGAATCCCTCACCAAGAGTTGATCCTAACGTAAAGTATGGACATTGAGTAACAGTGATATGTCAATAGAGGTTCATTGATTGTAGCAGATGCACAGTCTGGTGGGGGATGTTCACAGTGGAAGAGGCTATGCATGAGTATGGACGTGGGGTATATAAGAGATCTGTGTACTTCGCACCCAATTTTGCTGTGAACTTAAAACTGCTCTGAAAACTAGTCTAGTAAAATTTTTAATGGGTACTTCTTATTGCATACAAAGTATAATTCAATACAGTTGACCATTTGAACAGCTGGTACAGTTAATAAGAATCCACCTGCCAATGTAGGGGACACAAGTTTGATCCCTGGTCCAAAAAGATTCCATGTGTCAAAGATTAACTAAACCTTAACTATATACCTTAACTATTGAGCCCCTGCTCTAAAGCCTGCAAGCCACAATTACTGAAGCCCGCATGCCTAGAGCCCGTGCTCCACAAGAGACACCACTGCAATGAAAAGTCTGCCCACTGCAATGAAGAGTAGCACCCGCTCGCTGCAACTAGAGAAAGACCATGTAGAGCAATGAAAATCCAGTGCAGTCAAAAATAAATAATTAGTAAAATTCAACAGAGTAAATTTAAAAAATAAATAAATCTTTTTTTTTTTACTCCAAAATATTGATTTTCATTACTTTAGACCAGGAGTCGACAACCTACATGGACCATAGGGCAAATCCAGCCTGCCATCTATACGTGCATGATCTTTATGCTGAGAATGGTTTAACCAGTTTTAGATAGCTGAAAAATAACAAAAGAAGAACACAATATAATTACACATAAAATGTATGTGAAGTTCAAAGATTAAGGTTTTACTGGAACAAAGCCACATCGACTGCTTTCTCTCTTCAAATTGAGTTATTTGATGAGTTGCAAGACACCACGTGGCTCAAAAGGCCCAAAATATTTACTGTCCAGTCCATTCCAGAGAGAACTCTGCTGATTCCTGCCTAAACAATCACCTGCTCTCAATAATACCATCCCTTTGGTGGGTTCAAGGAGGCAAGGATTATTCACGGTTGCCCTTTTGAAAAAATAACAACGGTGCAACATTTAGTGAGAAAAGCAACCAAGGTAAGCAAAATGAATGTGCTGAGGGCTTGCCTGCTGGAACTTATGGGTGTTCTTGAGAGTTCTTTTACCCTTGGGAGAAAGAGTGGTGAGGCTTTAGGCTGAATTCCATTAACAAAACATCCTCCCCACTGCCTACTGCAAAGTCCATCAGATGGGGCAGCCAACTACACATAGAATACAAACTTGTGGTTACCCAAGGCAAAAGGTGTGTGTGTTCCCTGGGTGGGAAGAAGGACCACCGAAGTTAACGTGGTCCCTCTTAGGCACACAGTTCCTAACCACTCTCCTTTTCTTTCAGACCACTGTTCTCTTGGCTCTGAGAGCCCTTCGGAAACATAACAAGCCACAAGACTTCATACAGGTCTTCTGGATCAGTTCATACCTTCAGAAGGGACTCTGTCTTTCTCCATCTGCTCTGCTGTCTCCATGCACAAACAGCAAGAGCCAGAACTTGCTTTCTCTCCTCTTTCCCCCATTCCACATTGACCTGAGTCGCCAGGGCCCGAGCCTGCCCCAAGAGGCTTCAAAAGTCAGAAGAAAATTGTGTCATGTTGATGTCTGATTCTTTGCTTCCATGACAATCTTATTTAAGGGAAATCATGTTAAATGAACTTCCAGAGAAGTTTAAAGGGGAAAAATCATCAAAACACACAGCCTGAGTCTCTGGAAAAGACTGAGAGAAGACTGAGCAATAACTTTACCTCTTGGATATGTTCATGTGGTTGCCCATTCATTACCTACACTGGAATCTGAGATTTTTTTCCCCTTTCTTTCTTTTTAGTGACTATCTCACTTCAGAAGCGAACTCTGTGTATCAAGCACGAGGGCACTGATTCAATGTTTCCCCAGGTTTATGTCTCTAAATGTACCCAGTTTTACAGCCAAAGAAATGCTGCCTGCTCCAGCCAACAATATTAAAACCAGAAGCCTCTACCCTGAAAGTTTCTTCTGAGTAGATGACACAGCTCCTCCCCCTAAGGACATCTGCCTCCTATGAACCCGCACGAAGAACAATTCAGGGAGGTGAGTGGATCATTTCCTTTGGCAAAGGAGGAAAAACGACAAAAGGCCAAACATCTTTGTATGTGTTCTGATGAAAAGGTGACTTAATACTGTATTTGCCTAATAAAATCTTTCTCCAAGTGAATGTATTGAGATAGAGTATCTTATTTGCCCGGCAGACCTGGGACATTGAAAGCATAAGCCACGGTACATATAAACCCTTTTTCAAAGGAACACGGGAAAGGAAGACTTTAACAAGAATGAAGACAAGCCCAAACAGAGAAATTACTAGGAATAGTACGCTTTTGTTTAAAACCATGAGTTGGAACCTATAAGCTGCATAACAACTGCTCTGATTATTTCCTTAGAGACACCTCCTTCCCAGAGCTGCATTTCCAGTAAGAGAAAATGAGGAGGGGACCCAGGAAGCCCTGCCAGAAAGGCTGATCATCAGAGAAAGTCCTACCTTCCTCTGGTAAAGTTAGGTCAAGCTACCCAGCAGGCTTTTGCCAGTGGAAGCACTGATATGCATAAACCACTGTCATCCTTTTACTTTCTTCTAACACACTAGAGTACAGGTGTTCAGGTCAGCCATGCATGAATCTCTAAATGAACTAGCTCACTAAAGCAGCTGCTCCCAGACAACATTTTGGTGGCTGTCTCCTGGGGGTCAAAATCAGTTCAGACTTTTATGTCTCTGGTTCTGCCATCACTTGAGGTGCACTCTGGCGTGCGTATCAGATTAAAGACAGTCAGCCTCAGAAAGTGGGAAGTGCTCTGGCCCAGAAGACCTAGATCATCAGAGTTCAGAGTTCAGTTCCCTCACCATGCAGGGTCCTGCTCATTTCGCGTGAATGAAAAAGAGGGCAATAAAATCTTCAATGACAATCAAGAAATTAGTCTATGCACATAGAAAACAAACTTATGGTTACCCAAGGGGAAAGCTGTGTGCTCGGTCACATCTGACTCTTTGCGGCCCCATGGACTGTAGCCCATCAGGCTTCTCTGACCATGGAATTTCCCAGGCAAGAACATTGGAGCGAGTTGCCATCTCCTACTCCAGGGGATCTTCCCGACCCAAGGACCGAAACTTTGTCTCCTGTGCCTCTTGCATTGGCAGGCAGATTCTTTTACCACTGGTGCCACCTGGAAAGCCCAAGGGAAAAGGGGAGGGGGATAAATTAGGAATCGGGGTTAACAGATGTACACCATTATAATATAATAGATAAACAACAAGGATGTACTATACACACAGGAAACTACATTCAAAATCCTGTAATAACCAATAATGTAAAAGAATTGGAAAAATAATATGAATATGTGCGTGTATGTATATAACTGAATCACTTCTCTATTCAATGAAAACATTGTGAATTAACTAAACTTCAATTAAAAAAAAAAGAATTAGTCTTTGCAAACCTATTATGACCCAGAATCAAAATAGTGAAGGGGCAAACTTAGCTTTGGGCTCTCTTCTCTTTTTCAGTCACTCAGTTGTGTCCAACTCTTTGTGACCCCACGGACTGCAGCATGTCAAGCTTCCCTGTCCTTCACTATTTGCAGGAGTTTGCTCAGATTCATGTCCACTGAGTCAGTGATGCCATCTAACTATCTCCCCCTCTGTCGCCCCTTTCTCCTCCTGCCCTCAATCTTTTCCAGCATCAGGGTCTTTTCCAATGAGTCTGCTGGGGAAATTAGATACTATATAAAAAAACTGAAATTCGACCTCTATCTCACACAATTCACAAAAATCAGTTCCATGTAGGTTCAAGACTTGAATGTGAAGGACAAAACTGTAACACTTTCAGAGATCAATATAAGAGAGTATATTTATGATGTCGGGATAGGAAAGGATTTCTTAAACAAGAAACAAAGCTACAAACTATAAAAGACTACAGTAAAATTAAGAGCTTAAATTAATTAAAGGATATCATTAAAACCACAAATTGAGAAAAGATATTATATATAGTACATATATATAAAGAATATTTAAAGAATTTCTACATACTATGGAAAACATAAATCATCCAAAACATGGGCAAAAGAGTCAAACAGACATGTCATAGAAGAGAAAAGCCAAGTAGCCAATAAACATGAGAAAATAATCAGTGAGAAATGAAAATTTAAACTGTGATAAGAGATTTCTCACCTATTAGACCAGCAAAAATTTTAAATTCTTTCAACATCAAGTTTCTACAAAGATGTGAGCTACCAGAACACTGGGAGTTGGGCAAATTGGTACAGTTACTTTGAAAAACAATCTGACATCCTTAGTAATGCTAAAGATGCACAAACCATATGACTCAGCAATTTTACTCCTAGGTCTTTTATGCTAGAGAAACTCTTGCACACAAGCTCTGGGGACACAGATGAAAGAATGACAGAGTAGCATTTCTGCAATAGCAAGAAAGAAACAGTGGAAAGCGCACAAGTCTTCATCAACAGTATTATTATTAAAACATTATGGCATTGTCTTATAGTGAAGTACTTTGTAGCAGAGAAGGGAGTGAATTACAGTTACATGCCAAAACAAAGTTGAACTTTAAGAACATAATGTTAACCAAGAAAAGCAAGTAAATTTCAGCTATACAAGAAGGATGAGTTCTAGACATCTGCTGTGCAACATTTGCTTGTGGTTAATCATATTGTATCACATATTTAAAATCTATTAAGAGACTAGGTTTCATGTCAGTGTTCTTACCATAATTTTAAAAAATAGAGAAATTAACATTAATGAAAAAAGTAAAAAAAAAAAAGGATGCCTATGGCATTTTGTAATGATATGAATAAAAAAGTGAAAGTGTTAGTCGCTCAGACATGTCTGACTCTTTTCGACCCCTTGGACTGTAGCCCGCCAGGCTCCTCTGTCCATGGAATTCTCCAGGCAAGAATACTGGAGTGGGTTGCCATTTCCTTCTCCAGGGGATCTTCCTGACCCAGGAATCAAACCTGGGTGTCTTGCATTGCCGGCAGATTCTTTACCATCTGAGCCATCAATGATAAGTATATATAATATATATACATCAAATAAATATAAAGCTGAACAAAATGTTGTTTATAGATGCTAACATATTTGATGAAACTATGAAGACAAGCAAAAGAATGATAAGGTGAAAATGGCAGGATTCCCCTCTGAGTGGTAAGAAGACAGGAAACGAAGCAGGGAGGTGCACAGAAAGATTTCAAAGGTAAAGGTTATGTCATTTTTAAAACTGAGCTGAGTAGTGGATACACATGTATTCATGATACCCATGTATACTTATATGTTATTTTGCATCTACTTTTTGCTCAATTACAGGAATTTAAAAAATAAAGGTTAATTCAATTAACAAATATATAGTGAGTCACTAAGATGTCTCAGACGTGTTCTAGATGTTTAAGATCCATCAGTGAATAAACAAAGTCTACTAGCCTTGGGCAGGGCAATGGCAATGGTACAAACAATAAACAATAAGCACTATATATAGGTAAACCATACGGCATATTCAAAGATAGTTGTTGCTATGGAAAAAAAGAGAGAGAGAAAGAGAGACTGTTGAGCAAAATAAATGAGAACGTTGGGTTTTGATGGGCAGTTTTGCCAAGAAATCGTCTTGGAGAAGAGTGATCCAGATAAGAGAAAGAACCAAATGAGGCTTTAAGCAGGAAAATGTCTAGCAGTCTGTGGAACAACTAGGAGGCTTCTGTGGCTGAATTAAAGTGACAAAGAGGGAAAATAGCAGAGCATGGTGATCAGGGAGCTACTGGATGGCAGTCGGGATGGGGGTGAGGAGTAAATAATGGCTACAGATTATGAGGGGGGTTTGAGTCAAAGGGGCTTCCCAGGTGGCTCAACAGTAAAGAATCCGCCTGCTGGTGCAGGAGACAAGGGTTTGATCCCTGGGTCGAGAAGAAACCCTGGAGAAGGAAACGGCAACCCACTCCAGTATTCTTGCCTAGGAAATCCCATGGACAGAGGAGCCCGGGGAGCTGCAGTCCATGGGGCTACAAAAGAGCTGGACATGACTTAGCAACCAAGCACACACCTACTTGTAGGGGAGAAGGTGGGAAGGGAGGACATGGGGTCGCAGAGTCAGACATGACTTAGCAACTAAACCTCCACCACCATAGAAGTTGGCAGCTCTCAGCGACTCTTTTTTACAAATGGGGTCTATATAAGTCATGATCCTGGCGGGAAGCCCGTGGAACTCTCAGAATGGGTAATTTTGAAGTTTAGTAAAGGAGTAGAAGTAGCTTGGGGTGGCTCTCCCCAAGGAGAAGTCTAAAAAGGACATGGAGGGAGCAAGTACAGGAAGCTGAGGGAGCTAGATGGAGAGGCACTCCAACAGAGCGAAGCTTTGGTAAAGGGATGAGGCCACCTGGCAGACAGGGCTCTAGGAAAGCTGCGACTCGACATATTACACATTCATTCCACTGCCTTTTAATGTGCAATACTTTTTTTCTAAGTTCATAAATTTACTTTAACAGGAAAAAAAAGCAAAAGCCACCAAATTTCATAGATTCTTACAATTTAAAAACTAGAAGTAATCATCCACATCATGTAGTTCTGTTGCTTCACTGAAGATCCTCTGGAGTATGCAGTGGCAACTCATTTCAGAATTCTTGTCTGGAGGATCCAATGGATAGAGGAGCCTGGTGGGCTACAGTCCATGGGGTTGCAAAGAGTCAGACACGACTGAGCAACTAACGCGTGCCAGTGAAAGTCACTCACTTGTGTCCGACTCTTTACGACCCCATGGACTAGACAGTCCATGGAATTCTCCTGGCCAGAATACTGGAGTGGGGAGCCTATCCTTTCTCCAGCAAATCTACCTGACCCAGGAATCGAATGGGGGTCTCCTGCATTGCAGGCGGATTCTTTACCAACTGAACTATCGGGGAAGACTAACACATACACATAGATTTAACCGAGAGAAATCAAATAGAATAGAAACCTTCAAATTGCTAGCCTGGAGATCTTTATATCCTACTTTGTTGCTCCTTTTATCTGCTACTTAGAGAAACTAGAATTTTCTGTCCTTGGACGAAAGTTTCTTTTCCGGAGATATGTGAATGTGTGTGTGCATGCTCAGTCGCTTCAGTCGTGTCCAACTCTTTGCAACCCTGTAGTCTGTAGCCCCCCCCAGGCTCCTCTGTCCATGGGATTCTCCAGGCAAGAATATTAGAGTGGGTTGCCATTCCCTCCTCCAGGGGATCTTCCCTACCCAGGAATCAAACTTGTGTCTCCCACATCTCTTGCATTGCAGGCAGATTCTTTGCCGCTAAGCCTTCAGGGAAGTCAGATATGTGAATAGCCAGCACCAAACGCTTTGAATAAAGCCCAAGCCAACTGAGATTATTTTCGCTAGGGTACCCCTCCTAATTGGTTCCTTGGTTCTCCCCACCTGACCATAAGAACCTATAAAGAAAAGAATTTGGCCACACTGGTAGACAAATATTTTTGACTTCTCCCCAATAATAGGACAGGACAAGGCAACGTGGGCAGAGGCGTGACTAGGACAACTTTTCTGAGTCCGGCACTGCGCTGGATCCGGCCATCCAAGATAAACAGACAGCTTAGTGAAATTTCAGGTCCTTGGCTCTCTGCTTTTATGTTCAATCCCCTATAAAGAAAGAGTTATAGTTGAAGAGAAACAAAAGACTTGAGCAAACCAGATAATAATCACATACGAAAATAGGCACAGGAGTCTGATTATTTAGATCCTGGATTAATACATGCCATCGGGTATAAAACTTCAAATGCAAGGACTCCAGCAGAAGCAGTGAATGGGGAACAACGATACGGCCCCTGCTTAGGGCTCTAGGCTGAGTTAGCGAGCATTGGAGAGTGAGGAACCCTTAAAGGGCCAAACTCTCTTTAAGGAGGAGAAGGAATCAGTTCATTCCCACGTGTCATTCTGGCAGTCTCCTATGCAAGAATAAGAGCTAGAAAGTATGACTTGGTGAACTCGCTGAGTAGTGCCATTAAGGAAGGAGAGGGAGTAGCAGACTATCCCAGATGCACCATGAGCAGGGCTGTCTTAGCGGTAGTCTAGGAGACAGCTGCGTATGAGGTTTCAGGACGGCCCTGTACAGTTGGGCAGCTTGCACACTGTTCAAAGGTACTGTTCAAAAGAGTGCAGGGGCTGAAATCCAAACTACTTATCACTAGCCAGTTCACATGGGAAAAGGATTCTTTTCGCAAAAGCCCTTGCAGGCTGCTCAGAAAAGGGTACATCTTTCTAATTCATGCAAAGGTATTGTGTAGACTACTTGCTTTCTATGAAAGCAAGATCTCAAGGTCTGCCCTAGAACTACTCAATCAGAATCTTTCCATTATCAATATCCCAAGTAATCTGTATGCACATTGGAGTCTGGAAGCATAGAAACACTTTCAGGAGAAGGAGATGCTCAGAACAGCACTTTACTCAGAAAAAAGATATGGGTGCTCTTCATTTCTCTAGATTCCAGCCCTTTACTGGCTTTTCCAGGCTAATAACCTTTTATTTCTTTAAGATGATTTGATGTGGATCATTATAAAAGTCGTTGTCTGATTTTTTTACAATATTGCTTCTGTTTTTTATGTTTTGGTCTTTTGGCCCCAAGAAATATGGGATCTTCACTCCCAACCAGGGATTGAACCTGCACCTCCTGAATTGGAAGGTGAAATCTTAAATCACTAGACAGGCAGGGAAGTCCCAGACTCATAACTTTTTATTATCTCTGATCTATTTTATCATAGTAGCACAGCACAAGAACCCATGGCCTGAATCTTTCATTAATTTTAAAGTTTTAAGGCTTCTAGAATCCTCAAGGCTGGTGGCACATTTTTAAAGATTTTGTATTCACTTCTGAATGAGGATCCTGGGATTTTATGTGACCCCCAGTAGTAAAGTTGCCCTTGCTTGATCCTACTCAGAGCTCCAGTCCTTGGACTCCAGCTAGACCCTAGGTCTAGGAATGCTGGAGAAGCTTCAAGAGCACGTGTATTTACCTGTGGATGTCCCAGAGCACAGGCATGCACAGAGAGTGGGCGTGCAGGGCAGACAGAATCTCCCTGCCTGAAATCTTACTCTTCTACTTACTTTTTATTTAGAGTTTTAAGCTCCCTCTAAGGGCCTCAGCCACCCTCTTAGCCTGCTCCCCCAATTTTCTTTGCACTCTTCACCTGTGCAAACAGATTGTCCTTCTAAACTTGGAGAGCCTTTCAACTTTAATTGTTCCATTGTTGATATAACTTCTCTCTCTTTTAAATCACCTTTCTTACTGCTCACTGCCTGATGATGTCCAGCTATGAGAATAGAAAGTCACGAGGCAAAAGAATCAAAGTGAGAATTCAGAGTCAAAAAGCCCAGTTACCATGCATCCATTTGAAGTAATAGAGCATCTCACATTTGAGCTTACCACTTGGAAAAATCTGTTAAGTTTTTCTACTTAGAATTTTCTCATTAACTCTTTCCCTTTTTTTTTTTCTGTCTCTGTCTCTCCTCTTCCTCCCTCCACCTCTCCCCAACCCACCAGAAAGTGAAAAGAAAGTGTTAGGCACTCAGTTATCTCTGACTCTTTGCAACCCCATAGACTGTAGCCCACCAGGCTCCTCTGTCCCTGGAATTCTCCAGTCAAGAATACTGGAGTGGATTGCCATTCCCTTCTCCAGGGGATCTTCCCAACCCAGGTATCGAATCCGGGTCTCCCGCATTACAGGCAGATTCTTTACCATCTGAGCCACCAGAGAAGGACCCCTTTGTCTTCTCTAAGCTGATTATAATTTTTCAAGCTCTCCTTTGTGAGTCCCAGGAAAGAGAGAAAGACAATGGCAGCAGGTGGCCACAGCAGGCTTTCGCAGTAGGAGAGCCTCTTCCTGAGCCGGGGCTCCTCTGTCTGCCCTCCTCTGGCTCAGAGCAGGACAGCCTCCGTCCTGCACACCCCTGAGTCTGGAGACTGGGGACCTGTATCTAGTACTTGTGCATGCTCAGGAGGCCACTGACTCCTGTTCCTGCTCACACCCACCTCCTTTCTTCTACCCTGCCCACCTCTAGCCATTTGCAGGGTAGGTGGAGGATGCGGAAGGAGTTCCCACTGGATATTTATTCAGTTCAGTTCAGTTCAGTTGCTCAATCATGTCTGACTCTTTGCGACCCCATGAACCGCAGCATGCCAGGCCTCCCTGTCCATCACCAACCCCCAGAGTTTACCCAAACCCATGTCCATCGAGTCAGTGATGCCATCCAGCCATCTCATCCTCTGTCATTCCCTTCTCCTCCTGCCTTCAATCTTTCCCAGCATCAGGGTCTTTTCCAATGAGTCATCTCTTCACATCAGGTGGCCAAAATATTGGAGTTTCAGCTTCAACATCAGTCCCTCCAATGAACACCCAGGACTGATCTCCTTNTTCGTTTTCTGAATGTTGAGCTTTAAGCCAACTTTTTCACTCTCCTCTTTCACTTTCATCAAGAGGCTCTTTAGTTCTTCCTCACTTTCTGCCATAAGGGTGATGTCATCTGCATATCTGAGGTTATTGATACTTCTCCTGGCAATATTCATTCCAGCTTGTGCTTCCTCCAGCCCAGTGTTTCTCATGATGTACTCTGCATATAAGTTAAATAAGCAGGGTGACAATATACAGTCTTGACGTATTCCTTTTCCTATTTGGATACTTATTATTAAGACAAAAAACAGAGGAGGAGCAGCTACTTCTTAGACTGAGAGGGTAGGGGATGGGGTTAGAAGTCTAAGAAAAGTTGAGGTTTTCCATTGTTATGCTGGAGGAAAAGGGTGGGAGGTGCTCAAGAAAACAGAAGGAGGGTTGGGTGGCTTTGCGACTTTCTTCCAACTGCTGTGCCAGTGGAACAGGGAGACCTTGGGTTTATACATATCTCACTTTCTTTCTCACTTTGCCTTCAGAGTATGGAGAATTATATATATAATTTTATTTATTTCATTTTTGGCTGTGCTGGGTCTTTGTTGCTGCCAGGACTTTTCTCTAAGTGTGGCGAGCCAGGACTACTCTCTAGCTGCGGTGCACGAACTTCTCATCGTGGTGACTTCCCTTCTTGTAGACCACAGGCTCTTGAGCACTTGGGCTTCAGTAGCTGTGGGACATGGACTCAGTGGTTGCAGCTCCCTGCCTCTAGAGCACAGGCTCAGTAGCTGTGGCACATGGGCTCGGTTGCTTTGCAACGTCCAAGGAGAGGGTTTTTTTTTCCCCAAAGAGACTCATTAAAAATCAATATATAGGGAATGAGGGGGAGGGAAGAGACATTTTTCAACAGAAGGCGCTTTGGCTGAGCCCAAGCCACATGTCTCGCTACCCCTCTGTGCATCTTAATTCCCGTGAACATAAACCTAGGATAATGCCAGCTATCCACAGGGATATTGACAGAATCATGTTTGATGATGTATAGGAAAGAATTTTGAAAAGTATAAAGTTGCTCTAAGATTAGAAGGTGCCACTGATATCATGTCACTATTTCCAGTGCTTTGTGGAGTTTGAGTAAAAATTATTTACCAAAGAGTTTACAGTAAAATTAGGGATGCAAGACATACAGAGAATAGTACCAGCCAATAATAGGAGAAAATATATGGTGAGGAATAGATGAGAGGTATAGGGAGAAGTGGAAACAGGTGTTTTGAGGATGTAATTCAGTAAGGACATGTTGGATTCGGGTGGATCCTTAATATAATATGACTGGTGTCCTCATAAGAAGCGCAGAGGGAGATTCAGGCAGGGAAGACCATGTAACCACACACACACACACCCACACCCATACACACACACACACCCATACACACAAACACACACACACTGATACATACACACACACACCCATACACACACACATGAGGATAGAAGGCCATGAGATGACAGAGGCAGAGACTGGAGTGATGCATCTGAATCCAAGGATGCCCAAGGACTGTCAGCAACACAAGGAGCTGGAAGAGTCAGGGAAACATCCTCCCCTGCAGATTTCAGACGGAGCACAGCCCTGCTCATTGATTTCACACTTACGGTGTCCAGAAAGTAACAGAAAAAAAATTCTGTTGTTTTAAGGTCCCCAATTTGTGGTACTTTGCGCACATGCATGCTAGGTTGTGTCCAACTCTTTGAGACCTCATGGACTGTAGTCTGCCACGCTCCTCCATCCATGGGATTTCCCAGGCAAGAATACTGGAGTAGGTTGCCATTTCCTACTCCAGGGGATCTTCCTGACCCAGAGATTGAACCTGCATCTCTTACATCTCCTGCATTGGCAGGCGGATTCTTTACCACTGCACCACCTGGGAATCTCCACTTTGTTGAATATGGTCCAAGTAGCATGGGATCTGAGCAGGGCCATGGAAACTATGCCTCATTGGCACAGCAGAGAAGGGCAAGTGATTCTTTGGAAGATGTTAGGATCCCCAGAAATGTCAGCGGTGAGCGTCACCAGACAAGCTAATCATTTCTCAATACACTATAATATACTGAAATAACATCTGTGTTCCCTCTGAACAATATCAGCAATTTCTAGTGTACTATTTAGTAATCAATACTATCATAACTTTGCTACCTAGTCTATCTGGTTTGGCTGCACAGACTCTTTTTCAATTATGTCTCTTTGCTTATTATCTATTTATTGCCCATGAAGAACTGTGCTGACCCTGTTTTCATTTTCTAAAAATCAGTGTTTGACTTTCATGTTTGTCAATGTTCAGATCTTCAGTTCAGTTCAGTTCAGTCACTCAGTCGTGTCCGACTCTTTGTGACCCCATGAATCGCAGCACGCCAGGCCTCCCTGTCCATCACCAACTCCCGGAGTTCACTCAGACTCACGTCCATCGAGTCAGTGATGCCATCCAGCCATCTCATCCTCTGTCGTCCCCTTCTCCTCCTGTCCCCAATCCCTCCCAGCATCAGAGTCTTTTCCAATGAGTCAACTCTTCTTAGTGGGACCCAAATTTCCTGGTAAATTTTGGCATTTAGCTCGAGGAGAAGCAGTTCAAAATGACCCACTAAGAAACTCCTAAAGCCTTCTGAGCTCTGTTTGATATTCAGATTTTGCTTCAAGGAAATCCTGTTCTCTTAAGAAGCTGTTCTGGTCGACTGGGCCAGTATCATACCTTGAGAAATGTCTAATTACACGTTGAGCTGTCATAGTTCCAAAGTAGCCATTAGTAATGATTAGGTAAATAGAACAACTTCAAATGTCCCTAAATACATATTTGCAGGTTAATAGACCATTGGGTGAGGTGTTTCTCTTTTAAACAAGCCCATTTCTTTTCTTAAATTATTTTTTATTGGAGTATAGTTGCTTTACAATGTTGTATTAGATTCTACTGTACAGCGAAATGGATTGGCCATACGTAGACATAAGTGATTATATATGTCTGTCTGATTTACTTTATTAGTATGATAATCTCTAGGTCTATTTATGTCACAGCAAATGGCATTATTTCATTCTTTTTTATGACAGTAATATTCCATTATATTTATATACCACATCTTCTTTATCCATTTATCTTTTGGTGGTTATCTAGGCTGTTTCCACATCTTGGCTATTGTAAATAGTGCCACCATGAACATTGGGGTGCATGTATCTTTTTGAATTAGAATGTGCATCAGTTTGGGATATATGCCCAGGAGTGGGATTGCTGGATCATATGATAACTTTACCTTTCGTTTTCTAAGGAATCTTCATACTGTTCTCCCTGGAGAAGGCACTGGCACCCCACTCCAGTACTCTTGCCTGGAAAATCCCGTGGACAGAGGAGCCTGGTAGGCTGCTGTCTGTGGGGTTGCTAAGAGTCGGACACGGCTGAGAGACTTCACTTTCACTTTTTACCTTCATGCATTGGAGAAGGAAATGGCAACCCACTCCAGTGTTCTTGCCTGGAGAATCCTAGGGATGGGGGAGCCTGGTGGGCTGCAGTCTCTGGGGTCGCACAGAGTCGGACACGACAGAAGCGACTTAGCAGCAGCAGCAGCAGCAGACATATATCTGGGCTTCCCAGGTGGCACTAGTGGTAAAGAACCCATCTGCCAATGCAGGAAAACATAAGAGATGCAGCTTTGAGCCGAGTCAGGAAGATCCGCAGGGGGTGAGATTGACAACCCGTTCCAGCATTCTTGCCTGGAGGATCCCCACGGACAGAGGAGCCTGGGGTGCTACAGTCTACATGGTCGCAGAGTCAGACACAACTGAAGCAGTTCAGCACACACATGCACATGTCCCTTCCCTTTTGGACTTCCTCCTCACTCAGGTCACCACAGCGCACTAACCAGAATTCCCTGTGCTATCCAGCGGGTTCTCATTAGTTACCTATTTTATACAAAGTGTCAATAGCGTAAATGCGTTAGTCCCAACCTTCCAGTTGCTCCCACCTCCACTTTCCTCTTGGTATCTGTATATTTATTGTCTATGCCTATGTCTCTGTTTCTATTTTGCAAATAAGACCATCAACAGAGGAATGAATAAAGAAGATGTGATGCACATATACAATGGAATATATTACTCAGCCATAAAAGGAACAAAATTAGGTCATTTGTAGAGACGTGGATGGAGCTAGAGAGTGTCAACCAGAGAAAAGTCAGAAAAACAAATATCATATATTAATACGTGTGTGTGTGTGTGTCTCACTCAGTCGTGTCCGACTCTTTGCGACCCCGTGGACTGTAGCCCACCAGGCTCCTCTGTCCATGGGATTTTCCAGGCAATAGTACTGGAGTGGATTGCCATTTCCTTCTCCAGCGGATCTTCCTGACCCAGGGATCGAACCCAGCTCTCCTGCATTGTAGACAGACGCTTTACCATCTGAGCCACCAGGGGCTCCAAAATCACTGCAGATGGTGACTGCAGGCATGAAATTAAAAGATGCTTACTCCTTGGAAGAAAAGTTATGACCAACCTAGATAGCATATTCAAAAGCAGAGACATTACTTTGCCGACTAAGGTCCGTCTAGTCAAGGCTATGGTTTTTCCAGTAGTCATGTATGGATGTGAGAGTTGGACCGTGAAGAAGGCTGAGCGCCGAAGAATCGATGCTTTTGAACTGTGGTGTTGGAGAAGACTCTTGAGAGTCCCTTGCACTGCAAGGAGATCCAACCAGTCCATTTTGAAGGAGATCAACCCTGGGATTTCCTTGGAAGGAATGATGCTAAAGCTGAAACTCCAATACTTTGTCCACCTCATGCGAAGAGTTGACTCATTGGAAAAGACTCTAATGCTGGGAGGGATTGGGGGCAGGAGGAGAAGGGGACGACAGAGGATGAGATGGCTGGATGGCATCACCGACTCGATGGACGTGGATCTGAGTGAACTCCGGGAGATGGTGATGGACAGGGAGGCCTGGCGTGCTGCAATTCATGGGGTCACAAAGAGTCAGACACGACTGAGCGAATGAACTGAACTGAACACATACATGAGGAATCTAGAAAATAAGGCCAGTCATTTTCAAACAGACTTCTGGTTAGGTTACGAGAACACTGAGGAAGGTTGCCCCTTTTCTGTTTATTACCAGTTACTACACCAGGGCTATTTCTTAGCATTCTTTGGGTTCCTTAGAGATGCTGTGAAGTATGCACCCAGTCATCCAAAGCAAAGCTCAGTATATTAATTGGTATCTAAATTTTAAAGCAGAGACTTCAAAGCAGTAATAGATGTCTGTGTGCTATTTTTATTATTTCAGGAAGCCTAAGGATGATCACTCATTTATTTACACTCAGGTAACCACATGATCCAATTCAAGTGTCAAGTCTGCATTATAAAGGTTTCAGAGTTTAGAATCTGGAGTCAGACTGCCTTAAGTTCAGTGCAGCACAACCCACTAGCTGTGGAGCTTGTCCTATCCATTTATCCTCTTTGAACTTCGGTTTCCTCATTAGCAAAGTAATGATGACCACAGTGTGTACTTCGCATGATAGTTGTGAAGCTTACCTGATTTGATGCAAGGAGGGCACTTAGAACAATGCTTTGCACACAATCAGTTCTTGATAAGTGCTTATTATGACTTTTTCTTTTAGTGAAATTATATGAAATCCAACCAGATAGTTTATGCTAACCAGGAACTCTAATTGGCTGTGGTATGTCTCAGATTAACTTTTATTAATTAAATAATTGATGCATAAGATATCTTTTAAACCTTGCTTTGTAGAAGGGAGAAAAAGTAAAATGGGTCATTGCTGGTGAAAATATTGAAAGTCACTTTGTTTTGGCTTTTTATAAGATCCTCTTGGGCTTCCCAGGTGGCCCTAGTGATAAAGAACCTGGCTGCCAATGCAGGAGACTTAAGAGATCTGGGTTCGATCCCTGAGTCAGGAAGATCTCCTGGAGGAGGGCATAGCAGCCCACTACAGTATTTTTGCCTGGAGAATCCCATGGACAGAGGAGCCTGTTGGATGACAGTCCATGGGGTCGTAAAGAGTTGGACATGACTGAAGAGACTTAGCACAGCACACACAAGACACTCTTATTTATTCGGTGTTGACACAATATCCGAAACCATAAAAGAAAGATGCCCTCAGACAACCCAGTCCTTAAAACACTACCATCCTAATATAACAATAATTGTCTTTTTTTAGTAACTTTTTTAGTATTTTTATCAGACTATAATTGCTCTGCAAGGAGATCCAACCAGTCCACTCTGAAGGAGATCAGCCCTGGGATTTCTTTGGAAGGAATGATGCTAAAGCTGGATCTCCAGTACTTTGGCCACCTCATTCAAAGAGTTGACTCACTGGAAAAGACTCTGATGCTGGGAGGGATTGGGGGCAGGAGAAGGGGGCGACCGAGGATGAGATGGCTGGATGGCATCATGGACTCGATGGACATGAGTCTGAGTGAACTACGGGAGTTGGTGATGGACAGGGAGGCCTGGAGTGCTGCGATTCACGGGGTCGCAAAGAGTCGGACACAACTGAGTGACTGAACTGAGCTGAACTGAACTGAACTGACAGCTGCTCTACGACGTTGTGTTAGTTTCTGCTGTGCAGCAAAGTGAATCAGCTACACATAAACGTATACATGTATCCACGCTTCCTTGGACTTCCTTCACATTTAAGTCACCACAGAGCACCGAGTAGAGTTTCCTGTGCCCTACTATTCTCATTAGTTATTTCTTTTATACACAGTAATGCATATATCAATTCCACACAAATTCGTCTGGAAAATAGAGGAGGAGAAAATACTTCCTAATTCAAAATGCATGAAGCTAGCATTACCTTGTTATCAAAACCAGACAAGAACATTACAAGGCATTACTTTAGAAGGAAACTGTATACTCATATCCCTCGTGAACACAGATACAAAATCCTTTACAAACCATTAACAAGTTTAATCCATCAATTTAATGATAAAAATACACAATGACCAACTGTAGTTCATCCCAGGAATTCAATGTTCATTTAGCATTTGAAAATCAAGTCTTACATTTCATCATATTAACACATTAATGAAAGAAGTCAGACATAAGACTCTGACCTGCATGGTTGCATTCATACAGAATGCTAGAAAAGGCAAAGCTACAGTGGCAAGAAGGTCAGTGACTGTTTGGACCTGGGATGGAAAAAGGGAATGGACTGCAAAGGAGCATGAGGAAACTTTGGGGTGTAATCAAAATATTACATTACTTGATAGTGGAACTGGTTGTGTGATATTTGTAAAAGTTTATCAAACTCTACACTTAAAATAGAGGAATTTCGTCTAATATATATTATACCCTAATAAAGCAGTTTAAAAACTTGTTTTCAAAAGCAACTTTCATAATCCCTCTGTTTCTCTAAGCCTCCTCTTTCCCTTCTTTCTTTAGCCTAGTGATTCCTTAGTACATTGTCAGCTCTGGAAGGTTGATCCAAAGTCCAGGCCTGCCACCACCAAAGATGTGAGTCGGTCACTGATTTTCCTGGAGAGTCTCTAAAAGAAGGTGGAGCTCAAACTTCCAGGCTCCTTAGTGGGTTTAGAGAAGTGTGTGTGGGGGTGAGGTGCAGGGGTGTGTGGTTGAGGTCATGGGCTCTCAGCTTCCTTTCCTTCTGTCATGTAAGTAAATGTCTGAGGCCAGGCCCTCAGATATACTTTCTTTGGTTCAAGTCAGAAACAAGTGTTCATTTATTGTGACAAAAACTAATCCAAACCTGGACCTAAGATCAAGTGACCAGGTTTTACAACTGGTCCTGTGTGAGCCTGCACAAGTGAACAAGTCACTTAACTTCTCTTGGCTTCAATACTATCCTTCAAAAAATGAGGATTGATAATGCCTAAGATGCTTCCAACAAATATGCTTTCAACTTTCCAGAGGAAAGATATCTACACAATTACTGCTTTTCTCTCACTACATTGCTTGAGATTGTTCATCTACTTTCTATTCATAACTTCAGTAACCATGTCCATCACATGTTAATGCTCAATCATATTCAGTATAGTAAATGCAATGTACCATTTATCTAGCACCTCAGTTTTCTTGATTTCTCAGTTTTCCAGAATAAAAGTAAGCATCAGATAAGGAGTTTTGAAACAAGGGGGAAAGAAAGAGTCTCTGAGTATTCCATTCAAAGATTGGGGGATTTTCCTGAAGGAAGAAATCCATAGGCTTACTTGGGGCTAACTTGTTGCATGTTTTACAATCAAACCTAATAAAATCAGTCAGTTTGCTCTCAAATCTTTGCTAATTTGTCATCAGTAAATTAAAAAGCACACTGACAAACCAATTACAAGAGGGGAGATAGAAAAATCATAAAACATAGGTACTATAAAATAATAAGTGATCCCAACATAGAAGCTGTCTTATACACATACTCCAGTAGGTCTTAAAAGAACTATTGTCTTGGAACTAAGTATAATTACTAACTTTCTTTAGTGCTACTATCTTATGTTTTAAGGGACAATCTCTCAGGTACACAGAAAACTAGATTATTTTACCAGGATGAGTTAACCTTTGACAGTTCTGGAAAGCTGATGTTTACTATTTTTTATTTAGCCATTGTTTCATATGTGCAAATGTTGTGTTCTCAACTAAACTGAAGCTTCTTAAGGAGAAGGCCAAGTCATATACTTCTTTGCCTCTCATGCAATCACTTTTATCTGTATTGTAAAATTGATGGCATCACTTTCACACGAGTGTAGATTAGGTAAAGAACCCAAACCAGATTCAGACACATAGCTGGTGCTCAACTGATGTGTCAAATGAAAGATGTTAATGTTTTGTGCATTTTAAGAGGCACTTAAATTATTGTTGATTTTAGGGATTTATATATGTATAACTGAATCACTCTGCTGCACAGTAGAAATAACATTGTAAATCAGTTATACTTCAGTAAGGGCTTCCCAGGTGGTGTTAGTGGTAAAGAAGAGCCTGCCAATGCAGGAGACATAAGAGACTCAGGTTCAGGTTCATTCCTTGGTTTGGGAAGATCCCCTGGAGAAGGAAATGGCAACACACTCCAGTATTCTTGCCTTGGAAATCCCATGGACAAAGGAATCTGGAGGGCTACAGCCCATGGGGTCACAGAGTCGGACAAGACTGAGTGACTAACATATACATACTTTGTCCCCATGGATGGTAGCCCACCGGGTTCCTCTGTCCATGGGATTTTCCAGGCAAGAATACTGGAGAGGGTTGTCATGCCTTTCTCTAGGGGATCTTCCCAACCCAGGGATTGAAACTTCATCTCCTTAATCTCCTGCATTGGCAAGCAGAGTCTTTACTACTGCTCTACTTGGAAAGCCCAGAAACCATGTGTAACAAGTGCCAAATGGAGCATTTTACAAAGGAGAGAAAATAGAGCTTATAGAATCTTTCCCTCCAAACTCACTTCAAGATACTATAATCAAAGTATGCAAAAATGTCTAAAAAGCAAAACTCCCTATTCCAGCAACCTGCTGGTTAAATGACAAGCATTGAGGAAATATTCCCCGTGTCAATAACATCCAGCGATCCAAGTGGAAGACAAGGATTGTTAGCCCATCAACTGTGATGCAACCAAACCTTCAAACAAGCTGGGTTATTAGAGGTTTTAAAAGCTTTCTTCCCATTTATCCCCTGCTTAGAAATGGCTTGACACCTCTATAGAGTCATAGCCAAAGCAAACTTTAGGTTAGACCTGAACTTTGGGCAGATACTAAAACACACCCCAGTCTTGAGGACGTTAAGTCCTCGCCGCTCTCCAAGGACAAACGACAGCCTGAGAAGAGCAAGCAATTGCGCATTTTTGTGTTGGGAAATTCTTAAAATGTGCACTTTATTTAGGCAGGGTATGTATCAAATCTCCCCACTCAGTGAAAAGCGCTGCCACCTCGATGCTAGGTGGCTTTTTCTTTTTGTGAAGTGGTACGGGGGCTGCTTTTCACTCTAAGCTTAGAGAGAGGGAGAGGGTGGGATGAGATGGGAGAATGGCATTGAAACATGTATACTATCATGTAAGAAACGAATCACCAGTCTATGTCTGATGCAGGATGCAGGATGCTTGGGGCTGGTGCATGGAGAGGACCCAGAGAGATGGTATGGGGTGAGAGGTGGGAGGGGATTCATGTTTGGGAACGCATGTACACTCGTGGTGAATTCATGTCAATGTTTGGCAAAACCAATACAGTATTGTAAAGTAAACTAAAGTTAAAATAAAAATTAAAAAAAAATAAAATAAAATAAAAATATCAGTTAAAAAAAAAAAAAAGAATCCTGGGACTTCCCTGGCAGTACAGTGGTTAAGTCTTCTCAAGGCAGGGGGTATGGGTTTGATCCCTGGTTGGGGAGCTAAGATCCCACATGCCTCCTGGCTAAAAATCCAAAATATAAAACAGAAGCAGTGTTGTAACAAGTTCAACAGACTTTAAAATGGTCCACATTAGGACTTCCCCGGTGGTTCAGTGGATAAGAATATGCCTGCCAATGCAGGAGATATGAGTTACATGCTTCGTCTTGAAAGATTCCACATGCCTTGGAGCAACTGAGTCCATGCATCACAACTACTGAGCCCAAGTGCTGCATTACTGAAGCCTGTGTACCTAGAGCCTGTGCTCTGCAAAGAAGAGTAGCCCCCGCTCACCACAACCAGAAAAAGCCCACTTGCAGCAATGAAAACTCAGCTCAATTAAAAAAAAAATTGGTCTGCATCAAAAAAAATCTTAGAACTGTATATGAGTTTTGGAGGTTTTTCAGTCCCTTTTCTTCATTTTGCAGTTGAGATTTGGGGAAAATAAAAGATTATCATGATAACATAACTATTTAGTGAAAGAATCCTCTCACGCTTCCACCTTAGTGTAGTCAGCTAGCATTTGTTGGGCATGTTGCCTGTGTCAAGAACTTGAGTTCTTACTTCTGGATTTATCAAGATGGGAAAATGTCTCAGGGAGTTTACATTCATGTAGGTGCAGATTGCTCCTAGTTAGGTCTTAGAAAAATGTTAAATATTTATTTTTTAAAATTTTTGTTGGAGTACAATTGATTTACAGTCTTATGTTGGTTTCTGCTGTACAGCAAAGTGAATCACTTCTACGTATAAACATATCTGCTCTTCTTTTAGATTCTTTCTCCATATAGTTTTTATAGAGTGTTAAGTAGAGCTACCTGTGCTATATAATAGGTCCTCATTAGTTATCTGTTTTACATACAGTAGCATGTATCTGTTAATCCCAGTCTCCCAATTTAGCCCTCCTCTCCTTATTACCTGGTAGCCATGCTTGTTTTCTGTGTCCATGACTGTATTTCTGGTTTATAGATAAGTTCATCTGTATCCTTTTTTAGATTCCACATATAAGAAATATCACATGATATTTATTATTTAGTACTTTTTTTGGTTAAAAAAGCAAGCAAGTTGTGTTATTCATACAACTCCCACTTTGTCTTAACCATGTCAAATGTAAGAGAAATGACCATAATGTGTTTTAAATTTTAAAACCTGTGTGTGTGTGTGCTAAATCGCCCCAGTGGTGTCGGACTCTTTATGACCCTATGGACTGTAGTCTGCCAGATTCCTCTGTCTGTTGGATTCTGCAGGCAAGAATACTGGAATGGGTTGTCTTCCCCAGAGGGTCTTCCTGACTCAAGGATTAAACCCATATCTTTTATGTCTCCTGCATTGGCAGGTGGGTTCTTTATCACTAGAGCCACTTGGGAAACCTATAGTGGATCCTTATTATCCCAACATGAATCATCCAGGGGACTGAGCTACAAGCTATATAAGGAAGCAAAAGTGGTTTTAATCAGCAAATGTTCACTAAATGATTTTCCACTTAAAAATGAGTGTCCTCTCAAACATCCTCCTCACTCAGTGCTGATGTTTAGTTTTACTCTTTGGGTCAACATCTCTGTTGTCTACTCTTTCCCTGATCATTATAAATACCAACCACAATGCTAACTGGTTGAAAAATAAAATAAAAAATCTTACTGAATCAAATTGGTGTTGAACTGCTCAATCACATGCAAAACAGTGATAAATGAAGAGCTGCTGGCAGTACAATGGTTAACGCAGGAAGAGAACATCGTAAAGAGGGTGACATAAAAATTATTTCCAAAAAGAATGACCTGAGTAACGTTGAATTAAGAGAAGTCCTTGAACAAATTAATGAAGTTCTTGAATATTTTCCCCCAAATTAACCTCTTTGTAATTGTGGGATTAAACTCAATCAAGAAGTGAAGGCCATTGTATTATGCCAACAGACAGTTTTGCCAGAAAAACCACACACTTCCAAAGGGAATGACCATTTACATCATTCTTGGTTCATTCTAACAATAAAACAGTTTAAATTTTAAAAATATATTTTATATACAAAGTAAACTTATTTTTAAGATTTTTAGTTTGGTTCTTCAAGATACAGTCCCTGTCACTCTTTATTTTGGACATTTGTTCCCAATTTCATGTAGATTTTGTACCCATGATTTTCAATAACAAGGATAACCTATGATTGTAGAGATGAAGGACTGAAAATCAGAAAGCATAGCATCTTCATAAGGTCACACATCTCACACTGGCAGCAGTCAGTCACTTGAGACTTCCATCACCCAGAGATTGCTAATCTCTATGCAAAGAGATAAAGAATTTGACTTGCACTTAACATGGCTTTTCAGTTGAGGTAAGAATTTGATGGCAGGAGAAGAACTGAGAGAGGAAAGATCTTAAGGAAGATCAAATAAAATTTGTTTTCCCTTCACTTTAGCTAAAGAAATGACATGTCTAAAATTGATCCTAATCCAAAGCGTACATTCTAGGGCTAAGACCTGCCCATTTTAAAGTGTGTTTTGGTGCAATTAAGAGACACACTTAAGATAGGGATTAATTGTGATGGCTTGGCTGAGAGCTCTTTTTCAAAGAGAAGTTCTCCGCAGAAGCCATAATGCTCCCAGTATCATCGCCCCTGTTGCCCCTCTCCCTCCAGCAAGTGATGATTTAAGGCTGAAAGTAGTTCCAAGGTGCTATGGACTAAATGTTTTTGTCCTCCAAAAATCCATATACTGAAGCCCTAAGGAGACGGCAATCCACTCAAGTATTCTTGCCTAGAGAATTCCATGAACAGAGGAGCCTGGTGGGCTACAGTCCATGGGGTCGCAAAGAGTTGGACACAACTGAGCGACTATCACTCACACAACCTCCAATATGATGGGCTTTGGGAGGTAATTAGATTTAGATGAGGTCATGAGGGTGGGGCCCCCTCATGACCTTATCTAAATGTTCTTAAAAAAAGAAGCAGAGAGACCAGTACTCTGAGGCCCTCTCTCTTTTTTTTTTCTCTCTCTCCCTGCCACGTGAGGACACACCAAGAAGGTATATTTTCTTGGGATCCAAATCACTGTGGGTGGTGACTATAGCCATGAAATGAAAAGACACTTGCTCTTTGGAAGGAAAGCTATGACAAACTTAGACAACATAATAATAAGCAGAGATATCAATTTGCCAACAAAACCATAGAGTCAAAGCTATGGTTTTTCCAGTAGTCATGTATGAATGTGAGAGTTGAAACACAAAGAAGGCTGAGTGCTAAAGAACTGATGTTTTCAAATTGTGGTGTTGGAGAAGACTTTTGAGAGTTTCCATTGGACTGCAAGAAGATCAAACCAGTCAGTCCTAAAGGAAATCAACACTGAATATTCATTGTCAAGACTGATGCTAAAGCTGAAGTGCTGATACTTTGGCCACCTGATGCGAAGAGCCAGCTCACTGGAAAAGACCCTAATGCTGGGAAAGATGGAAGGAAACAGGAGAAGGGGACAACAGAGAATGAGATGGTTGGATGGCATCATTGACTCACTGGACATGAACTTGAGCAAACTCCAGGAGACAGTGAAAGACAGGGAAGACTGGCGTGCAGCAGTGCATGGCGTCGCCAAGTCAGACTCAACTTAGCAACTAAACAACACTTTCAGTCAATGTCGGGACTAGCTAGGGAGAGTGGGGGCATCTTTATGCTATCAGGCCTGGCTCAGGGGCCCACAGTACCTAGACCTCTGATCCACCACATGTACTGCTTCGTCATTGTGGATCATGTGAAAAACCCAACTGTTTCTACCCTTAATGTCCTCTAGTGACAGAGAAAGCCGAGATGGGGTGGATGAATAATGTGTCCCTAGCAGTCCCTGTTGGCTATTTTTCAGGGAGCCCTGTCAACTGCGGCCCATTACAGTGGTTCTTCCATTCTCCCGTGTGCAGCTGTCCTTAGCTGCAGTGCCCAAGAGCTGGCAGAAGTTCCCAGCAATGAGGTCTGTTCTTCCGAGAATCCTGTCCTATTCAGGTGCGTGCCTCTGGTTCCTGGAACCACTTCAAGGTCCTGGACTGGGCTGTACTGCAATCTCTTAGCACGCCACCCATGGGCAGCTCCCATCAGGGCCCCCATGGAGACTCCATGGAGACAACTGGGCTGTTTTTCACCTTCAGTCTCTGATCAGAAGCACCAAGCACAATTCACCAGCTCATCCCTCCATCAGGTTGAACAAGTTCCTCTAAAGTTCACTGATTCAAGTAACAGCAGCACTAAGCAGGCAGCTGGTCCAGAGACCTCTCCTACTTTCCTTCATATTCAACTGAACCACGACTTCTAGTCTAGGTCAAAATTCCTTCTCTTTTCACTATCATGGGCCTTATACTCATTGACCATTGATCTATATTCTAACTGGCTTCTCTAACTCCAGCCTTTGATATCACTAATTTGTCTTCCGCCTTATTTATCTGCTCCTTCCCATGCTCAACAATCTTTGGTGATTCCTTATCACCAGTACTTTAAAGCCCAAACATCTCAAGGATGAAACGGTTGGATGGCATCACTGATTCAATGGACATGAGTTTGAGCAAACTCTGGGAGATGGTGAAGGACAGGGAAACCTGGCATGCTGTAGTCCACAGGGCTGCAAAGAGTTGGACACGACTGAGTGACTGAACAACAATCTTAGTAAAACATTAAGACATCACACCATCAGAACCTGACCCAACCTTCCTGATTCATCTGTCACTACCTTACACCCTGCATTCAGATCTCACTGAAATATTCATTATATGTATTCCTGGAATTCACCATGCATGTCCCTGCAGGGTTCTCTCTCCTGGGAGGGCCCATCTGACAACCATGAGCATATTTATTTAAATTCCACTTCAGGAACTTCCTTTGTGGTCCAGTGGCTAAGACTCCAGGCTCTCAGTGCAGGGGGCCCAGGTGTGATCCCCAGTCAGGGAACTAGATCCCACATGCCACAACTAAGACCCAGTTCAGTCAAATAAATAAATATTAAAAAAATAAATTTCATTTCAAAAGTTGCATTCTCTAGTTAGCCTTCCTACCATCTTCTCAATCTGAGTTTGTACTCTGTTTTTCAAGTTCTTGTAACATTTTATTAACTATAGGATGATCCTATATTCCAGTCTGCTGGTCCTAATTTATTTATTCATGGCTGTACCCTTCAGCATGTGGGATCTTAGTTCCCTGAGCAGGGGCCAAACCCGAGCTCCCTGCATTGGGAGCAGGGAGTCCTAGCCACTTGACTGTCAGGGAAGTCCCACAGTCCCAGTTTATACCTGATGTTCCTGCTTATATATTAATTGATCCCTCCTTTTGCTCTCAAAGATGTCCAGACTGGGACTTCCCTGGTGGTCCAGAGGTTAAGACTTAGCACGTCCCCTGCAGGAGGCGCAGGTTCGATCCCTGATGGAGGAACTAAGATCCCTATACCCTGCAGTGCTGCCAGAAAAAAGAAAAAAAAGTCCAGATTAGGTCACCCTGTATATATAATTCTTATAGTCTAAAACCTTGAATTCCAATTACTTATGTATTCATTTATGGCCCTCCCCCCATCTGTATGTCTGAAGTCAGGAGTGGGAGCTCTATAAAACAGCTGCCTTTCCCCAGGGTCCAGCCAGTACTTAACACACAGCAGATGCTCAATATATTTATTTAAAGTGGGTTTTAGTTGTGGCTCAAAGGATTAGTATGATTTGAAAAGGCAGAGAGTAGAGACATTTCTAAGATGATTACAGTGATTACAAATAATACCAGGAGATTCCACTGCAGAAAATATTAGTTAATTCCAAGTCCGTCCCATGTTTGACAGGTGGATTTCCTGAGAACACATGGCAGGTTTTTCAAATGTAAACGCAGGGCTGTGGCTGCAGCTGCTCCTCAGGAGCTGAGCATCCCCAAAGAGGAGGCTGAGCAGCCTGCACACAGATTTACCCAAGGGTGCACCTGTAAAACTGAGTAGACTCAGGGTCAATCCAAGGCTACTTTTGTCTGCATGCATGCTAAGTCACTTTAGTCATGTCCAACTCTTTGCAGCCCCATGGACTATAGCCTGCCAGGCTCCTCTGTCCATGGGATTCTCAGGCAAAAATAGTGGAGTGGGTTGCCATGCCCTCTTCTAGGGAATCTTCCCCACTCAGGGACTGAACCAGCGTCTTACATTTCTTGCATTGGCAGGCAGGTTCTTACCACTTAAGCCTCCTGGGAAGCCCCCAAACAACAAGACATAACCACTTAACTTCCTTCTGAGAAGGCAGGGCCAGATGAGCTTAGGTTTTGAGGAGAGTAGAATTGCTGTTGTTAAAGATGTTAAAAGAGGCTGGGGCACCCCCCGCATGGCATTTCTCTTCTCTGGTCTTCCCCCAGGCAGCCATCAGCCTCTCCATAAATGTAAACGTTAAAAGAAACATTTAAAGAACAATAGTGTAACAGGATATCAATTAACAGGCCTACTCTGGGCAGCTCCACTTCTGGGTTCAGCCCTGAATCTAGAGATAAGCAATAAGGAGGAAAAAACAAGAAAAACATTCCAAGCATTGGTGATGGCACCCATTAATGTATCTAAATGCTATTAGAAGCTATCTGCATTTTTGCAAGTTCTGTAAATGTACAACTGCTGCAGGGGTGTGTGTGTGTTACGGAGACACAGAGGGAAGGCTTTCACTGCAAATCTGGTGATGCTGAGATACTCATGGGAAGCAGGTCAATGACCCCTGAGCCTGGCTCCCAGCCCTCAGGAGCAAGATTCTTCAAGCTTCTAGAGGAATGGATAAAGAAGATGTGGTACCTATATACAGTGGAATATTACTCAGCCATAAAGAGAACAAAATAATGCCATTTGCAACATGGGTGGAACTAGAGATTGTCATGCTGAGTGAAGTAAGTCAGAGAGAAAGACAAATATTATTCAATATTTGTTGTATGTGGAATCTTATAAAATGATACAAATGAACTTATCTACAAAACAGTCACAGATGTGGAAAACAAACTTATGGTTACCAGGGGGTAAGGGAGGGGAGGGATAAACTAGGAGACTGGGACAGACTCCGTCTAGTCAAGGCTATGGTTTTTCCTGTGGTCATGTATGGATGTGAGAGTTGGACTGTGAAGAAAGCTGAGCGCCGAAGAATTGATGTTTTTGAACTGTGGTGTTGGAGAAGATTCTTGAGAGTCCCTTGGACTCCAAGGAGATCCAACCAGTCCATTCTGAGGGAGATCAGCCCTGGGATTTCTTTGGAAGGAATGATTGCTGAAGCTGAAACTCCAGTACTTTGGCCATCTCATGCAAAGAGTTGACTCATTGGAAACGACTCTGATGCTGGGAGGGATTGGGGGCAGGAGGAGAAGGGGACGACAGAAGATGAGATGGCTGGATGGCATCACTGACTCGATGGACGTGAATCTGAGTGAACTCTGGGAGTTGGTGATGGACAGGGAGGCCTGGCGTGCTGCAATTCATGGGGTTGCAAAGAGTTGGACAAGACTGAGCAACTGAACTGAACTGAACTGATATATCATCACTTCTGGATAACTAATAAGGACCTATTGTATAGCACAGGGAACTCTACTCAATACTCTGTAATGGCCTATACGGAAAAGAATCTAAAAAAGAGTGGATATGTATGTATGTATAATTGATTCATTTTGCTGTACACTTGAAACTAATACAGCATTGTAAATCAACTAGCCTTCAATAAAAATGAAAAAATAAAAAATAAAGGCTTGCCTTTGACTCATCTGGCAGGCAGATGGATTAAAAACAGAAATCATCAGGCTGGGGTGTGTTGAGACGAGGATCATAGCACTGTTTGGGAGCAATGGCTAATAATGGGGGATGGGTAGTTTTTTAATTAATTAATTCATTGACTGTGTTGGGTCTTAGTGGTGGCATTAGGCTGTTCATTGCAGTGCGTGAACTTCTCTGTAGTTGTGGCGGGTGGGCTTACTTGTCCTGCAACATATGGGATCTTAGTTCCCCTACCAGGGATTGAACCCACATTCCCTGCATTGGAAGGTGAACTCCTAACCACTGGACTACCAGGGAAGTCCTTGGGTGGGCAGTTTTAAATACAGCAAGGTATGCATTGGGTTATTCTCTTGACCAGTCTCTAGAGGTTGATGCTGGAAGCCTGGGGTTGCTCAGAATCCCAGTTGCTCACATGGAGCACAGAGCTCTCCAGTGCCCTCAGTTCAAGGTTGTAAAGGCAGAAGGCAGATTCCACACTTGCCTTCACCTGTTGGAGCACAGAATGGAACGGTAACAAAGTCAAGAGAACCTAAAGCGACTGCTAGCTCCTTGGGATCCAGAGACCCAGTGGCACCGCAGGCCTCTGGAGACAGAATTCTCAGAGACAATAAAAACGAGGACAAGATCGGCAAATCCAGATAAACATTCCTGAGCCCGTATGCAACTCAGAAACTCCAAAGGACCCAAGAAAGATATGAGGGGTTGGATTACGCAGTTTTGAGAAGATTCAGTCAAATAAATACTGCTTTGGTGCAAATATGATAACTCTACCATACACACGCAACCTAGAAGTTGTTGTAGGTCTTCATGGTGGCTCATTGGTAAAGAACCCACCTGCCTGTGCAGGAGACGTGGGTTCAATCCCTATGTTGGGAAGATCCCCTGGAGAAGGAAATCGTAACCTACTCTAGTATTCTCGCCTGGAGAACTCCATGGACAGAGGAGCCTGGAGGGCTATAGTCCATGGGGTCGCAAAGAGTTAGACACGACTTAGTGGCTGAACATCAACAACACACACACTCAACACCAGATAGTGCTTTTTGGGAAGCACAGTGTGTGTACGTGACTGGACAGTGAGTTTACAAGGACCACAATTCATATCTGAACAGCTGGGAATCCCAGATGACTGCTCACGTCTTAAGTGGCTTCTTAGGAGAGGTAGACGGCTGGCTCGTGGTGGGACCGCCCATCAGCAAGCCTTGGAGAAGAATTCTATCACTTCTGGAGTTTCCGCTTCTGATGGCATCTGAAATAACTATTCTGATGCAGAAGTGAAAGTAGAACCTTCAGGAAGGTGGAGCAAATGGGTATTGATGTGATCAGAGATTCTGTGGACTAAGGGAAAGTCCCAGGACTTAAAAATAACCTTTCTTCCACATGTGCCCAGGCCAGATGTTTGAGAATCTGCCATTAGATCCATTCCTTTTTACTTCAGTTATTTCCATAAAATCTCACCTTCCCACTCCTGTCCTTCATCGTCCAGTTGCTGTCAATATCCTAGTACCATCATGTTATTAGCGTTCACCCTGAAAAGTTTTGTCTTTAATGTCTGTACCATGTAGACGCAGTGTCCATTTTAATTAATTAAACTGAAATATAAGCTCCAGCACATCTAGAAGCAACCCTCTACCCAGAAAAATACTCCAGAACAACACCCATCATTGAAGACAGACGAGCATGGCTGTAATGGCAGGTTCTCCTTCTCGAGTTTCTTTTTGAACAGATAAGCAATATCAATAGGTTTTCTCACCTCGTCTTTCACACAACGAACATAAAACTTTGCCTTGTTTGGGGGTTTTTCTTCACTTATTTTTTTTTATTTCTGTGTGTTTTTTAACTTAAAAAATGGTTTTCTTTGACACTGTTCCATATCAGAAGTTTTCTTATTATTTAAATAGATGGGTGGCATTTCATTGCATCATTTTTAAAGTAGTTCCTTATAATTCCTTTCTTTTTGACTCTGATACATGGCATGTAGGATCTTAGTTCCCCAGCCAGGGATCAAATCCAAGCCCGTTGCATCGGAGCTCAGAGTATTAACCACAAGACACCAGGGAAATCCCGTTCCTTGTAATCGCTATGTAGATTGTATACAATATTTTGCTATTGCAAATAATGTGACAAGAACTGAACCAGGGGTTTGTGACAATGGTCACATTGTACATGTGCAAGTATATTTGGAAAATAAATTCCCTAAAGTGGAAAAGGATATATAGATTCATAATTATGATAAATATTGTATGTCTGAGTGTGTGTATGTGTGTGACATTTTTTTGTGACTTATTTTGGAATTGTTTTAGGTTTACATAAAATTTGCAAAGGTAACACAGAGTTCCCATTTACCCCTAACAATCTTGTGTGTTTTTAATACATATATTAAAATTTTTCATGTAGTCAACTCTATTCTTTTGCTTTATATTTTCAATTTTTGCAGAAAATAATCCTTGATTTAAAGGTTATTTTTCGCTTTCATCTTTTACACTGAATTATTTAATCATTTGAATATTTTTGGTATACAAATGATATAGAGTGTGAGGTAGGGATATAATGTAATTTTTTCCTTTTTAAATGAAAATTTCCAAGTAGCTTTGTGATTCTTCCTTTATCTCTTGGTATGTGATTTTTGCCTTTATTATATATGAAATTTTTTTCATACTTGGGTTTATTTGTGGGCTCTCTATGCTGTTATATTGATCTGGCTTTTAAGTTTCGGTGCTTTGGGGACAACTTCATATTTTAATTCATTCATTCTTTATTCTGTTGGCTTGTTAGCTGCTTTTCTTGGATTAATACCTAAACCATTATGTTTACATGATGTTTTTTAACAGTGATAGTTTTGTCTCCTTTAGAAAGAATATTGGGCACGTTCCCAATGGTCCAGTGGTTAAGAATTCACCTGCCAATGCAGGGGTAATGGGTTCGATCCCTGGTTGGGGAAGATTCTACGTGCCAAGGAAAAACTAAGCCCAGGCACCACAACGACTAAGCCCTATGCTGTAACTACTGAAACCTGTGTGCCTTACAGCCTGTGCGCTGCAACAGGAGAAGCCACCACGATGAGAAGCTTGCGCACTGCAACTAGAGAAAGCCCCAGCCGAGCAGCAAAGACCCAGTGCATTCTAAATAAATAAATAATTTTTAAAAGAATATTGGGACTTCCCTGGCGATCCTGTGTTTAAGACTTTGCCTTCTAATGCAGAGGGTGTGGGTTCAATTCCTGGTTGGGGAGCTAAAATCCCACATGACTCAGGGCCAAAAACCAGAACTTAAGAACAGAAGCAATATTATAACAAATTCAATAAAGACTTTAAAAATGGTCCACATCAAAAACTCTTTTAAAAAAAAGAATAAAAAGAACAAACATTCTCCAAAGGATTTTCATAGGACTTGGATCTTCACTACATAATATACAATCTAAACTTACTTAGCATGCCAACAAGTAGGAAAAGGTGGCCACTTCTCAAGAGAAAATTATCAGATGTCAACCCTGTCAATACCTAGATGTTGGAATGGTCAAACAAAGACTTTAAAGCAGTATTATAAACATACTCCATGAGATATAGGTATATACTTTTGACAATATAAAGATAGACATTCTTATCAAAGAAGAGAAAACTTAAAAAGCAAAGGTTGAACATGTAGAACTAAAAACTATATCTGAAATTAAGAGTTCACTGCCTGAGTTCAGTAGTAGAATGAAGATGAAAAAAGAAAAAGTGAATGTGAAGGTAGATCAATAGTGGCTTTTCCAATCTGAAGAAGAGAGGAAAAACAAGTTTTAAAACAAACAAATAAATTGAGCTTTAGGGACTTGTGATATGATGTTGGATGTTTAACACTGATGTCTTTAAGTCCCAAAATGAGAAGAGAGATATTGGTACAGAAATGATATTTGATGAAATAAGAGTAAAAACTTTCCAAATTTTGTGAAAGATAGAGATTTACATAGTCAGGAACATCAGTGAATCCCAAGCAAGACAAACTCAGTGAAAACTAAAACATCGTAACTAAATTGATGGAAAACACACAGGAAGAAAAAAATCTTGAACACAGACAAAAGTGACACATTGCATGTGTGAGACATCAGTCAAATAACTGAAGATTTCTCATCAAGATCCATAGAAGTTAGGAGACAATGGAACAGCCACCTGTAACAAGCTGAAAGAGTTGTCAACCCATACTTTAAACCCACTAAATATACTCCACAAGGCAAAGTAGACATCTTCAGATGAAGAAAAAGTAGGAATTCATTGCCAGAGAACCTGTTCTAAAAGAAACGCTAAAGGAAGGTCTTGAGGCTGAAAAGAAATACCAAAGGAAAACCTAGAACTTCAGGAATGAGGAATGATGAAGAACAACAGCAATTCTAAACCTTGGAATAAAAATCTATTTTTCTTGTCTTCGATTCTTGAAAATATGTGTGATCAGTAAGAACAAAAATTATTTTATATTGGTTAGTGCCACTGGAATCCTCATACATTGTGGTAAGTATGCAAACAATATAGCCATTTTAGAAAGCTATTTGGCAGAAAGAAAGCTATTTTTCTTATAAAAATAAATACACACTTACCATATAACTCAACAATCCCATTCCTAAATATTTACTCAGAGAAATAAAATTTTATGTTTATACAAAAACTTGTATGCATATGTTTAGAGCAGTTTTATTCATAATCGCCAAACTAGAAACAATTCAAATGTCCTTCAGTTGGTGAATGGATAAACAAGCTGAGGTGCATCCATACAACAGACAACGTTCTACAATTTATATGACCTTCTGCAAAATTCAAAACTATAGAGGTGGAGCAGTTCCTCAAGGTTTAGGGTTGGTGGAAAAATTTGACTGTGAAAGGGAAGCACAAGAAGGTTCATGGGAGTGACAGAATTACTCTGTACCTTGATCGTGATGGTGACATGACTCTACGCATTTCTCAAAACTCAAAACTGAACACCAAACAAGTTCATTATTCTCAGTGTAAATTTATAAATAATTTTAAAAAATTCATCAGTCTGTTAATTTCTTCACTTTCACATATCCCTTCCTTAAGTCAACATCCATATTTCTAAAAGCTGAGTACAAATGGGACTCTTGCATATTTCAATAGTTAACAATTTACCAAAGGAGCTTGCTTTTAAAAAGAATCTTAGTGTACATCCTTTTGTGAAATAAACTTAGTGCCTCTGATACTCGATGTTATCTATGTAAACCAGAGTTTTGAACTCCATCATCTCCATCACTTAAAGTGAGGTGGCTCTGCAACTCTGATGATCTTCCAGGATAGTCTTCCCTCCTGAAGTTCTAACCAAGGGCAAGCTAGGTAAGTTATTCTCACAGCCTTTCCAGTACAACTGGAAAAAAAGTGAGAGCACTCTTAGGCAGTTCAAGTCCCTGGGACCAGCCCCTGGAGACACCCACATCCTCTGACCTAGTATGGAGGACACTTGGAGGCAGGGCTCAGGTGCCTGGTTGCACCAGGACTTGCCCTCTCCTATTCTGTCCTCTTAGCTAAAGATCACTGGGTCCTGAGCCCCATTCAGCTGAATTATGGCCATCTCTATTCTCTCACCCTGCCAGTCCTGATGTCAAGGGCGAACAACAGCATCACCAGAAGGAGGAAGTCGCCTTTGTATCAACCTGGTGCTTAGTGATGATTGACAGACACAACACCTGTTCAACAAGCCAGGTGAACTCTGTGCAGCGTGTTCTGGCTGCTCCTCCGCAGTTAGCTCAGGTGCCCTGCTCTTCAGTTTGCACATCCTGGTCACGTTTCCTCGGGCCTCACTTTCCTGAGCTGTGTTTCAGCTTCAGTAGTCTTTCAAAAAATCACAGATAGCTGTGCCTTAGCGCCTCCTAGGATCATGTTCCTTGCTTTGCTCAGTAACTTCCTGGAAAAACAATGGGTACAAATCTCACTGTTATCAATGGCAGAGCATAATAGATGTCTACGTGTATAAACACCCTCTCTCTATAAAGCAAGCCAGTGTGGCTTCTATACATTGAGGTCTCCTTTGGCAAAGAAGCTAATCCACCCCTCCTGCCACATACACACACACACACATGCACATGCACGCGCGCTCCAATTTCTCTGGCAAATAAATCTTTATTGGAATATAGCGGGTTTTTTGTCTGGTGAGCAGCCTGGTAGTCACTCTCTTGGGTTCCTTAAATTGTGGTTGTTCAGTTGCTAAGGTGTGTCCAACTCTTTTGTGTTCCCATGGACTGTAGCCTGACAGGCTCCTCTGTCTATGGGATTTCCTAAGCAAGAATACTGGAGTGGGTTGCCACTTGCTTCTCCAGGGGATCTTCCTGATTCAGGGACTGAACCTGCATTGCCTGCTTGTTAAATTACCCATGCTTTAATGCAGTGATTCTGGGAGGCATAAGCTTGAACTCGGTTGCTGGATATTAAAACCACTCCTGGGAGCTCCAATCTCCTGATGAAGCATTTCCTCCTCTTCCTATGGCACACAGATGCTTCTGCTTTTCTCTCAGTTCCATCCAGCCCTCCCCACCTTTACAGAAGGAGAAGGTAGTGCACAACTCAACCCAAGGGGGAGATATTCCTTTTTTAAATTAATTAATCTATTTCTGGCTATGCTGGGTCTTTGCTGCTTCAAGGGCTTTCCTCTAGTTGCAACAAGCATGGGTTACTCTTTAGTTGCAGTATGTGGGCTTCTCATTGCTGCAGCTCCTCTTGTTGCGGAGCGTGGGCTGTAGAGCATGGGCCCAGTAGTTATGGCGCATGGGCTTAGCCGCCCCATGGCAGGTGGGATCCTCCTGGACCAGGGATCAAACCCATGTCTCCAGCACTGGCATGTGGATTCCTTGCCACTGAGCCACCTGGGAAGCCTGAATGTTCTTCAATAAAGCATGCATTTAGTAAATAAGAAGAAACATACTATAGCATGAATGTCCTCTCATATTGTCAACATATACCAAGAGCTTTTCTTTTTCTGGGGCTTTCAGTGCAAATGGAAAGGATCGATGGATACTGCTAGGTTTTCAAAATAAAGCATACGTCAAATACAAATTGTTAATTGCCTTGTGACCGAGAAGCCAAGAAGTATCCACTAATGAGAAAGAATCCACAGAACCCTTTTTCCAATCTGTTCTTCATCCTCTGTCAGGCTCACCCTATGCTATCTGATCTAGACATTGAGGGATGGTAACAGGAGGACTGATAAATGCCCCCAGACCAGCTCTGCCTCATCTGTCTTGCCAAGCCAGGTTCATCTCTAAGGATCCCATGACTACACCAGCATTAGGAGTAGAAACTTTTTTAGAACATTTTATGCCTGTGTCCCTAAGTCTTCATTTCAAAAGTTTTAATTTACTCACATCCATGTGAAAAATAATTTCTACATGGTGACATAAGAGCTTGGAGCATTTAAGTTGATAGAATATTTTATAGATATTTAATGAAATGTCCATTGATGCTGATTCTTTGATTTCATTTTCGGAAATCAATACATTTCTTTTTGTTTTCCAAACAGTCCCACTGTTCTCTGTAAACCTGGCACTCCTAAGGTGCTGAATCTACAGTGCTTAACAGATACAATGGCTTTGCACAAGGGAACACAGGAATGATACCTCTGAGCCAAATCCTTAGTACACACAGCTCAAGGCATTTGTACATGGTTGAATAGAGGAGAAACTCAGGGCCTAACACCCCCCAGCCGTTGGTTTCATTTATATTATTCCCTCGATCTTTACAACAGTCTTTTTAAGCTTTTAATTATCATCCTCACCTAACATAACAGAGAGAAACCATAGAGCACAGTCATAGTGACTTGTCCAAGGGCCCACCATTAGCAAGCTGGCTTTTGAATCTAGGACTCATGGCCCCAAGGGCTTCCCAGGTGGCGCTAGTGGTAAAGAACCCACCTGCCAGTGCAGGAAACATAAGAGATGTGTTCCCTCCCTGGGTTGGGAAGATCCCCTGGAGGAGGGCATGGCAACCCATTCCTGTATTCTTGCCTGGAGAATCCCCATGGATAGAGGATTGCCCATGGGGTTACAAAGAATCAGACACGACTGAGCAACTTAGCAGGCATACACTTGTGGCCCCAAAGTCCACAGTTTTCAGCTGAGTCACGACTCCTGCAGGTACTGTGAAAGGTGCAGGTAACACAATGGCGAACCTATCACACTTCATCACTTACCTCACAGATCTAGAGACCTTACTCATCATAATGGTCTTCAAATTAGACAATTTGCCTTGAGAGTTTTCCCTTCAGGGTTGTTTCATACATGTACGTTGTATAGACCCATCTTGCAAGTTAGATCTCTGAGTAAAGACTTCTCTGTACTCTCTCACTCCCAAACAAAATAGCCTGTAGTATATAATAAGCACATATCAAAATAATTCATGTCTCCACCATTGGGCATAAGGTAAAGAAACATATAGGAAATGTTCCCAGGCTATGAAGTATCTTCAACACAGTGATAAATAAATAAAATATTCATAAGCATGCCTTGATATAGATCTTACTTACAGATATAAAAGATTTAGTTTAACTCCTATAGAAACCCACAGGAAGGCAATATTTGGAAATGCTGCCATTTGAAAAAATTCTGGTACCTAAAGAGACCACCTGACCTGCCTCTTGAGAAATCTGTATGCAGGTCAGGAAGCAACAGTTAGAACTGGACATGGAACAACAGACTGGTTCCAAATAGGAAAAGGAGTATGTCAAGGCTGTACATTGTCACCCTGCTTATTTAACTTATATGCAGAGTACATCATGAGAAACACTGGACTGGAAGAAACACAAGCTGGAATCAAGATTGCCAGGAGAAATATCAATAACCTCAGATATGCAGATGACACCACCCTTATGGCAGAAAGTGAAGAGGAACTAAAAAGCCTCTTGATGAAAGTGAAAGTGGAGAGTGAAAAAGTTGGCCTAAAGCTCAACATTCAGAAAACGAAGATCATGGCATCTGGTCCCATCACTTCATGGGAAATAGATAGGGAAACAGTGGAAACAGTGTCAGACTTTATTTTTGGGGGCTCCAAAATCACTGCAGATGGTGACTGCAGCCATGAAATTAAAAGACACTTACTCCTTGGAAGAAAAGTTATGTCCAACCTAGATCAGTTCAGTTCAGTCGCTCAGTCGTGTCTGACTCTTTGCGACCCCATGAATCGCAGCACGCCAGGCCTCCCTGTCCATCACCAACTCCCGCTGTTCACTCAGATTCACGTCCATCGAGTCAGTTATGCCATCCAGCCATCTCATCCTCTCTTGTCCCCTTCTCCTCCTGCCCCCAATCCCTCCCAGCATCAGAGTCTTTTCCAATGAGTCAACTCTTCACATGAGGTGGCCAAAGTACTGGAGTTTCAGCTTTAGCATCAGTCCTTCCAAAGAAATCCCAGGACTGATCTCCTTTAGGATGGACTGGTTGGATCTCCTTGCAGTCCAAAGGACTCTCAAGAGTCTTCTCCAACACCACAGTTCAAAAGCATCGATTCTTCGGCACTCAGCCTTCTTCACAGTCCAACTCTCACATCCATACATGACCACTGGAAAAACCATACCCTTGACTAGACAGACCTTAGTCGGCAAAGTAGTGTCTCTGCTTTTGAATATGTTATCTAGGTTGATCTTAACTTTCCTTC
>SJYQ01014998.1:266045-307041 GCA_006410935.1 Redunca redunca
TACTCCTTTTCCTATTTGGAACCAGTCTGTTGTTCTAACCTAGATAGCATAGTCAAAAGCAGAGACATTACTTTGCCGACTAATGTCCATCTAGTCAAGGGTATGGTTTTTCCTGTGGTCATGTATGGATGTGAGAGTTGGACTGTGAAGAAGGCTGAGCACCGAAGAATTGATGCTTTTGAACTGTGGTGTTGGAGAAGACTCTTGAGAGTCCTTTGGACTGCAAGGAGATCCAACCAGTCCATCCTAAAGATCAGTCCTGGGATTTCTTTGGAAGGACTGATGCTAAAGCTGAAACTCCAGTACTTTGGCCACCTCATGTGAAGAGTTGACTCATTGGAAAAGACTCTGATGCTGGGAGGGATTGGGGGCAGGAGGAGAAGGGGACAAGAGAGGATGAGATGGCTGGATGGCATCACTGACTTGATGGACGCGAGTCTGAGTGAACTCCGGGAGTTGGTGATGGACAGGGAGGCCTGGCGTGCTGCGATTCACGGGGTCGCAGAGTCGGACATGACTGAGCGACTGAACTGAACTGAACTGAAAGAGTCCAGAAGCTGAGACAAATGTGGCTTTCCAGTTTGAAGGGTGAGAGATGAGATGTGTCTTGTGTGTTAATGAAAATCAGATGCCACCTTGTGGTCAGAAATAGAAATTCAGCAAAAACAAAAGATTGTTCTGAGAATCAAATATTAGTACTATAGAATTACATCCATAAGTAACATGGTCTGTCCACTTGGCGACAGTGTGTTCCCACATTACTTCTCAAACACTTTTTTGCTCTAATCTGTGACATCCTTATGTAAACCGTGAACTTCCAGATGTTCAAGCTGGATTTAGAAAAGGCGGAGAAACCAGAGATCAAATTGCCAACATCCACTGGATCATGGAAAAAGCAAGAGAGTTCCAGAAAAACATCTACTTCTGCTTTATTGACTATGCCAAAGCCTTTGGCTGTGTGGACCAAAATAAACTCTGGAAAATTCTTAAGGAGACTGGAATACCAGATCATCTGACCTGCCTCTTGAGAAACCTGTATGCGGGTCAAGAAGCAATAGGTAGAACTGGACATGGAACAACAGACTAGTTCCAAATAGGGAAAGAAGTACGTCAAGGCTGTATATTGTCACTCTGCTTATTTAACTTGTATGCAGAGTACATCATGAGAAACGCTGGGCTGGAGAAAGCACAGGCTGGAATCCAGACTGCCAGGAGAAATATCAATAACCTCAGACATGCAGATGACACCACCCTTATGGCAAAAGTGAAGGAGAACTAAAAGTGAAGAAGAACTAAAGAGCCTCTTGATGGAAGTGAAAGAGGAGAGTGAAAAAATTGGCTTAAAACTCAACATTCAGAAAACTAAGATCATGGGGTCGCAAAGAGTCAGACATGACTCCCATCATTTCATGGCAAGTAGATGGGGAAACAGTGGAAACAGGGAGAGACTTTCTTTTTTGGGGCTCCAAAATCACTGCAGATGGTGATTACAGCCATGAAATTAAAAGATGATTGCTCCTTGGAAGAAAAGTTATGATTAACCTAGACAGCATATTAAAAAGCAGAGACATTACTTTGCCAACAAAGGTCCATCTAATCAAAGCTATGGTTTTTCCAGTAGTCATGTATGGATGTGAGAGCTGGACTATAAAGAAAGCTGAGCACCAAAGAATTGATGTTTTTGAACTGTGGTGTTGAAGAAGACTCTCTTGGACTGCAAGCAGATCCAACCAGTCCATCTTAAAGGAAATCAGTCCTGAATATTCATTGGAAGGACTAATGTTGAAGCTGAAACTCCAGTACTCTGGCCACTGATTCAAAGAACTGACTCATTTGAAAAGACCCTGATGGTGAGAAAGATTGAAGGCATGAGGAGAAGGGGACAACAGAGGATGAGATGGTTGGATGGCATCACCAACTCAATGGACATTAGTTTGGGTAAACTCTAGGAGTTGGTGATGGACAGGGAGGCCTGGTGTGCTGCAGTCCACAGGGTCACAAAGAGTCGGACACGACTGAGCAACTGAACTGATTGATTACATCCTTACAGATATAATCAATTCACACATGACATTTACAAGCTTCTTGAACACCCCCTTCCTCCACTCTAATTTACAGGACTGGTTGCCATTTCACCCTAAATCCAGTGTTGATTAACCCCTAAGGCAGCGGTCCCCAACCTTTTGGCACCAGGGACCAGTTTCATGGAAGACGATTCTTCTGTAGACTGAGGCTGGGGAAAGGTTTTGAGATGATCCAAGTGCATTACATTTATTGTGCACTTTATTTCTATTTTTATTACATCAGTTCCATCTCAGATCATCAGACATTAGATTCAGAGGTTGGGAACTCCTGCCCTAAGGCATTCCAAACTCAATAGGGGTTTGCAAAACACAATTAATGCTGATTTTTGCTTGCAATGGGAATGCAAAATGGTAGCCCCTTTGAAAGACTGCTTGGCAGTTTTTTACAGAACTAAAATAATCTTACCATATAATTTGATAATCACATTTCTTTCAACCCAAAGGACTTGAAAACTATGTCCTCAAAAAAAAAAAAAAAAAACACACAGCCCACAGATGTTTATAACAGCTTTATTCAATTTTTTTTGTTTGTTCGATTTTTACAATATTGTGTTGGTTTCTGCCATACAACAACGCGAATGAGCTGCAGGTATACATATATCGCCTCCCTCTTATGCCTCCCTCTCCTGCCCTCATCCCACCCTTTGAAGTTATCACAGAGCGCCAGACTAGGCTCCCTGTGTTTAACAGCTTTATTCATAATTGCCAAAACTTGGAAGTAACCAAGTTGTCATTCAGTAGGCGAATGAATTAAAAAATAAATAAATAACTGGAATAGACTTGTGAACACAGCAGAGGAAGGAGAATGTGGGACAAATTGGAGAGTAACATTGAAACGTATATATCACCATATATAGAATAGATAACTAGTGGGAAGTTGCTGTATAATATAGGGAGCTCAACCTGGTGAAAACCTAGAGGAGTGGGATTGGGGGGAGCTTATGGCTGATACTTAGGGCTGATTCACGTTACTATAGGGCAGAAACCAACACAACATTGTAAAGCAATTATCCTCCAATTAAACATAAATTTTAAAAAACTGGCACAATCAGAAAATGGAATATTATTCCATGCTAAAAATAAATGAGCTATCAAGCCATGAAAAGACACAGAGGAAAATTAAAATACATTGAAATAAGCCACTCTGAAAAGATGATATACTGCATAATTCCAACTATATGACATTCTGGAAAAGTCATTAACTATGGAGGAGCAAATTGATCAATGATTGCAGGGGTTAGAGGGAAGTAGGGAAGAACAGAAGAGCACACAGGATTTTTAGGGCAGTGAAACTGTGATAGTGGACATACGTCATTGAACATTTGTTTAAACCCATAAAATGTACACAATGCCAGGAAGGAACACTATTTTTAGTTTTTTAAAGGAACCTCCATACTGTTCTCCATAGTGGCTGTACCAATTCACATCCCCACCAACAGTGCAAGAGGGTTTCTACAATGGAATATTACTCAGTCATAAAAAGGAACGAAATTGGGTCATTAGAGAGGTGGATGGAGTGAAGTCAGAAAGAGAAGAATAAATATCATATATCAATGCATACATGTTTCTGGAGAAGGAAAAGGGAGCCCACTCTAGTATTCTTGCCTGGAGAATCCCAGGGATGGAGGAGCCTGGTGGGCTGCCGTCCATGGGGTCCCACGGAGTCGGACACGTCTGAAGCGACTTAGCAGCAGCAGCAGCATATATGTGGAATCTCGAATAATGGTACAGATGAATTTATTTGCAGGGCAGGAACAGAGAGGCAGACGTAGAGAATGAACATGTGGACACAGGGGAAGAAGGAGAGGGTGGAACAAACTGGGAGATTAGTATTGACATATATATATGCTCTCTCTCTCTCTCTCTGTCACTCAGTCGTGTCCGACTCTTTGCAACCCCATGGTCTGTAGCCTGCCAGGCTCCTCTGTCCATGGGATTCTCCAGGCAGGAATACTGGAGTGGGTTGCTATTTCCCTCGCCCGGGGATCTTCGCGACCCAGGGATCGAACCCACGTCTCCTGTGTCTCCTGCATTGCAGGCGGATTCTTTACCCATTGAGCCATTCAGTTCAGTTCAGTCGCTCAGTCATGTCCGACTCTTTGCGACCCCATGAATCACAGCATGCCAGGCCTCCCTGTCCATCACCAACTCCCAGAGTTCACTCAGACTCATGTCCATCGAGTCAGTGATGCCATCCAGCCATCTCATCCTCTGTCATCCCTTTCTCCTCCTGCCCCCAATCCCTCCCAGCATCAGAGTCTTTTCCAATGAGTCAACTCTTCACATGAGGTGGCCAAAGTACTGGAGTTTCAGCTTTAGCATAATTCCTTCCAAAGAAATCCCAGGGCTGATCTCCTACCAGGTATAAAATAGACAGCTAGTGGGAAGCTGCTGTGTAGCAACGGGAGCTCAGCTCAGTGCTCTGTGATGACCTAGAGGGTAGGATGGGGGAGGAGGAGGGTGGAGGAGGGGATATATGTATACAAATAACTGTTTCACTTCCGTGTACAGCAGACACTAACACAACGTGGTAGAGCAATTATGCTCCAATAAAAAGAGTGAGCCCCACGTGTCAATGTAAGTTCATCAGTTGTAACAAATGTACAACTCCGGTGGGGATGTTGATCGTGTGGGGGACTGTGCATATGTAGAGGGTCAGCAGGTATGAGAATTCTCTGTACCTCAATTCTATTGTGAGCCAAAAATTGTTCTAAAAATTAAAGTATGTAATTTTCAAAAGTTTAGACTCTATGATTAAAAAATGCCACAGGAAGACCTCACTGACTTCTTCTTGTAGTGATGTACAACGTGAAAACAAGGGTTTGCTGGTATCACGTTCCCGAAGCTGTAGGCTCTCAAGGTGACCTATTTTCTTTCAGGCACCTGACCTGGAGTTCAACACAGACAACAGCCCTCACTCAGAATTTAGAATGACACAGGCAAATCATCCAATTACCATTGCATAGAGATGCAGCCATTAAAGATACAGTAAAGACAAAGATGTGAAATACATTTACATCCAACATTTTCCTGTACTGAGTTCCTGATTTTTTATATTTCATTTGTAGAGTAGTTTAGGAAGTGAGATGTGAGTCTCAGTAAAGCAAAAAAAAATAATAAATGATTCCTTCTGGCAGGCAGCTAAAAGGCCTGCAAAGATTCTCCTTGTCATCTCACATAAAAAACATGTCATCATACTTTAATTACAGACTTAGACACTGAATAGAGCCTGGATTAGAACAACACAGGCTATCGCAGCTGGAGGAACTATTACAGGTCATCCGACCCAACCCTTTCATGTTGCAGGTGAGAAAACTAGACCAGAGAGATTAAATGATATGTCCAATATGTCACTCAAGATTGCCTAGCTAGTTAGTATGTCAATGCTAATATGTATGTCAATGCTAATCTCCCAGTTTGTTCTAACTGGCTCAGACAGTAAAGAAACTGCCTCCAATGCAGGAGACCCAGGTTCCATTCCTGGATTGGGAAGATCCCCTGAAGATGGAAATGGCAACCCACTCCAATATTCTTGACTGGAGAATCCCATGGACAGAGGAGCCTGTTCGGCTACAGTCCATTGGGTCACAAAGAGACAGACACGACTGAGTGACTAACACACACAGGACAGTGTCCAGGTCTTTGAACTGCACTCATCTATGATTCAATGGTTAAAATGAACCAGAGCAAATAAATTACCTCATTATACCAGCAATAAAAATTATTCTTGTATTAGTATTCAGTACGAGGTAATTACATGCTTTTCAAATTTGGCTTTCAGAAACTTGCTGATCATAAAAACAAAAGAATTACAGAGGTCAAGGTGGAACTACAAGATAGCATCAATAAACTAAGATTCTTGGCCTAGGTCAAATCAGCAAAAATAATCTCTTCAAATTAGGAAGCTGGATCGAGTGAAGCCTGAGAGTAAGCATCCAAGAAGTTCTGTGAATGAGTGCTTTCGGCAACCCTCGCTCAATGGAACACCATGAGGCTTAGAACCCTGTGTTCCAAGCTGTGTGAAGGGACTTTTTCTACCACAATGAATAACAGGTTCAGAGTTTGGCCCGGTATTTCCATCAAGAACATTCTTTGTTCCTGGCTGTTGTTTCCCAGTATGATTGTCATCTCAGGACCATTAATCATGATCCTCTTAGTGTGTAATTTACTATCAAATGCTTGAGGGAAAAAATGAGGAGTCGTATAATTGGCCCTCAGCCCCTGGCCCCTGCTTAAAGACTGTGTGTGTGCGTGCACATGCGCTCAGCTATGTCTGACTCTTTGTGACCCCATAGACTGCAGCCCTCCAGGCCCCTCTGTCCAAGGGATTTACCAGGCAAGAATACTGGAGCGGGTTGCCATTTCCTTCTCCAGGGTATCTTCCTAACTCATGGATCAAACCTCCATCTCTTGCATCTCCTATATTGGCAGGTGGATTCTTCAGCAGCTAAGCCACCAGACTGACTATACACTTTCCTTATTTTTTGTTGTGTTCAGTCGCTCAATTGTGTCTGACTCTTTGCAACCCTATGGACTGTAGCACACCAGGCTTTCTTGTCCTTGACTATCTCGCGGAGTTTGTTCAAATTCACGTCCATGAGTTGGTGATGCCATCCAACCATCTGTTGTCCCCTTCTCGTCCCACCCTCAATCTTTCCCAGCATCAGGGTCTTTTCCAGTGAGTCAGCTCTTAGCATTAGGTGGCCAAAGTTTTATAGCTTCAGCTTCAACATCAGTCCTTCCAATGGAAGATTCAGGGTTGATTTCCTTTAGGATTGACTGGTTTGATCTCCTTGCAGTTCAAGGGACTCTCAAGAGTCTTCTCTAGCACCACAGTTCAAAAGCATCAATTCTTCTTTGCTTAGCCTTCTTTATGGTCCAACTCTCACATCCGTACATGACTACTGGAAAAACCATAGCTTTAACTAGATGGCCCTTTGACAGAAAAATGATGTCTCTGGTTTTATTATGCTGTTTACGTTTTTTCTAGCTATGTAAATTAAACCATGGATAAGACCACTGGAGATGCTAGAAAATCAGGAAGAACCAAAAGAAGCTGCTAGCACTTGAGTGTCATCAGCTTCCAGACTGGTGATGTTCTTTTAGTCCTAGACCCAAGGCAGTTGAAGTTTGAACACTGCCTTGAGTTCCAGGTAATTTCAGCTGTCATGGACTCTCATTATCGAAAGTGGTTACTATAAAGCAACATCCATTAAAACCTTGTCAAGTCCAGCCCTAGAGGAAAAAATGGCATATGGGTATCCATAATTACTTTTATTTAAATGTATACATTATTTTATTCCAAACTTTATACAGATTCAATCAGGCAAAGGGAGAGGATTTGTTCTATTTCACTCACCTGATTGCATGAAGTTCAAAACTTGAATGTTGAGATATACATCTGTCACCTGTCAACCAATGCCAGAAGTATCCTTCAAGAGAATATTCTCAACGTTCAGCAGAAGCCAGAATCTATTCACACACACACATAAATGATGAGAACAAAGGCTCCAAAACCTTTTGGCTAAGAGCAAGTGTAGTAGGGGGGTTTCCCAGGTGACTCTGGTAAAGAATCTGCCTGCAATGCAGGAGACTCAGGTTCGATCCTTGGGTCAGGAAGACCCCCCGAAGAAGGGAATGGCAACCCACTCCAGTATTTTTGCCTGGGGAAATCCCATGGACAGAGGAGCCTGGTGGGCTCCGGTCCATGGTGTCACAAAGCGTCGGACATGATTGAGTGAGCACTTCTCTTAAAGACAGCCAAGGATCAGGGTGACAATGATAAAGAACCGAGCGCTCACAATCCACCGCCCTGGGCTTCGTGGGCGTTCTGCTTTGTAGTGTGAGCTTTCAGCAGTGAGGCCTTGACAACAGAAATTCACAAGGACTTTAAGGCAAGGCCCAAGCCTCAACTGCCTTGGAATGGAGACCCCAAAATCCCCACTATGATCTCAAATTTATAATTTTTCTTCACATATGAGTTTCAGATGACTGCAGCCACGGGCTGGACAGTCCTTCCTAAGGTGACACGTGTCCTATATCCTCTAGTAGTTCTTCTTGGATGGCCCACACGCTATGGAAAGTGAAAGATTACAGCTGCCACCAGTAAATAAAACGAGCAAAGAGATTCTTAAAGAAGCCATGTCAACAGATAACCATGGAATTCTAAACCGTGGATGAGTCATCACATATCCACCCCTTCACAAAAGGGGGCTCACATGTCCCCAAAATAACGTTATTTTTAGGAGGTAAGGCTAGAGAAATGACTGGGCTTCCCTGGGGCCTCAGAGAGTAATGAATCTGCCTGCAGTGCAGGAGACCTGGGTTTGATCTTTGGATCGGGAAGATCCTGGAGAAGGGACTGGCAACTCACTCTGGTATTCTTGCCTGGAGAATTCCATGGATAGTGGGCTCTAAGTTTCATGTGGTCACAAAGACTTGGACATGACTGACATGACTAACACTTTCACTAGAGAAATGACTAAGCTTGGAAGTATTCTCAAATTTTATTAATGTATTGGAAACTCCAAGTTTTTAAACAATGTATCTGATCTGGGATCCCTGGTGAAAATTCCTACCTTCCCACTAGAATACCAGGAGAGCTCAGGCGCTCTATAAATCATTTAACTCCCTTTTTAAAGTTTATTGAATTTGTTACAAGATCGCTTCTGCTTTACCTTTTGGTTTTTTGGCCATGAGACATGGGATCTTAGCTCACCAACCAGGGATCAAACCTGCACTCCCTACATTGGAAGGTGAAGTCTTAACCATCAGGGAAGTCCCCAGTCATTTAACTTCTTGATTGGTATCCAGTGTGCTTCCAGATTTGACTTTCATGAACAAGCCTGGGATAGGCATTTTTGAGTACTTGTCCAATTATTGCCTTAGATGGCTATTGGAATATTGTCACAAACATTAGGATGGCACTCAGAGGGAAAGCAGCTGAACCTGGTAGAAGTGGGATTTAGAAAGGAATCAGAAGAAGCCCCAGGGGTAGCACAAGAATCTGCCTGCAATGCAGGAGACGAAAGAGACGCAGGTTCCATCCCTGGGTTGGGAAGATCCCCTAGAGAAGGGCATGGCAATCCACTCCAGCATTATTGCCTGGAGAATCCCATGGACAGAGGAGCCTGGTGGGCTACAGTTGCAAAGAGTCAGACACGACTGAAGTGACTTAGCACACGCCCAAAGGGAAGAAGGGAGAGAGAGAGCCAGAGAAGATAGGCATGAACGTAGCAGGCAGGAGGGCTGGGCATCACAGGTACCATCAGCCTCTCACCCTCGTGGTCCCACAAAGATAGAAGAGCTGCCAGCCTCCCCAGCAGAACTGAGCAAAACCCAAGGAGGCTCCCAGCCATGCCCTGGGCCTCTTACATGATCACCCCTGGGCTGGCCAAGGCGGCCACCTGCTTCAGGTTTGATAAGTGGGCTGAAGGGTACTCTCCACCTAAGCCATAGATCCTGGTCCTTAATGCACGAGACTGCAGGAGGCACAAGTCCCATGAGTTAGGTTCCTTTTCTCCGTCCACTTCCCTCTCATGTCCACATCCCTACCACAGAACCCACGACACTTCAAAGATCAAGGCTTTATTTTCCATAGCTCCAGTGTCACAACTGTAGCAGCACATCAGAAACATCCCCACAGAGAAACACACATTTCTCCCCTTCTTCCGAGAGTTGGCGATGACTCGAGAGGCAGAGTCGGCGATGACTTGAGAGGCAGAAACCATGATATTTATGATGGGCATTTAAGAAACGACACTGGCCCACCACGGTAACATACACCATGCATCTCACAGATTAAGCAGCAGCAGTACATTTGTATTCAACAGGCACACTCATCCTTAAGAAATAAGGAATATTCTGCAGCACGGTGGTGTATGAAGTGGACAAGGAGGGGAGACTGAATAATTATTTCAGAATTCAACCTGGTCTTTCTTCCATTTGCCTAACATTAACACTAACAGAGAGTATGTTTAGGGATATGTTTAGAGAGACGTAAACACTTCCCCCAGCAGCTTGATCTCGAGGGCATTTTGCATCCCTGAGTGGGACGGAAGCTTGTTGCAACAGACTTCCACTGGGGAGATGGGGGTGGGGGCTACCTCTGAGAGGGGACAGGTCAACAGTCAAACTTCCCAGCCCAAGAGAAGACCCTGTTCATTGGGCACGTGTGGGAGCTGTCTGACATGGGTCTCTGCTCTCCGTAACCTGCAAACTATCCTGGGAGGCACAGTGTGCAAGGTCTCAAGATGCTGATGTCCCAGGACCACCCGAGCTCTTCCTGAGAATGAGAGCACCCCAAGGAGCCTGGGTCTGAGCCCGGTGACAATGCATAACATGGACCCTGCCCAAGGTAAAGGGCCAAAAGTCAAGGTCAGGACCAGGCTGGGTCAGAATGAAAACACACACTTGCTTCCTACTCATTTTAAAAGAAAACTGCGAAGCCACTGAGTCTTGGAGAGAGGCCTGGGAAGGCATAGCTGAAAGAAACACGCTTGCATTTGCTCTCAGGGATAATCTGGCTCAGATGTGCCATTTCAGAAAATAAGGCGGCATGTCCCCAGGTGGAGTGTACCACACCAGGTTGAAGATGGTTCAAGAGGCATCCTGACTGTGCACAAGGGCCCAGGTCCTTTCAGCAGCTGCTAGGGGGACCTGGGCAGTGAGAGGCTTTTTAAGGGAGACATTCATGATGGGCAGGGGAAACAGAGAAATGTTGTAGATACACTGCCTGTGTTTCTTAAAATCCCTAAAACTGCATAGGGAAACACAGATTGAGACTGAGTCCAACACACACACAGACAAGAATACCTGAAGTGCCTGGGTTAAAGGTGGATGGAGAATGAAGTCCAAGGATCAAGGTAGGGTTGATCCCATTTGCCTGCCCAACAAGTAGCCAAGCACTGGCATTTCAAGGGCTTCTAAGTGCTAGCCCTGAGAGGCATACATTCACGTCACCCACAAGGGAAGGAAATGGTTTTAGTAAGACCAGCCACCCTAATTCCACTGGGGGCCACTGTGCTCCAGCATGAGCCATGCTTGCCACCCAATATGTGTGTGTGTGGCAGGGCATGAGCTCACAGCTAGAGGAAAAGCCCCAGGGTCAGATCTTTGGTCCTGGAATTTCCAGCAAAACACAAAGGGAAAAGGCACATGACGGTGACTGATTGAATAAGGATTTTAAAAAAAAGTAGCTAAAAGTATTATTTTTTTCAACGTACCTTTTTCCCCTATGAAAAGAGAAATTCAAAATATAAACCTTATACTTATTATTTTACATTCAAGTGGAACTTCCATGGGGAGCTCAACAAAATTTTAGGCCACATGGAGCAATGTACTACTTTGGTGCCCTGTGACTTAACCTAATGGAAAAATTCAGCCCTCTTACTATTTTTTTTTTAAACAGCTTTATATTCCCAGCTGTAACACTTGCTTGTACACACACACAGGCACACACTCAAATTCAAAAGCTTCTACATAGAAAAATAAAGGATAAACATTATCCATCTATTTTATACTGTATACTGGAACTTTTATATACATAACTTTTTGTTTCCTCTTTAATGTTTTCAGTCACTGCACACGTTCTTCCCTCCTGTGTGATCTATGGACGATTCTAGGGGAGGGGATGCTACACTGAAGGAAAAGCTACATCGCTCTCAGGGTGGGGGAGGAAGAGAAATAGCAATTTCTCGCTCCCCTGCCGGTCTTCCCCTCATCTGCTATCACCTGGTATGTCCCGGCGGATGGCCATCGGGTAAGCAGCTGTCCTGTCCTCTCCTCCTTCTAAGAAGGGGTCAGGGTGCGTGGAAGGCCCCTCCTGCCAACCCCGTGCCCCAATAATCTTGGTGTGAGGGCAGGGGAGTGGGCGCAGGCAGAGAACGCCTTTGCACAATCAAAGATGCCGGCATCGCTTCCCACAGCCCGTTCCTTTAGTAGGGAGTTCGATTCTCCAGCTTGTGTTTGGTGAGGAAGTACTTGAAGAACTCATAGACAGACCAGGAGATGGCGGTGGATGGCATCTGGTAGATGACCCGGGCCTGCACACCTTTGAAGTACCCGGGCAGGCCATTGAGCTGGTACACCGTCCGGAAGGCATTGGCCATGCCCGACAGCCGGCCGCTGATGTTGGCCAGGTTGAGGGCCATGTTCTCCTGAGTGTTAAGAAGGGTCTTACAGACGTCCAGGGGGGTGGTGGCGGCGGCGGCCAGGGCCCCGGCCAGCCCGCCTGAGATGATGTGGGACTGCGGGTTATAGCCCCGGTAGGGGTTGATCTGCTCCTGCAGGAACTCGTAGGTGATGAAGTGGATGGACTGGAAGGGAATGTTCATGGTCAGCTGCGTGGTGTAACTCCGATAGAAGGCCCCCAAGCCCTCCGTCCCCCACACTGTCCGGATGCAGCTGAGGGCCGACCGGTGCGGAGAGTTGTACATCTGCATGCGTTGCTTCACAACTGTGGTCGGGCCGCAGGGGGGTTGGGTTTGGCCCCACCCCGGGTCGGAGTGAGATGGGAAGCCAAGCCATAAAGAGAAACAAGCAAGTTTAGACACGGGTAACAGGGCATGGACAGCTAGCACACACACCCAGCCCCAGCCCAGGAAACCGCCAGGGGGCCAGCTCCGTGCCATCCCAGTTTCAACACATGCCTCCAGGACCCAGTGCCAGGAGCCAGGAGGTGGCTCTCTCTTGATGTTTCTCCTGCCTGCCTCTTGGTTCAGGTGGCCCCCACAACAGGCAACCACTTCAGATTCCCCAAGCTGATCCCCCAGGTCCTGGCTGCCTTGGGCATCACACACACCGGGGATTTCAATCCTGCTTCCCGGCTCCTTTGCCCTCCTCTGTCCCACTATGTCTACTGGACACGTGGCCTGTCTTTTATTCTCAGTGGTCTCCACCCCGCTGACAGTGTTTTTAGCTTCCGGGTCTCAGTGCTCTTGAAAGAGACACTCGAATGATGTTAGCCCAAGTTCGATGATAAGCTCCAATGTGGACTCAGGCTCTGTTAATACAAAAGTAACTGGTGGTTCAAAGAACAAATACTGCGGTCCCTTTAGGCTTAGAATTTTAATTGTCTCCAAGCACTGCAAGATAAACACATACAGTGTACTTTAATTCTAAAGGAATAAAGATATAATGTCAAGGAGAAAAGGGGAGAGTTGAACTTCATTTTTTTTTTAATCTCCTGAAAAAAAAACTTGAAATAAAACTCTTGCCCAGTTAACATGGGCTAACTAACTGGTCACTGACTCTGTACCATCTTAAACCCACAGAAGCAGCAGCCTGCCTCCCCATCTGACCCCTCATGTCCTGGAAGGTCAGAATATGCTTCTTGTCTGATGGGGCATGGGAGGCAGCTGAGAGCAGATAAAGCAACTTTAAAAGACAAAACCAAACTTACAATACTTAAGATGTTGCACTTTTAAACCTCTGATTCTCCCTTCTGGCAAGGGACTGTTTTCAGATGAGGAAGGAAGCAGGAGCGAGGCCCACATCTTACAGAGAGACTAACCCAGCTGAAACTATGCTCAGCACCAGGTCCAAAAACCCTCCCTACTCAGACCCGAGCTGGCTAAGGATATGAGGCTATAGAAAAAGCCAACAGAACTCATCCGCACAGCTAAGAATTGTTTTATAATGCTCCCAAAGTTCGAAGGGGAAAAAAAAGGTCACGTGAGAGGAGACAGCTACAATAAAGTGGCCAAATGTTAATTTATGAAGCAGAATGATGCATATATGGCAGGAGGTAGGGGTTCACCATACTCTTCTCCCTACATCTGCCTGTTGGAAATTTTCTGTAATAATTTCAAATGTCTTTTAACAAAGCCAATTGAACATAACCCCTAATGGATGACCTCTGACAAGTTCCTTCTAAATCTGTCTACGCTTGGTAACAGTGAACAAAGGCCAGCAGGGTGTGTGTTTGTGTGTGTGCACATGTGAGCACACACAGGTTTCAGAGCAGTACAACAGCATATAAAAGAACCGCCAGGAGAACTTGTTAAGCAGCTCTGCTGACTCAGTAGGTCTGGAGTGGGATCTGTGAGTCAGCATTTTAACACGCTCCCAAGGAGGCACGGATGCTACTCATCCACGGATCCCACCCTGAGAAGCTCTGTTTAAGCGAACAGGAATCCCAGAGCTTAAACGCCCACATCCCTTCTCAAGGCCTTTCAGAACATGGTCAAGAATTCTCCTGCATCTTCTGACTGGGGGCCAGGAGTCCCCTTGCCCAACCTGCTGCCCCGCCCCCCACTTCTGCTCCTGCCCCTCTGCACAGGCCCTGCTGCCTCTCCCTGGGACCATGAAACATTACCTTCTGCTGGATTCATGACTGCGTCGTGAAGCAGGGTGGCCATGCTCCCAGCTATCCCTGTAAAACAAACTCCAGAAAATTACCCTCTGGGACCGGGGCTTCTCAGGAACCTGGAACCTAAAGTCAGACAGAACCCTGGACCTGGCTTTCCAAGAAGCAAAACTCACTACCCGTCCACCCAGGTGAGCACCGACTCTTGAAATCCTAAAGCAATCATGGAAAATCCAGGATGAAAATGGGGAAGGTAACACAGACACCGTTACTCACATTTCAATTCGGCAGAAACCTCATTTTCCCTAGTAAAAGGCTAGACCAGCCAACACAGGATGTTACCGGAAACCACACTTTGGTGGCTTTTTCCACCACTGAAATTTTAATTCTTTCTTATCCCTGGCCTTTGTCTATAGACTAACTCACTCTGCCCTTAAATTGGGGCAATCGAAGGAGATATCATGTATACAAGCATAGGGGCTTCCCAGGTGACTCAGTGGTAAAGAATCAACCTGCAATGCAGGAGACACCAGTTCGACCCCTGGGTCGGGAATATCCCCTAGAGGAGGAAACAGCAACCCACTCCAGTATTCTTGCCTGGAGAATCCCATGGAAAGAGGAGACTGGTGAGCTACAGTCCATGGGGTCAGAGGTACCAATTAAACAACAACGATATACACACAGGAGGGGGAAAAAAAGACAGCTTTAAGAAAATTCCTTAGTAAAATCCAGGTTTTGTTTTGTTTTGTTTTGTTTTAAAGCAAATGGCCAAGGGGAAAAGGCTCAGAAGACCTGCCAAGGGCAGATTACCCGGGTTAGTTTGCAAAGCGATGACATGTCTCAGGGACGGCCATGTCTCATGTCTCAGGGACAACCAAGCCCAGGTCTCCTCTGGCCTGGCTTCAAAAGCCAGATTCCGGCCTGGAATTTTGCTTTTGACTCTGGGTTTCCTCTCTCTGTAGGTCACACTGCCCAATAATCAAGACAACCGCTGGAAAGTGGGAGAAATGAAGGACACAGGCTAAAGCTTCAGAAATGCTTATGTAACCCCCTCCCTCCTCCACACACATGTAGGACCATCTGCAGAAAGATGAGAACGCAACCAGAGCACACCTCAGTGAAGCGGTAACTGCGCTGGGCAGACCTTGACATGAACATAAACTCGCCTCCAAGGGGTCCAGGCGCCAAGGAGCTAGAGGCAGTTTTAGCAAAAGCGGGGCCCTGAGACAATGAACTTGGAGATATCAAGACTGCAGATCTTTGTGACCGTTTGGACAAATGGAATTGGGGCCAAGTTTTAAAAAGCAAAAGAAATGTCTGCAAACCAGCCAGATGGAGTCATTTTTACCAAGGTTTGCTGATGGGAATGATGCTTTGGAGAAGGTGCTAAAAAAAAGTTGCTCTGCCAGTTACATCTACCTCTCCGCTGCTGAAAAATAAATGTGTTAAAGACTGCTGGTGCCACCAGCCAGAGTTGCACTCCAGACCCAAACAGAAACCAACCAGAACCAAACCCACAGGAGCCGAACCCAGTAAGCCAAGCCTACGTAACAGTTGCCTGTGGCCAACTCACTCCCCCTTCCGCCCCACCGCCCGCCTGGCTCCCTCAGAACAAAAGAAAACTATTTCAGCCCTTGCTTCCAGAGAGATGCAACAAACAGAAGAGACTGGGGGTGAAATTCCCAGATCCCCCGAAGTTTAGGAGGGAAAGGTCCTTTGCGCAGGAGCAAATCCTTCGTCAGCCATAAAACTTCTTGACCTTGTAAAGCTTAGTTAGATCTTGATGCTGTAGAGACCTGTTGGGTCAGTTTTTAAATAGTCTCAAAGAAGCTGTCCACATAACTTTTTTTTTTTTGGAATCCAGCATTCAAAAGTTTTGTTCCTATTCAGGGTGTTTTTTTTTTCCCCTAGATCTGATCATTAATTGCTTTTGAATGTTAAAAAAAAAAAAAGAAAAAAGCAAAAAGGCAAAACCCACTCAACAATGAAACACCTCTGTCACTGATTCTCCCCAGGCTTCAGAAAGCGAAGGAGGGGAAAGAAAAAAAAAGCGCGCGTGCGTGTGTGTGTGTGTGTGTGTGTGTGGGTGTGTGCGCGTATGTCTGGGTGTGTGTGCACACACATAAGTCCTTGGTTCGTAAGCAAGCGTGGCGGAGATGAGGCGTCAGGCAGCTGGGTCACAGGGAGGAGAACCCTGGGGAAGGGTCTGTTGAATGAGAGACCTTTCTAATTCCAGACAAACGCTTGCAAATACCGTTGGCTAGGTGGCTGTTCCCCTGGTGGTGGAAAACGGCATTTAAAGTCCTTTTCATGTTTTCGTAGCAGGCAAAATACATGGCGTGGGCTGGCCCTGCGCCCATCATCATCACGTTGAGGCCTCGCAAGGGTCTCCAGAAGCCTTCAGTCCGTATGATTTTCTTGAGGGCTCCGTAGACACTTGTGTAATGGGCTTTGGGATCTGGATTCAGACTCTGCATTCGTGTCTGGGGAGGGCGACAGAAGGAAAGAGAGGGATTAATGAAGCTGGTCAACAGGGAAAGGAAGATCTAGGGAGAGAGGGAGAGAAAAACAGGTCATTTTTTAAATAGTTTCACAGGATTTCTGAGTGAAGATAACTTTTATTCTTCTCCTTCCTGGAGTAATCCTCTACCTCTACACACACATACACATGCACTCACACACAGCCACATACACACACTCACATGGATTTCATTATACCCAGCAAAGCAAGTAAAAGATGAGGGGCAGGATTTGGAGTAAAGACATGCCCAGACACTGGCAAGCTGTGTGAGTTCGTGCATGCCAAGTTACTTGAGTTGTGTCCGACTCTTTGTGACCTCATGGACTGTAGCCTACCAGGCTCCTCCTGTCCATGGGATTCTCCAGGCAAGAATACTAGAGTGGGTTGCCATGCCCTCCTCCAGGCAAGCTGTGTGACTTCTGATGAATCCCTTAACCTCTCTGGGCCTTGGGAGCCTCAGTGAAAAAAACAAGATTGCCACAAGCATCAAATGAAACAATGGGTCTGAAAATTCTTAAGAAATTCAGCGCTGTCAGTAGCTTGGTCATGTCCAACTCTTTGCAACTCCATGGACTGTAGCCCGCCAGGCTCCTCTGTCCATAGGATTTCCCAGATAAGAATACTGGAGTGGGTAGCCATTTCCTTCTGCAGGGGATCTTCCTTGAGAGATTCAGGGATTGAACCCTGGTCCCCTGCGTGGTGGGGAGATGCTTTACCATCTGAGCCACCAGGGAAGGTGGCGATAAACTCAGAGACCTAGTCAAATAGAAGTATTATTATCCAAGGGTTCCCACTTAGTTCTTGGTTCTCAAGACTTCTGTGTCCTCACTTATCTGAGTCCTCTGTGTTGTTAAAGTTCCTGTTCAACTTCAACCATAAATCTCCTTGGAATCCTCCATCCCTCGCCCCCTCATCTCCTCTAAATACTTTTTACATTTCATCATTACAAGTTAGCACTGAAATATATGGTCATGTTCTTAACACATTAAAGACTGGGAGATTTTTGCAAAAACTAATGCCTGTGGAATTAATACACGTTTTAACATCAACTCCTCCCTGAGTCCCCAGCTGGCCTGTCCCACTGACTTTGTACTTGCCAGTCTCCACAATCCTGTGAACTCTCTCTCACATCACACTGGTCAATAATGTGTTAATTTTTTCCTAAGTATAGTCTTGCCTCCTGGAGGCAGAAACCAGCCTTCCCCATCTCTGTCATCCCCATCACATCCTCCAGGCACTTGAGTAGGTGATGGCTAATCTTATATGTCAACAACCTAACAAAGTCATAGTACTCAGGCTGGCTCCAACTACAGTCAAACAGTTGCTGCTGTGAAGCAACATTTTATAGATGAGATTAACATCAGTTTATAGATGAGATTAACATTTGAAGTCAGTAGACTCTGAATACAGAGAAGGCACTGGTGACCCACTCCAGTACTCTTGCCTGGAAAATCCTATGGCCAGAGGAGCCTGGTAGGCTGCAGTCCATGGGGTCACAAAGAGTCAGACAGGACTGAACGACTTCACTTTCACTTTCCACTTTCATGCATTGGAGAAGGAAATGGCAACCCACTCCAGTGTTCTTGGAGAATCCCAGGGACGGGGGAGCCTGGAGGGCTGCCGTCTATGGGGTCACACAGAGTCGGACACGATTCACGTGACTTAGCAGCAGCAGACTCTGAATAAAGCAGATTACCTACCACTGCATGGGTGGGCCTCGCGCAATCAGGTGAAGGCCTGAAGAGGGTAAAAAGACCAAACCCTCATGTCCCCCAGGAAGAAAGAATTTTGCTTCTAATCTTTGGTTATAACATCAACACATCCCTGAGTCCCCAGCTGGCCCGTCCCACGGATTTCGTACTTGCCAGTCTCCACAATCATGTGAACCAACTCTCTCTCACACACACACACACACACACACACACACACACACACACACACCCCTACTGGCTGTTTCTCTGAAGAGCCCTGACCAGTACAGCAGGTAAGAAATATTTATGGACAAAGATCACTGGCTCAGTCCTACAAAAGCCCAGTCCTACACACGCACAGTCTAGACTACAGCATCTCCAAACTTTGGTAGGAATACCCTTCAACCTCCAGACAAAATCATACAGAAACTAATCTGTAAAACAGAAGAGCCTCTGATTGTAAATGAGACAAAATGCTCTGTGCCCTCCTCTCACTCCCCAAGCCAAAATCCGCCCCCTCCAGGAACCCCGGGGCTCAGAGGAACAATGTGAAAACCAAACTGGCGGTCATTTTCAGACACAGGATTTTGCCAGCTAGTAAAACCACAAAGAAAATGGGCACACCGTAGGCAAAATTCCATTTTGCCAAGAAAGGATATAAACATAATAGCAATATAAGCAACAGGCACCACTGCCCTGTTTGATAATCATTTCCCAAAAGAGAGAACTCTTTTTTCTCTGGCTATGCTGCATGGCCTGAGGGATCTCAGTTCCCCGACCAGGGATTGAACCCTTGCCCCCGCCAGTGTAAGTGCAAAGTTGTAACCACTGGACTGTTAGGAAAGTCCCAAGACAATTTTAATGCTTAAAAAAAAAAGTCAAGACTACTTCTGATTACCAAATTGGTCTTTAAGTTAAATCTAGCTTTAATAAATACTAGTTCCCTCTCCTTTTTTTCTACCACAGACTAGTAAAAATGCCCCTGAACTAATCAGAAGAAGCTACCAGACACTTGGGCCCCACATTCCCAGGGTAGAATGGACGAAGTCAGCGTCTCTGTATTTTTTTAACTGAGTTTTTACTACAACTCATTTCAAAAGGCTTCCCAGGTGGTGCAGTTGGTAAAGAATCTGCCTGCCAATGAAGGAGACCCAAGTTCAATCCCTGAGTTGGAAAGATCCCCTGGAGACGGAAATAGCAACCCACTCCAGTATTCTTGCCTGAGAAATCTCATGGACAGAGGAGTCTGATGGGCTACAGTCCATAGGGTCACAAAGAGTCAGACACAACTGAGATTACACACACACTCGTGCAATAATGGTGGGCACACTATAGATAAAGAAGACGAAAGAAGTGGGAGAGTGTGGCAACCAGGGCGGGAGCTGACTCAAACCCCAGGCTTTGCTCTAAAGTGCACTGCTGGCGGGAGCCAATAATGTATGTGAAATGTAAAGTGCCGTCCTTGGAAGAGGAAGACATGGCGTTTCAGGGACGGCAGAGATTCTCTAGCATTCAATTCTAAAGGATATTTGAAATTTCTTAAGTTTTACAGCAAATGAAGCTTCGTACTTCCCATGGCCTTTTCTGATCACTGCTCTGATAAAAACCAGGAGCCTGAGGCAGGAGGTGGTACAACCAGGTGGCCCAGAAGGCAAGCTCTGCTATCGGACAGAACTGATCTTATCACTTATGGTGTGACCCTGGATAAGACAGTTAACCTCTCTAAGCCTCAGCTTCCTCTTTCTAGAGAATGGCTGAGAAAATTAAATGCCGATTCCTATCCCTTCTGGTTAATGACAATAAGGGATTCATTCAAGAGGCTAAGTAATATGGTTCTTGTACATAGAGTTCCAGAACATTCCACGGAGTTCTAGAAAGTTCCATGGAGGCAGGGTTGTGTCTGAGTCACAGCACACTCTAATGCCTATTATAGTGTCTAATCATGGGATGCGTGCGTGCTAAGTCATTTCAGTTATATATATATATATATAATTTAGTTGTTGTCACTATATAAACTAATATATAGTTTAGTCACTAAGTTGTGTCCGACTCTTTGTGACCCCATGGACTGTAGCCCACCAGGCTGCTCTGTCCGTGGGATTCTCCAGGTAAGAATACTGAAGTGGGTTGCCATTTCTTTCTCCAGGGGATCTTCCCAAACTAGGGATCAAAGCCCTATCACCTGCATTAGCAGGTTGGTTCTTTACCACTAGCACCACCTGTGGGGGTAGGGGGGCAATAAATATTTGTTAAATGTACAGATAAGCAAACAAACACACCCACAGCTTCAGATACCAAGGAGGGTAAAGCAGTACTGTGTCTCTTGCCGCCCCTAAATACAAGCACACTTTCCCAGAATTACCTGTCCCTCCCATCACCCTTTATATCTAGAGCTTTCCTCATTAATGAAAAATCATCTCTGGCTGCATTTCTCAAGCCCAGAGTGTGAGCCTCTGAACCACAAGGGAGCGGAAGCAGCCTGTCCCTGGGGACCCAGCTGGAGCCTGTCAATAAGTGGCTCCTGCCATGACCACTCCCAGAGGAGAGACCCACCTTGGGGAAGGTGTGCAGCAGCGGCCCAAGCCTCGTCCCTCACGATTTCTAGCCTGGGTGGCAAGACCAGCCTACGGAGGATGGCCTTTCTCAGTCCCAACAGACTCTGGCAAGCAAGGGTGTGGCTGTGTGAGAAAACACAGCACCGCAGCGAGGAGCCAAGAGAAGGGATCCTGGTCCAAGGCCAGTGGCCTTGGCTGTGGCATCTGTCTCTCTGGTCCCCAGAGTCTTCAACTGGGAAACAAAGAGGGGGGGATCAGAACAGTAGCTAATTATCAGAATCACCTGGGAAATGTCTAGAAATATCTGGGCATCACCCCAACATGAATTGACTCAAAACTTTTTAAATTGAAGTGTAGTTGACTTACAATGTGAGGTTAGTTTCAGATGTGCAACAAGGTGATTCATGTGTGTGTGTGTGTGTGTGTGTGTGTGTGTGTGTNCAGAGGCAGGCGTGATAGGGAGGCAGGCAAGGAGGGGCATGCACAGGGCTCCAAGTTCATGCTGTGAACGAATAAACATGATGAGTGGGCACTGCTCCCATAAAGGAACGAGCGCTGCACTCCAGAATGTCACTCAGGAATCTCTGCTCCAGATCCCTTCCGGGAAAAAGGATAGAAGGTTTAAGCACCCAGGAAGTGCTAGGAAAATGCCAAGCAATGCTAGCATCTGCCACCGGTGGCTGTTTCAGCATTAGATATCAAGTTGGTGAGTTTAATTCCCTCCCATCTGCCAAATGTTTCCAAGTAGCACTGACATCATCAACAAACCACAAAGCTGGACTTCGGGACCCGCCCCCAGCCCTCTCTCTGTTTTCTAAGCCCTTCAGCCACCCACCCACGGGTGCAAGGCCTCCCCCTGCAGCCCATTTCTACCCACAGTCCATCCACGGCACCATGTGTGGGATCTATCTGCTGTGGATGCCCCAGCCCCCTTGCACAGCTGCCTGGGCCAGAGACTGCAGCCAAGAGCCGGTTCCCATGCAGGCCAGGAGGGAAAGGCTTTTTTGGGGCACTTTCTAAATTTTTTTAGCTTTTCTTTTTTGTGGGGAAAGGATTGTCTTCCAGAGCAAAGCCACAGACCTCATCGAGGGCTTGTAAAGCCCTATCTCGCCTTCCAGAATCCTTAGGAGGCATGTATAGCAGATGAAGAAACCCAAACCACATCAAGGGAACCAACGCACAGTAAAACTTTCAGCACTTGATTTCAAAACAGCAGTGTCCTGACTCGGACGGAACCTGTGGCCTCATTATATTCATTACAGGGGATGGACTTCCGGTGATGCTTCCTACAGTCACACCCTGGCCCTCTGAAAACATGAGCAGAAATCATAAAAACTCAGGCGTGAGGATACCGCCAGCATCACTCCCCATACATGAACCAGGATTGGAGCAACAAAGAAAATCCTGTAAGACCAGGGTCCCCAACCTCCAGGGCTTAATGCCTGATTATCTGAAGTGTGTACCTGTGTGCTAAGTCGCTTCAGCCATGTCCAACTCTTTGCGACCCTATGGACTGTAGCCTGCCAGGCTCCTCTGTCCGTGGGATTCTCCAGGCAAGAACACTGGAGAGGGTTGCCATGCCCTCCTCTAGCAGAATCTTCCCAACCGAGGGATTGAACCTGGGTTATATTTCCAAGTTCAAAATTCCAAATGGTGCCTTTTTATGTCTCTCAAGTTGGCAAAAGTGGAAACATAGGAGAATATACTTTGTTTCTGTTTTTTTTTAATCAAAAGGAAATCTAAGGAACCAGAAAGAGAAAAATGACTCCTCTAAAGCAGCCCTTCCTTGCTTCCCATACCCTGCAAAAAATGGGGGGCTGTTGGGAGAATGCATATCAGAAGCATGTGGGGGTTGATGTATGGGGAGGTCCAGGCATTTGCATTCTGAAAACCTCTGTTGAGGTCATCTGTCATTCACACACATGGTCAGAACACAATCCTGCAAGTTTCAGGCCCACTAGAAGTGTACTTAAGAGGTGCTGGTATTTCCAGAGACAAAAGGATTAAGCGATGATACCACTTACATGTGGAACCTAAAAAATAATACGGATGAATTGACTTATAAAATAGAAACAGACATAGAAAACAAACTATGGTTCCCAAAGGGGAAAGTGGAGGAGAAGGATAAATTAGGAGTTTGGGATTAACAGATATACACTACTATATACAAAATAGATAAACAACAAACACCTACTGTATAACACAGGGAATAATATCTTATAATAGCCTGTAATGGAAACAAATCTGAAAAAAAATATATATATATTGCTGTACACCTGAAACTAACACAATATTGTAAATTACACAATGTTGTAAGTCAACTATACTTCAAATAAAACAAAACAAAACAGGACTAACTGAAGAGCTCCCCTGATGTATTTGGTGAAAGTGAAAGTGAAATCGCTCAGTCGTGTCCAACTCTTTTCAACCCGTGGACTGTAGCCCACCAAGCTCCTCTGTCCATGGGATTCTCCAGGCAAGAATACTGGAGTGGGTTGCCATTTCCTTCTCCAGGGGATCTTCCTGACCCAGGGATCGAACCCAGGTCTCCCACATTGCAGGCAGACGCTTTAATTCCACCAAGACAACCCAAACCAAGTTCCTCCTTGGCCTCCCAGTGAAAAAGCCACAGCACGAAACATTACTTCTCTTGGTAACAGGCCACAAACCCCAGAGCACCTTCAACCCAGAAAGGGTGGCAGAAGAGGGGTTAGTTGAGCTTCACCTGGAAAGAAGGATGGTATTCACACTGGCAAGAAAAGGAGCTGTCATTGTAATCTCTTTTACACTATTTTATTTTTTACTTAGCCGTAGGTGTCACTTTGATTGAAAAAAACAAAATGTAAACACAGCAGAGAAAGAGAGTATTCTAGCTGAGGGAGCTGTGAATGGGCTAGTGGGTCTGGGCTAGGCAGGCCTGGCCAGAGGGCATGTGTCAGGGGATGCAGCAGTAAGATGTGGATAGAGAAGGAGCCTGGAACTCAGGAGAGAGGCTGAACCCTAGATGATGGATGAACACACGTTTGCTGGGGCTTCCTGGGTGACTCAGCAGTAAAGAATCCACCTGCCAATGCAGGAGACTCGGGTTCCATCCTTGGTCCAGGAAGATCCCCTGGAGAAGGAAACGGCAACCCAGTCCAGTATTCTTGCCTGGAGAGCTCCATGGACAGAGGAACCTGGCGGGCTGCAGTCCATGGGGTCAAAAAAGAATAAGACAAGAGTTAGCAGCTAAACAACAACAACAACACATTTGCTGGCTGGGAGAAAAGGCAGCTCAGGGCTGGACTAGGGGAGGCCCTGCCTGAAGAGCTTGCTAAGGTGTTTGGAATTTACTTTCCAGTCAAGTGTTTTCCATGGTTTTGTCCCTCACTTGACACAAGAGTCGCACAGAAGGCAAGCCAGCTGGGACCTGCCACATCTGGGAGAAGGCACCGGGCAACAGAAGCCCTCTCCAGCGGGTCCCGCATCACATTACAGGCTGCAAGGCCACTGTAATAGCACAGCCACGGAGGTCTCCCTCCCCACCCCCAGGCAGCAGCTCACAGCACAGCCTCGCCCATGGCTCCAAGGATGCCATTCCCTCATACCTTTTCTTGGGAGTCAAACCTGCTTCTTCTTCCTTTCTTAAGAAAATTCTATTGCAGAAGGGAGGGATGGAATAATCTGTACCTGGCTCAGATCCAGTGTACCTAGGACACGCTCTGAGCACCTAGGTGGTGGCCTGCCCAAAGGATTAAATTACCTCTGCTCTAGAGGCAGCCAAATTCCCAAGATTACAGGTAACAGGGTTGGAATTCCATGGGTGGGATTGGAGATCTCACTGGGAAACAGACAGGGGGTTGCAGGGAGCACTGGTGCAGGGGAAGTCTGGACCACTGGTCACTGCGACCCACCTCGCCTGGCTCTAGTAAGACAAGCTAGGGCTGGGTTCCTGTGTTCAAGCCCCAGATGCGGCAGGAAGGGCTGTGCTGTCGCTGTTTAGATGCTCAGTCGTGTCCGACTCTTTGCGACCCCATGGACTGTAGCCGCCAGGTCCTTTGTTTCTGCGATTTTCCAGGCAAGGATATACTACAGTGGGTTGCCATTTTCTTCTGCAGTGGATCTTCCAGACCCAGGGATGGAACTCATGTCTCCTGCATTGCCAGGTGGATTCTTTACAACTGAGCCACCAGGGAAGCCCTGAAGGGCTGTGGGGCCTTAGGCAAACCGCCTTCTCTGAGCCCCAATGCCTCTATACATAAATAATTATAATAATTAAGCAGTCACATCACCAGCTAACTCTACCCAGTTTATAGACAAAGAAACTGAGGCACAGGAGGATAAGCAACTGGCCCCAAGGTCACAGAGTACAGAAAGGACTGGAAGTCAGATGGACTGGCTCCAGACCATGCCCTTAACCACCAGGCTACACGCCCCCCACCTCATGAAAATGTGGACTGGAAAGGTCACTCATGACCTGCAGCTTCTCCCTCATCTCTGATGTGCCCTGCTTCTGTGCTGTGCTGTGCTTAGTTGCTCAGTAGTGTCTGACTCTTTGTGACCCCAAGGACTGTAGCCCACCAGGCTCCTGTGTCCATGGGGATTCTCCAGACAAGAATACTGGAGTGGGTTGCTATGCCCTCCTCCAGGGGATCTTCCCAACCCAGGGACTGAACTCAGATCTCCCACACAGCATACAGATTCTTTACCGTCTAAGCCACCAGGGATGCCACCCCCCTTCTATGACTGTGCTAAGTCACATGTTCACCAGCTCAAATACACAACCTTTTAAAGATGGAGTAGCCCTGATGCCTCAAAGACACCTAAATCCTTGATGCGGAAGTCCACGAAGGGCCAGGGGCAGAGGGTTGAGGGGTGGAGGGCTCTACATCCAGGCAGTATTTATAGGCCGTCAGAACCTAGTCCCTTGGAGGTCACACAGCATCATTCTTCTCCAACTCTGGCCGTCAGCCTCACCACTAGGCTCACACAGAACAGGGTACCAGCAGCTAGTTCAACGTGAACTCACCTCTCTCCTGGAAAAGACCCTGAATCACCTGTCCATTCAGACTGTGGGCTGGAAAGACACCCTGACCGACAATGAATGTCCGGCACTCGGTCAGGATTCAAAAACTTGCGAGACGAAATGCTCCAGTGGCCAGGCTGCTTGCAAGAAAGAATTTCACTCACCTGGCCTCCCAGAGGCCTCCCCAGACTCAGTGGCCTTGTCTATGTCATTGGCTTAAAAACACCCCACCCACAAGTGAGGACAAGACATCAGGGGCAGAACTGGATAAACACCTCGTTCGCCCAAGTGTTCTGACTTCCTGGCATCCGGGCAAATTTGCTAAGCCACCACTGCACACTGAAGAAGCTTAATACAAGTGTCCCCATGGAAGTGACCTGGGGGCACATGACCATGCCCCTCCCCCACACTCAGAGCACCAGCACATTGACTGTGTGTGGAAGAAGCAGAGTACAGACAGTCCCACTCCCTACTTCAGCCCCCAAAGCTCAGCCACCACCTGTTCTGCATGACAGGGGTGGGGAGGGGATTTCCTCTGGGTTTCCATCTGATTTCAGAGTTCTCCCATCGCACCTGTCCAGCTCACACAATGCTGTCTGGCTGATGGGGAAAACGATGTGTGACTTGCCTATGCTACTAGAGGTGGTCACCACTGCGCCAGGACTGGATAGCTCTCCAACTCCCAGATCCTGCCCACCTGACCCTCCTTCAACTGTTATTTTGCTATAAAAATCCCAATCGGGGAATCTCAAAGAAATTTCATTCAATCAGTGCCTGGGGTCTGAAGTTCATCCATTCAGTCACCCATCACATACTGAGCCCTGGACAACATGCCAGACTCCGTTCTCCAGATCTGGGGACACAGTAATGGCCCCATCCTCAACCACTGCACTATTTTTGACCTGCACACGTTTGGCGAAGTTACTAAAATTCTTTGCCTTTCAGTGGCCTCATGGGAGAAAATCTCTACTTCATATGCTTCTGGAAATGAATAACAAACTCGTGTCTCTTGTGTGTCTCCTGCAAAGGCGAATTCTTTACCACTAGCTCCACCTGGGAAGTCCAAATGAGAAAATATAATAAATACATTACTTTGTGGACATCACTTTGCTGACAAAGGTCCGTCTAGTCAAAGCTATGGTTTTTCCAAGAGTCATGTATGGATGTGAGAGTTGAACCATAAAGAAGGCTGAGCACCAAAGAATTGATGCTTTCGAATTGTGATGTAGAAGAAGACTCTTAAGAGTCCCTTAGACAGCAGGAAATCCACCCTGAGTATTCACTGGAAGGACTGATGCTGAAGCTCCAGTACTTGGCCATCTGATGCAAAGAGCTGACTCTTTGGAAAAGACTCTGATGCTGGGAAAGATTGAGGGCAGGAGGAGAAGGGAGCGACAGAGGATGAGATGGTTGGATGGCATCATCAACTCAATGGACCTAAGTTTGAGCAAACTCCTGGAGATAGTGAAGGACAGGGAAGCCTGGCGTGCTGTAGTCCTTGGGGTTGTAAAGAGTCGGATATGACTTAGCAACTGAACAACAAAAAAAGCACATTAACCACCTAGCACAGTAGAGGAGATGCTTGGTAAATGTCACTATTACTAAAAGTTTTTGTAACAGGGCTCCAGCAAGTATGGAATCACCTGTGTTAATACAAATGCCTTTGAAATATCATTAAGAACCACCACCCAAACTAGCTTACTCTTGCCTAGATAGGAGATGTGGGTATTTTCCCCTGCTTGCTCATAAATGGCTGTTTGGCACAAAGGATGTTCATTATAGGCTTGAACTGAATCATTAAGACTACAGAATCAGATAGGCCAGAAATTAAACAACAGAGCCCAGGGTCCCAGAAGGAAGCTACCAGCCACAGGGCACTGAGGACTCAGGCCACAGTTCCTCACAATAAAGGGACAGGGCACTTTCCCAGAAGTCCAGTGGTTAGGACTCTGAACTTCCAACTGCCGGGGGCACAGGTTTGATCCCTGGTCCAGAACTAAGATCCTGCATGCCACACGGTGTGGTAAAATAAATAAAAACAAAGGGCTGGGGGCTTTCCTGGTGGTCCAGTGGCAAGAAATCTGCCTACCAACGCCAGGGACACAGGTTGATCCCCCTTCTGGGAAGAATCCATATGCCCCGGGACAGCTAAGCCTGTGCAACACAACTACTGAGCTTGTGCTCTAGAGCCCACACTCTGCAACAAGAGAACCCTGCGCCCCGAAACTGGAAAGTAGCCCCCACTCACTGCCACTGGAGAAAGCCTGCGAGTAGCTATGAAGACCCAGCACAGCCAAAAATAAATAAATACATATTTTTTAAAAAGCAATAAAGCAATAGCAGTGGAATCCCCACTCTAACCCCCTCCAACCAGAAAGAGGCTGGACAAAGGGGAGGTGGCCCTGTGGTTTCCAATGGAGTCCAGACCCTCAAAGACCAATGGAACAGGTTCTGGAGCCCCACGTGACCTACATCCCAGCCCGGCAGCTTCCTCCTCCCACCTTTGCACCTTTGGCAAGTTACTCAATCCTTCCCACCCTGTTTCCTTCTCTGGAAATGGCGCTCATCGCAGCAGCCACCTTCTAGTCTCTGTGAAGATTAAAAAATATAATGAATGAAAAGCCCTTTGCCTGGGGTCTGACATCCAGCTGCTGGGGCTTTTATTTACATTTTTGGTTCTTTTTGGTGGGGGTGTTGGTCACTCAGTCGCGTCTGACTCTTTGCGCCATAGAATGTAGCCTGCCAGGCTCCTCTGTCCATGGAATTCTCCAGGCAAGAATATTGGAGGAGGTAGCCATTTCCTTCTCCAGGGAATCTTCCCAACCAGGGATTGAACCCAGGTATTCTGCATTGCAGGCAGATTTCCTGAGCCACCAGGGAATTCCCAATTTGGTGGTGGTGGGGAGGAGATAAATAGCAAATTCCTAGGAAGATGTCATGTATACTTGAATTCCTTCACAAGATGACCACCTCCTAGAGAAGGATGCCCCCAGAATCCACCCGGGTTGGAAGCAACACCCCACAAATCACTGCCCATTTGGATGAGATGACCTGAGCCATTGTTGGGAGTGACCGCAGCCCTTACGTTCTCCCTGCCTCTCTTAACAGAAGAGAATCTGAAGCCCAGGAAAGTGAGGGGATTTGCACATAGAAGCCTCTAAGGGTCTCGGTCCCTCCCACCCACTCCGTTTCCACATTCACCTTCCTTTGCTCCCCAATTCTAAATGAATGGAACCTGCTGCTTACATTAATCCTGATTATATAAGGAAGGAAACTTGGAGAGTCAGAGAGGAGGAAGGGAAAAGCTAGTGTCAACTTACACTAGTGCAAAGGGCCCAAGATGAAAGAGCTGCAGAAAGCTCACTAAGAGCCCAGGACAATTCAGACCTTTAACTGGTGCTGAAGTCCAGGGCCCCTGCCAGGGTAAGGCCCTTAAGTGCCAAGGTTCCCTGACACTGCTGACTGGCACCCATTCCTGCATGGTCACTACAGGATGAAGGTCCTCCCCAGCGCTCAAGCACCTGCCACCCTCTGAACTGCAAAGAAACAGGCAGCCGGGGCCACACTGAGCTACAGGACTGGGCACAGGGCGTCTGCTCCCTCCACTGTGCTCTACCCGTAGGTGGGGCAGGCTCTCAGGCCCCTCAGATTTTGGGCATAAATAAATCCACAAGGTACTGCCGGGCACAGATATTTCCAAGAATGTCTCACTTTCCCAAACAAGGGCGATCCCCCAAAATGTTCTCAAACAGAAAGGAGAGAGTCCTGCGCAGAGTCAGAAAACCTCAATTCCCATCCGGCTTTGCCAACAAGTCCCTAAGGAACTTCTGGCTGGGTATCCACAGGAATTCCCACCAGCAGGTAAACCCCAGATGTGAGAGATTTCCTCTGTCTAGTCACCCATCCATTACAATTGCAAATACTTGTCTAATGAATGGGCTTCCCCAGTGGTGCTAGTGGTAAAGAACCCACCTGTCAATGCAGGAGACAGACGAGACATGAGTTCAATCCCTGGGTCAAGAAGATCCCCTGGAGGAAGGCATGGCAACCCCTGCCAGTACTCTTGCCTGGAGAATCCCATGGACAGAGAAGCCTGGTGGGCTACAGTCCATAGGGTCGCACAGAGTCGGACACGACTAAAGTTGACTTAGCACGCACACACATCCAGTGAATAGAGTCAATAGATGATCTCTAAGACTAAGTCTCAGTCTGATCTTAGATGATCTCTAAGTCTTAGAGTCCCTAAGTGTTAGATGATCCCTAAGTCTCTTTTTGACTTCTAACATTCTAAATCTATAAAGCCACTGAAGAGTCCTTTGGAAAGCAAATGCTTGGGAGGGGAAGTGTTTAATTTGATGCGTGCTCGTGTGCTCAGTTGCTAAGTCGTTTCCAATTCTTTGCAACCCCACGGACTGTAGCCCACCAAGCTCCTCTGTCCATGGGGTTTTCCAGGCAAGAATACTGCAGTGGGTTACCATTTTCTTCTCCAGGGGATCTTTCTGACCCAGGGACTGAACCCGCATCTTTTGCGTCTCCTGCATTGGCAGGCAGATTCTTTATCACTGAGCCACCAGTAAATGTATGTTATCTTATATACTATACATCTATACTATAGCACCGTGGCTTAAAAACACTTGTATTGGACTTCCCTGGTGACACAGTGGTTAAGAATCCACCTGCCAGTGGAGGAGACACGGGTTCCATCCTTGGTCCGGGAAGACTCCACATGCCTCGAAGCAACTAAGCGCACGCGCCACAACTACTGAGCCCAAACACCCTATGCTCTGCAGTAAGAGAAGCCACCGTAACGAGGAGCTCCCCTCGCCACTACTAGAGAAAGCTCACACAAAGCACTGAAGACCAGAACTGACAAACAAAAAATAGGCAAAAGTTTAAAACACTGTATTTAAAAAAAAAAGAATTCCGGCAGAGATTAGAACCCATGTGCATTGCCAGTGGGAGTGTAGAAAGGTGCAGCCCCTATGGAAAGCAGTTCGGAAGTTCCTTAAATAATTAAAAATAGAACTACCACATGATTCAGGCATCCCACCTCTGGATATAGATCCAGAAGAACTGAAAGCCGAGTCCCAAAGACATATATATATATATATACACCCCCACGTTCACAGCAGTATTCTTCAAAATAGCCAAAAACTGGAAGCAACCCAAGTGCCCATCCAAGGATGAATGAATAAACAAAAGGTGATATTATCCATGCAATAGTATACTATTCAGCCTCAAGAAGGAAAGAAATTCTGACCTGTGCTACAACACAGATGAACGTCAAAGACATGATGCTAAGTGAAATAAGCTGGTCACAAAAAGACTAACACTGTATGACTGCACTTAGATGCGGTATCTGGAACAGTCAAATGCAAAGTGACAGAAAGTAGAGTGGTGATTGCCAGGGGGCTGGGGACAATGAGGCGATGCTGTTTAACGGGGACAGTTTCAGTTTGCAAAGATGAGAAAAGTTCTGGAGGTGGACGGGGATGATGGTTGTACAACAATGTCGATATAGCTCAGCAGTGAAATGCACACTGAAAAGAGGCTAAGATGGCAAGTTTTATGTGTATTTTAACCACAGCTTTTTAAATTTTAAGACATTTTAAAATTTAAACTCATTTTTCTAATAACCACAATTTTTAAACACTAACAATCTAATCAATAGCTCACTCCACATGCATTTCTAAAATCATAGTCTGAAGTCTGGCCACAATCCAATAGTTCCCTGAGGTTTCCTTGAACACCTGGGAGAGCAGTTTGGGGTTTGTTTATTTGTTTGGTCAAGGTGGTCAGGAGTCTCAAACGCACCAGGTAATCCCCATGGGCACAGTAATATTCCCAGCCTAGAGGAAGTACCTGGAAATTCCACCCAAGATGGAACAAAGGCAGAAGCTTTGACGGAAGACAGAAAGGCTTTGGGGCTTCCCAGGTGGCACTGTGGTAAAAAATTTGCCTGCCAATGAAGGAGATGCAAGAGACGTGGGTTCCATCTCTGGGTTGGGAAGATCCCCTGGAGGAGGGCATGGTAATCCACTCCTGTATTCTTGCCTGGAGAATCCCATGGACAGAAGAGCCTGGTTGGCTCCACTCCATGGGGTCGCAAAGAGTCAGTCAGACACAGCTGAGCAACTAAACACACACAATAGAAAGGTTTAAGATGCAGAGCTGGGATGCTCGCCCTTTTCCGAAGGCTGACCCCTGACCCCCAGCACAGGCTTCAGCCTGGGGAAAAGATGCAGCGCTTCCCTGTCCAGTACACACAGGCCTGTCTCAGCCCAAGGCCATCACTCCAGGAAGCGGTATCCCACCTGTTCAGGTGTGGCGGTGCTGCTGCTGCTGCTAAGTCGCTTCAGTCGTATCCGACTCTGAGCGACCCCGTAGATGGCAGCCCACCAGGCTCCCCCATCCCTGGGATTCTCCAGGCAAGAATACTGGAGTGGGTTGCCATTTCCTTCTCCAATGCTTGAAGGTGAAAAGAGAAAGTGAAGTCACTCAGTTGTGTCTGACTCTTAGCGACCCCATGGACTGCAGCCTACAAGGCTCCTCCACCCATGGGATTTTCCAGGCAAGAGTACTGGAGTGGGGTGCCATTGCCTTCTCCCAGGTGTGGCGGTAGCTGCCAAAAACCAGCCACACACTTGTATCTGAGAGACTGGGTGACCACGCAGGTGGTTCCTGCCCTGCCTTCAGGGCCAGGGAGCAGAGGTGGCCGACTCAGGGCTGCGGGTAACAGCTCTCTCGGATCCACCCTGGATGGACTCAGAGAGCCGGGTACCTCACAAGCCCCATGCACGGTTCCCCAGTCAAGAGTGGTCCTGCCAGCTTCTGCAAGACCGGCTTCCACACCCTTCCACAGAGACCACACCTTCCAAAGGAAGCCTCATGATTAGCCTATCATCCACAGGAAAAAAACCTTTTCAAAGCTACCCTGTCGCCAGCCTTCTCTTGCTCATTCCTCTACTACTAATTATATCAGATGATGCATCTGCATGCCTGCCTCCTGTTAAAGTCTGAGAGAAACACAAAGGAAGAGGCAGCCTCAGATGCGGTGATCTCTGTGCCCCAGCACTGTGCTTCACTGCAACAGACACTCAAGAACTGAGGGGCTTCCCTGGGGGCTCAGTGGTAAAGAATCTGTCTGTCAGTGCAGGAGACACTGACCCCCAGCACAGGCTTCAGCCTGGGGAAGAGATGCAGCGCTTCCCTGTCCAGTACACACAGGCCTGTCTCAGCCCAAGGCCATCACTCCCTGGTCCCAGAGGATCCCACATGCCATGGGGCAACTAAGCCTGTGGACTACAACTATTGAGCCTGTGCTCCGCAACAAGAGAAGTCACCGCAGTGAGAGTAGCCCCCGCTCACCACAACTAGAGAAAAGCCTACACATCAACAAAGGCCCAGCACAGCCAAAAATAAATAAACAATTATAATACATAATCAATGGAGGAGGGCTCTGAGGTACACTGTATATCATTCACAAAGCAGGCATTTTAAGGCCCAGATGACTCTCCTCCCCAAATGGCCAACTGCTTGCTGAGCATCTACGTCCCATGGAGCAAGACATTTCATGTTTTCTGGGGCCTAATACACAGGATAAGAGCCCAGGATATGAGCCCCGTGAGAGCCAAGCTCCAGAGTTGAGGGGAACACCAGAGGGCGAAGGACGGGCCTCAGGGAAAATTTCCAGACATTACTGAAGCCAGATTTCCCACAAACACTGCTGTCAAATCAGCCCCGTAAGGCTGAATGATTTACGTGCAGGCCGGGCCAGGTCACAGCTGGAGGGGATGTTCTCCCGTTTCTTCACACACCCTTCCTACCAGACAAAAACAGAGAAAGAGGACAAAAGACCAGGACCACCAGGCTTGATGTGCTAAAGTTCTCAGAGGGAAGATGCCAAAGGTAACATCCTGAACATTCACCTGTCAGTCTCCAAAATCTACTTGCAGGCACTACTTTCTGCACAGACAGATTATTTTCTAAGTTCGAGGGGAGCTATTTTTGTTTCCCTGGATGCCAAAGAGAATGGCAAGAACGTTTGATCCTGGATGAGATTTCATACCAATGAAAACCCTCATCCTGGAAACGGAGCTCAGGTGTATGATTTAAACCAAAGTCGAATGACCAGAAGGGTTTCCAGAAGGGAGGAGAAATGAATGGGTGCTGGGGATGAAAGTGAGGGGCCAGACCACAGGAGTCTCGTGTTGGTAAAACAGGGTCATTCTACCAACAGATTCTCCCAACAAACAGTGTGCTGCTAGGGGAGCTGGGGGTGCTTGGGGTAGGCAGAGAGTCCCTGCCTTCAAGGAGGTTATAGTCCAGGAGGGGAGGGAAAGTGCAAACCAAATATCATACAAATAAAAAGTTACAAACTAAGGGGATGACAGAGGATGAAATGGTTGGATGACATCATCGACTCAATGGACATGAGTTTAAGCAAACTCCAGGAGATAGGGAAGGGCAGGGAAGCCTAGAGTGCTGCAGTCCATGGAGTTGCAAAGAGTCGGACACAACTGAGGAACTGAACAACAACAAACCATCCTGAAGTAAAGGACAAGGTAAAGATGCTGTGACAGCAAAGGCAGGGATTGAGTTTAGATTCAAGAGTCCCGGAAGCAACTTTGAAACAGTGACCTGAAGCCTCGGGGGAGCCACGCAGAAAGAAGCACAGGAGAAGAAGGGGGCCATCTCGGGATGCAGGTACCGGCAGGTGGGAGGTGGACAGAGGCCCCGAGGAAGGTGACGTCACTGCAGCCAGCTGGGTGCCAGGAGCACAACGCAGCCTGTGCTGAGCCCTGAAAGAGGACAGTCAGCTGACCCTCTATGCAACTTCTCAGTCTCTTTGGTTCTGACCCGAACACAAGCCACAGGGAGTGATGGTGTTCCCGTCACCGTGATGGGAGTGGCAGCAGCAAGCCTTCCAAGGTAAGGAGTGGCCCCTTCATCCTGTCATTCCCACCAAAGTTCACCCAAAATGCCCCGGCTGTCTGGGCTCACCCATCCTTGCTGCTGGCAAAGCTGGGTGACCGTGGCTGTGCCGGCTGACCCCTCGATGACTCAGCTTCCTGGTAGTGAGCTCATAAAACGGCCCAGGCAGGAAGGAGTCAGAGAGCTATAAACAGAGCCTTCCAGAAGTATCAGCTACATGGCTCCCCCCTTGATTCCACGGTGGGACTGTGGCCATTCAGCATTTCTAGAATTGTCTGAACAGTTCACAGTCTTGTAGTGTTGCAGTTAAAGGTTTCAAGTAAATTAAATAGACTACTATTTCTTGGCAGATACTCTAGGAAACAAGGTCCCCCAAAAGTATTTGGGCATCTAGTTCTTTTCCTGCTAGCTCCCTGGTAGAATTCCAGGGTGTATGTGTTGGGGTGTGGGGGGGTGTCGTCTTCCTAGCTTCCTCCTTCAAGCCAAAGTGCTTGTAAGTCTATACTTTACATTCCAAATCAAAGGACAGTGCCCAAAGTTATACGGCCCATGCAAACAAAGAGTAGAACTTTTAGAACTAGAAGCCTCCTAAGAAACCATATAGTTTTAGTTCCATTTTGCCATTTTACAGATGAACAAACTGAGACTCAGACAACTGAAATGCTTTCTAAGAGTCACTTGGCTGGTGGGCTTCTGGTTATCACAAGCTAATTATAACTCACCCTAAAATGCAAATTTAATGTTCTGTGTGTGTCTCCAGAGAAAGCATCCATTTTGCTGTGTTTTTCCTCCTTTCATTCCCTGCCCTCCATACTCAAGCTCTCGGTTGGCAAAGGTTCTTCCTGTCCCTTCAACTCTGGCTGCTCAGAGAGGATCAGAAATCTGTTTTCAATTTAAAAGCCACTTCTAGTAAAAGCCCAGCTCTGTAGTTAACTTTCATTTTTTTAGGTTNAGCCCCAGGAACTGAACTCTCTGCATTTAGAGAAGGATCCACCAGAGACAGAAGGACTCAAAGAAAAGAGAGGGCAGGGGAAAAAAAAAAAGTCCAACTATTCAGCTGCCTTTAAAAAGACAAGGAGGGGGCGACCCTGGTGGATCAGCAGTAAAGAATCTGCCTGCCAATGCAGGAGACACAGGTTCGATCCCTGGTCCTAGAGGATTCCACATGCAGTGAAACAGCTAAGCCAGTGTGCTATATAACTGCTGAGCCTGTGCTCTACAGCCCAGGAGCCACAGATACTGGGCCCATGTGCCACGACTACTGAAGCCTGTGAGCCTAAAGCCCGTGCTTCACGGAAAGAGAAGCCACTGCCATGAGAAGCCCAAGCACTGCAATTAGAGAGCAGCCCCCACTTGCCGTGACCAGAGAAAAGCCCATGCGGCAGTGAAGACTCAGCAAAGCCAAAAATAAATGAATAAAAAATGTTTAATGTCATTAAAAGGAAGTAACAAGGAATGAGGCAGGAACCTGAGTATCCATCACAGGTCCCCGTATGGGGCTCGAGATCAACTTCTGTCATTGCCACGTTTCTCTCATCACCCTCTAAACTGTGATCTGGGCCTGAAAAGGTTACTCAGGCAAACCCTAAACCTCACCAAATCATGTGACTGTATTTAATTTTTAGCTACTTGCCTGGCTACTGCTCCAGCTGGAATTTGCCACTCATGTCACCCATCAGTCAGGAGCCAATTATGAGCAGAAATGCCTATGACATGACAGCTTTCCTCCCTTCCTCTGTGTTATTGACTCCTCTGGTCCTCAGCTCTGCAGGGAAAGTTCCCACCACAGGGAGGCTGGGCCTCCCTGGATGCTGCCAAGCAGTCACTTGGTGGTCAAACAGTGAATTAAAATTCAGAATGCGGGGGGAGAGAAGAAGAAGGAATTTCAGAATAGGGGGCAGGCCCTGGTGTGACCCCCTCCCCGCCCAACACAAAAACTTCCTCGGCTGATTCTGTGGGCAGAAGGCTCAGAGCGGAAACCCAAAATCAGAGTGACAGGGGAGGGTACAGGTGTCCTGGAGATGGCCAGGCACCTTGGGGACAGGCTGTGACATTCCAGGGGAGAGGGAATTGTACAGTTCTGTCCTACCATCTATATCTCCTTCGGTCTAGATACAGATGTTGATATATTATTTCTTCCAAGGCCCTTTTCCTGACCGCTCTTGACAAGGTTTGGTTTCTGTGAGAAGAGACTCATCACCCCACTCCAGGAATGATTCAATGATACCTCTGTCCTCCTGGCAGACAGGGGACTTCTGTGGCGATGGACCTCACAGGCAAGAAGCCTCCAGGCTTCCAGTGCTTGGCACATGTAGTCACACCCACATGCTCCCAGTTTTTAATTAATTTTGTCATTAAAATGAAGACTAGGGGATGATGCTGCACTTTTACACATGCCTTTTAACTCTTTCTCGGTAGAGAAATTCCATGAATCAGGCTTATGCAAGTCAACACTTAGCAAACAAGCCGTGGAAACAGTGACTAAGGGAAGAGAGCTGGTTCTACAGTCCATGACATGCCCTGGGTTCGTCCTTAGACTTTCTCACTCATGTACACATACACCAGCATCTTCTTTCCCTTAGAAAGGTTTCCCCCTATTTCTTCAGTGTGGCTTCTGAGATCTGATCATCAGGCAATCACTCGTTCCTCTAATTCAGGCTGGAGACAGCCCTGGGACACCCATGGGATACGGCCTCTATTCCAGGGGAGCAGAGCACCCCACTGCAAGTCAGAGGCAGGGCCCTGCATGTTTCCATTCCTAGCAAGTTGGCTGGCAAGCTTCCTGCAGCTGCCAGCACCCACCCTCACATCCACCTTCCACACCATCTGCCAGGCCCAGGGCAAGGCAACATGCCAGCAAAACCCCCTCCCTGTGGGCAGTGTGAGGAAAGGAGGACCAGGGACCCCAGGACAAAGGCATCTGTGCCCTACCTCCTTCCCTTCTTACTTTCAGTGATCAGTGGCCATGAGTAACCATAGCACACAGAGCAGCAAGGGACCAAGTTAGGTAAGGCCACCAGCAGATGCAGAGAGTCATGCTTCGGGATGATCGGCCACCTTTCTCAGTCCCCAACCTCACCCGCCTGCCACTCAAGGGGACAGACTCGCCTGCAAAATGAAATGGAGGCTCTAAGGTGGTAACCCCAGGGAGATGAAAGGGAGGGGCCCCCCACTCCCTGGAGGAATCCTTAATCACTGGCCTTAATCACAGAAGTTGTATGCAGGCCTCTCATCGCTGGTCTGACATCATCAATTTTAAATGTATTTCTGAGCATGCCCCAGAGTATAATTGGCTCTTTCTGATTACCCAGCGAAAGAGGTGGTGGCAGACGGCCACCCTGGTCTTTATTCAACAGATGGGAGACACAGAAGGTAAGGAGAGAGGCTAAGTGCCCAAGGCCATGCAACTGCAGCGAATCCTGCAGTGGCCGGAACCAGAGCCTGTATTTTCCATTCCAACTAGCTAAACCTACCCCTTTAACAGGATCCCAGTTTGATAATAAATACCACGGCCTGGCACCTGCAGAGAGCTTTATACTTTGTAAATGGTATAAAGGTCTGTTGACTGCAAAACAGGCTGTATTTTCTTACCACATGTATTAAGTAGAACTGAAAGGGAGGTGCTGTGGGCATTGTTACTCTTCCTTATTTGAGATGAGAAAACTGCAGCCCTAGCAGACCAAGGAACTATGATGTAGTACTCTTTCCATAGGACATTTTTAGGCTGTCTTTTGGAAAGGAATCCTTAAGCTAATCCAAAATCAAGTTACTATACTGAGTCCAACTTTGACTCACGGCTAAAATGAGAATGTGCCATAGCAGCTGCAGCTTGCTCCAGAGAAAGAAGCCAGAGAGAACCAAAAATATACTATGGCAATAACCATTTGTGATCATCCGCTTGCCCTACATATTGGAACAGGTGACCAAGGAACTCCTACCTACATGTTAGAGCTCCAAGTTCCATGCCAAACTATGACTTTTTGCCAGAGCTTCTTCAGCTCCAGTTTCTCCCTCCCAAAAATGCAGCTGGGACCCCAAAATCTCCTCTCAGAACCCAGCTCAAGGGCTCTGCCATCATTAACATTAGTCTACATCTCAGCACTTCACATGCTTGCTCCTACCTGATTCCTTTCCTCAACTTGCCTTTAACAGGATCCCAGTTTGGTAATAAATACAATGGCCTGGCACCTGCAGAGAGCTTTATACTTTGTCATTGGTATAAAGGTCTGTACCAGTACCTTCGGTGCTGGTATAGCAGAAAGAGGCGCAAGTTCTAGGCCATGTTATTGTTCTGAAGCTTAGTTTTCTCATTTATGCAATGAGAGACTGTGGGTACCTTTTCCTATCTTCAGAGGAGAGCTAAGAGGATCAAGTGACAGAATATAGGTTAGAACAACACAAAAATAATGCAATATAGAGCTACAACAGCAACATACAAGCATAGCCAAGCATTCAAGCAGTAACACTTTCTGGGGTGGTCCAGTGGTTAGGAATTCGCCCTGCAATGCAGGGGACGTGGGTAGGGTCCCTGGTCAGCGAATAAGGATTCCACATGTGGAGCGACTAAGCCCGTGTGCCGCACAACTACTGAGGCCATCTGCCACAACTAGAGAGCCCATGCACGGCAACGAAAGATCCTGCCTGATGCAACAAAGATCCCGTGTGCTTCAATTAAGATCCAATGCAAATAAAAAATGAATTTAAAAAAATCAGCCTAAAAAAAGTAATAACACTTTCAGAAATGATCATAGGAACTAACATAAATTGAGAGCTTACCACTTACCACTGACACTATTCTTAACATTCTAGCTGTAGCATAATTCATTCTCATAGCAACACACAATGTGTAGTGTTTTATTCCCATTTCACAGATGAGGAAAATAAGGCACAGAAAGGTTTCAGCAATTTGTCCAGGCACCAGCCAGGCAGTCTGAACTCAGGGCCCATGCTGCTAACCTGAAAGGCCCTTAATCATTCAGCATATTACCTCTGATACAATCTGTCATTAGTGGGGCCTGTCGAGGTTTGGGCTTTCCTGGTGTCTCAGAGGATAAAGAATCTGCCTGCAATGCAGAAGATGCAGGTTTGATCCCTGGGTCAGGAAGATCCCCTGGAGAAGGAAATGGCTAGTCACTCCAAAATTCTTGCCGAGAGAAATCTATGGACAGAGGAGGCTAGTGGGCTAGAGTCCATGGGGTCACAAAGAGGTGGACACAGCTGAGAAAAGCCACCTGCAAACATGATCCCACCTGCGCTACTCAACAGCCCTGTCCAGTAGGTAAACAGATGATGTCAGTCCAGGAGACTAATAATAGTCTATGAGACATGGAGACACCAAGCCAGAGAAATAACTCATCCAGGTTTCCAAGCAGATGAGTGGCAGGATGGGGACTTAAGGACTTAAATTCATGGGGCCTGACCCTTCCACCCCCAGCCTAGTGCCCTTTCCAGGGGTCCCAACACCAGCACAAGTCTGACACACACGCCTCCCTACCCAGCGCCTGCCCACAGCAGCATCTCCAGGGAACAAAGACTGAGGCCACACTGAGAAATCCATCAGGGGCCTCTGCCACCAGACCTCAGGGGACAGCGCCTTTCTGAGTTGCTCACAGGATTTTGTGTGTGATGGATCCGGAGGCTGGTGGCCCCGGAGGACGTCCTTTCAGGGACACCAAGTGGCAGTCCCTCCACCTGACCCACGGTGGCCAGACATTTCCTAAACCTGTTATGCAACTTTTGCTTCAACCAAGCTGCTGCTGGGATTTCGCTCTATTTCAACATGTTTTGTTTTCTCTTCAGAGAGAAAGCACGAATGTGAAACCAAAACACTTCTTAGTGACCAGACAACGGCCCTTCCGGGCAAGCTGGGATTACTGGGCGGGTGGGGGGCGGGGCAGGG
>SJYQ01015001.1:0-79612 GCA_006410935.1 Redunca redunca
GACATTCCAGGTTCCTATGCAGTATTGCTCTTTACAGCATCAGACCTTGCTTCTATAACCAGTCCCATCCACAGCTGGGTATTGTTTTTGCTTTGGCTCCATCCCTTCATTCTTTCTGGAGTTATTTCTCCACTGATCCCCAGTAGCATATTGGGCACCTCCTGACCTGGGGAGTTCCCCTTTCAGCGTNTCTCAAGGCAAGACTACTGAAGTGGTTTGCCATTCCCTTCTCCAGTGGACCACACCCTGTCAGGCCTCTCCACCATGACCCGCCCGTCTTGGGTTGCCCCACAGGCATGGCTTAGTTTCATTGAGTTAGACAAGGCTGTGGTCCTAGTGTGATTAGATTGACTAGATTTCTCTGAGTATGGTTTCAGTGTGTCTGCCTTCTGATGCCCTCTTGCAACACTTACCATTTTGCTTGGGTTTCTCTTACCTTGGGCATGGGGTCTAGGTTGGTCATAACTTTCCTTCCAAGGAGTGAGCATCTTTTAATTTCATGGCTACAGTCAACATCTGCAGTGATTTGGGAGCTCCCCAAAATAAAGTCTGACAGTGTTTCCACTGTTTACCCCTCTATTTCCCATGAAGTGATGGGACCAGATGCCATGATCTTAGTTTTCTGAATGTTGAGCTGGAAAAGGTCAGTTTTCATTCCAATCCCAAAGAAAGGCAATCCCAAAGAATGCTGAAGCTACCACACAATTGCACTCATCTCACATGCTAGTAAAGTAATGCTCAAAATTCTCCAAGCCAGGCTTCAGCAATACGTGAACCATGAACTTCCAGATGTTGAAGCTGGTTTTAGAAAAGGCAGAGGAACCAGAGATCAAATTGCCAACATCTGCTGGATCATGGAAAAAGCAAGAGAGTTCCAGAAAAACATCTATTTCTGCTTTATTGACTATGCCAAAGCCTTTGACTGTGTGGATCACAATAATCTGTGGAAAATTCTGAAAGAGATGCGAATACCAGACCACCTGACCTGCCTCTTGAGAAACCTGAATAGGCCAGGAAGCAACAGTTAGAACTGGACATGGAACAACAGACTGGTTCCAAATAGGAAAAGGAGTACGTCAAGGCTGTATATTGTCACCCTGCTTATTTAACTTCTATGCGGAATACATCATGAGAAACGCTGGGCTGGATGAAGCACAAGCTGGAATCAAGATTGCCGGGAGAAATATCAGTAACCTCAGATATGCAGATGACACCAGCCTATGGCAGAAAGTGAAGAGGAGCTAAGGAGCCTCTTGATGAAAGAGGAGAGTGAAAAGTTGGCTTAAAGCTCAACATTCAGAAAACGAAGATCATGACAATGCTCGCTATGGGCTAAATCCAACACGAAGCCATAGGGGAAGAAAGCCCACTCACTCCCTAGCGTGTATCTGTTAGCCACTCAGGGTGGCGAGCAGGCAGAGAGGGATCCAGGTGTACAGTTGTGTCATAATCTGTATAGTCCGTCTGGCATTTAAGCTGTTTCTGTTCCTTTGCTGTAAAAAATGATCCTGCATTAAGTTCATGGGTTTCCTTGTATTCAAGTGTGAAAATACCTAAAGGCAGAGGTGAAATCATTGAGTTAAGATCTCTGCTATTTCCAAAATGACCCCCAAGGAAGTCAAACCAATGAATGTACGTAAGGAAAGGTTTCCTCACTTCTGTAAGTGTGAAAATGTTAGTGCTCAGTCATGGCCGGGGCAAAGTTGCTGTTTGCAACCTCAGGGGCTGTAGCCCGTTAGGCTCCTCTGTTCGTGGAATTCTCCAGGCAAGAATACTCGAGTGGGTCGCCGTTCGTTTCTTCAAGGGGTCTTTGAACCCAGGAGTCAAACCTGGTTTCCTGCATTGCAGGCAGATTCTTTACTGTCTGAGCCACCAGGGAGCTCCCGTCACTTCTATAAATTAATTGCTTATAACGAGAAGGGAACGGCTACCCACTCCAATATTCTTGCCTGGAGATTTCTGTGGACAGAGGAGCCTGGAGTGCTGTAATCCATGGGGTTGCAAAGAGTCTGACATGACTGAGCGATTAACACTTTTACCTTTTAAGCCATCTAAGAGATGAAAGGGATGATTTTAATGTATAATTGTGGGAAGATATTGAGGCCTCTTCCTCTGACAGACCACGGAGGTTTCTACCTGTTGTGGCCTCTGCCTCTAGCACTGGGTTATAGGTCTTGTTAATGGTGTGCAGAATTCTCTGTAAGGGAATTCACCTTTTGTTTTGGGTTTTGTGCTTGGCAGATGCTGGTTTTGTTTTTGATAAGTTTTGCCTTGCAAAGGGTTGTATTTATTCATCTATTTATCTATGGCTGTCCTGCGTCTTCGTTGTGGCACACCACTCTTCATTGCTACAAGCCAGCTTCTTCTGGTGGCAGCAAGCAGGGCCTTCTCTCATTACAGAACGTGGGCTCTAGAGCGTGAAGGCTGCAGCAGTTAAAGCTCCCAGGCTACACTGCTGGGGCACAAGGGCTTAAATGCCCCGTGGCATGCGGGTTCCTGGTTCCTCAACCGGGCACTGAGCGCATGTCCCCTGCATTGGCACGTGGCTCTCAACCCTGCTGCCAGTTGCTGTTCAGGTGCCAGGTCGTGTCTGACTCTCTGTGACCCCAGGAGCTGCAGCCCTCCAGGCTCCCCTGTCCTCCACTGTTTCCTGGAGTTTGCCCCTCTTCCTGTCTGTCAAGTCGGTGATGCTGTCTAACTGTCTCACCCTCTGCCCTCCCCTTCTCCTCATGCCCTCAGTCTTACCCAGCATCACGGTCTTTTCCAATGAGTCAGCTCTTTGTATCAGGTGGCCAAAGAATTGGAGCTTCAGCATCAGTCTTTCCGGTGAATATTCAGGGTTGATTTCTTTTAGGATTGACTGGTTTGATCTCCTTGCTGTCCAAGGGACTCTCAAGAGTCTCCTCCAGCACAATTCAAAAGCATCAGTTTCTTGGTACTCAGGTTTCTTTATGGTCCAACTCTCACTTGTACAGGATTACTGGAAAAACCATAGTTTTGACTGTCTAAACCCTTGTTAGCAAAATGATACGTCTGCTTTTCAATACACTGTCTAGGCTTGTCACTGTTAGGTCCGGACTCTGGCCTTGACAGGCTCAACGAGCCACACTAGGCCTAAAAATAAAGCCCGAGTCACGCCTCCGGTATTTCATGCGCACGCGTACCGCTCAGCCAATCATTTAATGCCAGCTGCCCTGTTGCTGAGATAAAGAACCGCCTGTATATAAGCAGCCATGATTCAGAGCTCGGGGCTCTCGTCAAGACTCCACTGTGCTGGATGAAATGGGAGCCCTAGCTCGAGCTAGTAATAAAACCCCTTTATGTTTTTGCATTGCTGTGGACGTCTTATTCTCTCAGTTTTGGGGACTCGGACTCCGGGCATCACAGTCATAGCTTTCCTTCCAAGGTGTCTTTTAATTTCATGGCGGCAGTCACCATCTGCAGTGGTTTTGGAGCCCGAAAATAAAACCTGTCATTGCTTCCACTTTTTCCCCTTCTATTTGCCATGGAGTGATGTGACCAGGTGCCACAATCTTAGTTTTTTGAATGTTGAGTTTTAAGCCAGCTTTTTAACTCTCTCTCACCCTCATCAAGAGGCTCTTTAAATCTTCTTCCCGGTTTTTGGTGTTTCTCCCCGCAATCTTGATTCCAGCTTGTGATTCATCCAGCCTGGCATTTCACATGATATGCTCTGTGTATAAGTTAAATAAGCAGGATGAGAGCATATAGCCTCGTCATACTCCTTTCCCAATTTGAAACCAGTCAGTTGTTCAATATCTGATTCTAACTGTTGCTTCTTGACCCGCATACAGGTTTCTCAGACAGGTAAGGACGTCTGGTACTCCCATCTCTTTTAAGAGTTTCCCACAGTTTGTTGTGATACATGCAGTTAAAGGCTGTAATATAGTCAGTGAAGTAGAAATAGATGGTTTTTCTGAAATTGCCTTCCTTTTCCTGTGGTCCAGCGGATGTTGGCAGTTTAATCTTTGGTTCCTCTGCCTTTTCTTAGCCCGGCATACACGTCTGGAATCTCTCTGTTCACGCACTGCTGAGGCCTCGCTGGAAGGATTTGGAACCAGTACCTTGTGTGTGTACGCAGTCGCCCAGTCCTGTCTGACTCTTTGTGACCCCGTGGACTGTAGCCGGCCAGGCTCCTCTGTCCATGGGATTCTCCAGGCAAGAATACTGGAGTGGGTTGCCATTTCCTTTTCGCTAGTGTGTGAAATGAGTGTGATTGTATGGTAATTTGAACATTCTTTTGCATTGTCCTTCTTTGGAATTGGAATGAAAACTGACCTTTTCCCATCCTATGGCCACTTGTGAGTTTTCCAAATGTGCTGACATATTGAGTGCAGCACTTTAGCAGCATCATCTTTCAGGATTGGTAATAGCTCAGCTGGCTCCACTGGCTTTGTTTGTGGTAATGCTTCTTAAGGCCCACTTTACTTCGAATTCCAGGATGTCTGGCTCTAGGTGCATGATCATACCATAGTGGTTTTCTGGGTCATTAAGACTTTTTTTGGATAGTCCCGTGTATTCTTGCCACCTCTTCTTAATCTCTTCTGCCTATGTTAGGTCTTTACCATTTCTGTCCTCTGTTGTGCCCATCCTTGCATGAAGTGTTCCCTTAATAGCTCCGGTATTCTTGAAGAGATCTCTAGTCTTTCCCATTCTGTTGGTATCTTCTGTTCTTTGAAGGAGGCCTTCTTATCTCTACCTAAGCTTCCCTGGTGGCTCAGATGGTAAAACATCTGCCTGCAATGCAGGAGACCTGGGTTCAATTCCTGGGTCGGGAAGATCCCCTGGAGAAGGAAATGGCAATCCACTCCAGCACTCTTGCCTGGAAAATCCCATGGACAGAGGAGCCTAATAGGCTACAGTCCATGGGGTCTCAAAGAGTCAGACACGACTGAGTGACTTCACTCACTTATCTCTCCTTGCTATTCTCTGGAACTCTGCATTCAGTTGGGTATATCTTTTCCTTTCTCCTCTCCTTTCCTCATCTCTTTGTAAAGCCTCCTCGACAACCACTTTGCTTTCTTGCATTTCTATTTCTTTGGGATGGTTTTGGTCACTGCCTCCTGTACAGTGTTACAAATCTCCATCCATAGTTCTTTAGGCACTGTCTACCGGGTCTAATTCCTTGAATCTATTCATCATCTTCACCATATTATCTCAGGGGATTTGATTTAGGTCATACCTGAATGGTCTAGTAGTTTCTCCTACTGTCTTCAGTTTAAGTCTGAATTTGGCAATAAGGAGTTCATGATCTGAGCCACACTCAGCTCCTGGTCTTGTTTTTGCTGACTGTATAGAGCTTCTCCATCTTTGGCTGCAAAGAATATAATCAATCTGATTTCTGTGACCATTTGGTGAGGTCCATGTGCAGAGTCATCTCTTGTGTTACTGGAAAAGAATGTTTACTATGACGAGTGTGTTCTCTTGACAGAACTTTTAGTCTTTACCCTGCTTCTTTCTGTACTCTGAGGCCAAATTTGCCTGTTACTGCAGGTGTCTCTCGGAGAAGGCAATGGCACCCCACTCCAGTACTCTTGCCTGGAAAATCCCATGGACGGAGGAGCCTGGTGGGCTGCAGTCCATGGGGTCGCTGAGAGTCGGACACAACTGAGCGACTTCACTTTCACTTTTCACTTTCATGCACTGGAGAAGGAAATGGCAACCCACTCCAGTGTTCTTGCCTGGAGAATCCCAGGGACAGGGGAGCCTGATGGGCTGCCGTCTATGGGGTCGCACAGAGTCGGACACGACTGAAGCGACTTAGCAGCAGCAGCAGCAGCAGCCAGGTATCTCTTGACTTCCTAGTTCTACATTCCAATCCCCTATGATGAAAAGGGCATCTCTTTGTGGTGTTAGTTCTAGAAGGTCTTGTAGGCCTGTGTGGAACAGGTCAACTTTGGCTTCTTTGGCATCAGTGGTTGGGGCAGAGACTTGGTTTGCCGTGATGTTGAGTGGTTTGCTTTGAAAACAAACTGAGATCATTCTATCCTTTTTGAGATTGCACCCAAGCACTGCATTGCAGACTCTTACTGACTGTGAGGGCTACTCCATTTCTTCTAAGGGATCCTTTCCCACAGTAGTAGATACAATGGTCATCTGAATTAAATCACCATTCCTGTCCATTTTAGTTCACTGATTCCTAAGACGTCGATGTTCACTTTTAACACCTCCTGTCTGACCACTTCCAATTTACCTTGATTCGTGGACCTAACTTTCCCGGTTCCCATGCAGTAATGTTCTTTACAGCATCAGACTTTACTTTCATCACCACACACACCCACAGCCGAGCGTCGTTTCCACTCTGGCCCAGAGGCGCCTTCCTTCTGGGGCTGTCACTGACCATCCTCCGCTCTTCTCCACTAGCACAATGGACAGCTTCCCATCTTCTGGTGGTGCGCTTTTTTGCTTTTTCATACTATGCATAGGCTTCTTGCGACAAGAATACTGGAGTGGTTTACCATTCCTTCCTCCAGTGGACCATGTTTTGTCAGAACTCTTCACTGTGACCGGTCTCTCTTGGGTGGCCCTGAATGGCATAGCCTGAGTTATGCAAGCTCCTTCACCACACGAAGGCTGTCATGGCAGACCAGCAGGGGAATCCCGCAAAGGTCTTAATTAATCAAAGTGGTCTGTGCTTTAAACCTTCTGAGTTCAGTGATTTATCCACTCCTAGATTGTAAGAGTATTCCCCATGATTGTTCTTATGGTTCCTTTTATTTTTAAATATTGGTATAAAAACATAAGGACTTCCTTGATTAGCTCAGTTGGTAAAGAATCCACCTGCAGTGCAGGAGACCCTGGTTCGATTCCTGGGTCGGGCAGATCCACTGGAGAAGGGATAGGCCACGCACTCCAGCATCCTTGGGGTTCCTTTGTGGCTTAACTGGTAAAGAATCCTCCTGCAATGGGGCAATGGGGGAGACCTGGGTTCGATCCCTGGGTTGGAAAGATCCCCTGGAGAAGGGAAAGGCTACCCCCTCCAGTAATCTGGCCTGGAGAACTCCACGGACTGTATAGTCCATGGGGTCGCAAAGAGTCAGACACGACTGAGCGACTTTCATGACGATGGTAAAAACATAAAGCGCTCACCTGGAGATACACAGCTTCTCAAATGAGTACACTGTGTAACTCTCACCAAGCAAGACCATTTCATTTTTGTATTTATACTTCTGCTTTGGTGAGTTTTAGGTTAATGTGCAATGTGAGGTAAGGATATAGATTTCTTTTCCTTAAATGACAAATCAGGGGCCCGAACACCTGTACTCAGACAGCATGTTAATAGACCCCTGTGACCCGCTTCTCCTTATTCCGCCTTTGGGGGGCTGAGTCCCCTCAGAATCTGACGAGAATTCTGGATTTCTCTGTAGAAGAATGCACAGGTGCATAAAGATTTAGGTTAGAAACTCTCACGGGTTTAATTTCTTGTGTTGCAGGAAATTCGTGTTTTTCAACATACCTCAGATCCAGTACAAGAACCCCTGGGTGCAGATCATGCTGTTTAAGAACATGACGCCGACCCCTTTCCTGCGGTTCTACTTGGGTGAGTGTCCTGGCTGCCTGGCGCGGGTTGGAAAAGAATTTCCAGACACAGAGCATTTCAGAAAGGAGTGAGTTTATTAAGAGCAAAGAGCAGAGGGAATGCAGACACTGCAAACACAGCGGGCCAGCACCTGACAGCCAGGGTGGCCCGCGCTCTCGGGCGTGAGTAGCGCTTTTATCATCTAAAGACAAGATTCCTGCTGGAAGGGTGGCGTCAGGTGCTCGGTTAGGGCCCTAGAGGGTGAGCACTGGAGTGGGCACTTTCGCCTAACCTGGGGTCAGGAAGCCTGCTCGGCGCTGACCGGGGGCCCTTTGGGGACGGTGACAGTGGGGCGCAGCCGTTCCGGAGGCGATCTTGGTGCTGGGCTCCGCTTCTGGGGCCGTGGCTTAGGGCTCCACAGCGAGCACGCGGCCCTCGGCCGTGGCCCAGGCCTGCCGTTCCTGCGAGGTCCTCCTGTGAGGCCGTCACGGGGCCTGAGAGGGGCGCGCTGTAAACCTGCTGGTCCCGTTGCCTTGGCTTCTGCCCTGGTGCCCGGAGGCCACCAAGGTCTCTCTGCCCTCCTGTCGTCCCACGTCTCCTACAGGCCCGCATCCTATGGGCCGGTCTCTGCAAATCCCCTTGCTGCACTGTGCTTTGGTGCCTTTGCTCATGTCAGGCCCTCTGCCGGAAATCCCCTTTCTGCTTTTCTTGGCTAAATTAGAAAATAAATCCTTTGAGAGTCAGCTTGCACACCAGCTCCCCTAGGAAGCCTCCCTGCACCTTAGATGGGTCTCCCAGGGTGTGTCCCTCAGCACTGGCCGTGCTCTCTTGAACCGTGTGTGTGTGTGTCCCCTTTCTGGATCATACACACTTCTGCGATGCTCTCCTGTCCTCTTGAGGCACAAATTGTGAAGATTCCCTTCAACTGGGCTCAGTCCCTGGAAGTCAGAGCCAGTGTTTTAGCCTGGCTCTCTCCTCAGTCATTCTGATCAAGTATTGTTCCTAGTTCCGTATTTCTAGGGGAAGGCAAAATATCTGCCTTACACGGTTATGAGAATCAAGTGAAGTGTAGATTGGGAAATGCATCAGGAAACAAATCGATGATGTTCTTTCATTCATTCAACAAATATGTGTCAGGTTCAACATGGACTCTTCCGGGGGCTTGGGGTATCAGGGAGCCATAAGGACAAAGACATGTAGTCGTGTAGAGATGGTATTCCAGCAGGAGGAGATAGAATGAACCGGAACTCAACAACATGGCTTGTTAGAAGATGAGTGCAGTGGGAAAAAAGAAGAATAGGGCAAGGTGGAACTGAGGAGCATGGTGGTGGTTTGGCAATTCTGTGTTTGTATTTGTGTTGTTGTTTTAAAAAACTAACTTTATTGTGGGATAATTTACCCATAATGCACAGGTCTTCTGTGCACAGAGGGATGAGCTCTGATGGATGTGAGGGGCCCGTGTCACCATTCCCCAGTGAAGACAGAACATCTCTCCTACTCCAGGAAGTCCCCCAGGACTACTTTCCAGTCAGTTCCCACTCCCGGCAGAGGCCACCACTATGAGCAGTTCTTCTTGTTGGTGTGTGTATGTGGCTAAACTGCATGGCCTGTGGGATTTAGGTCCCCGACCAGGGGTCGAACCCTGGCCCTCAGCAGGGAAAGCACCGAATCCTAAGCACCAACCACCAGGGAATTCCCGCTGTCGGCAGCTTTCACTGTAGACGAATCATTTGTTTATTCATTTTTGGCTGTGCTGAGGCTTCACTGCTTTGCACGGGCTTTTCTCAAGTTGAGGTGAGCGGGCGCTTCTTGTTGCGAGGCCCAGGCTTAGTTGCTTTGAGTAAGGTGTGCGCTCTTCCCAGACCAGGGATTGAACTGTGTCCCCGGCCTGGCAGGCAGATTCTCACCCTCTGCACCACCAGGGACGCCCAAGACTGCCTCATTAGGACTTAATCTAGAGCCTCACGGTATATATTCCTCTGTGTCTGGTTTACGCTCGTGGTGCTGAGTCACCCACGTTGTGCGTGTCCGTAGCTCACTCATGTTTACTGCTGAGCAGTGTGACGAACATTTGGGTTGTTGACAGATGCCCAGACAGAGTTACAGGTGTGAGATCTACGGAGGGCAGGGCGGCGGGCAGGGGAAGTCTTCAGATGGTACGGCGGGGCTGACGTCCCCGGAAGGAGGCCTGGACAGGAGTTGCCCCAGATGGAGGTGCAGCGCTGGGAACCGGGGGGCCGGCCAGCAGGCAGCTCTGCAGAAGCGGCAGGTCCTGGACTGAGGCCGCGGGCGCCGGGCTTGGCTCTGCTGCCGGGCGGGGGGTGTCCTCGCTCGAGGGGGCTGCGAGCGGCCGCCTCTGTGGACCTAGGTGCTCAGTGCTCCTGGGCGCAGGCTCGGGCTGGGCTTGTCCACAGAGTAGACGCACAGCGTCCTTAGAAGCTGCCAGACAGGCCTCCAAGCTGACCCTCCCGTTCAGCCGGCAGTGCGCGGGGTGAGGGTCCTGCTGGCCCCCAGCCTCAGCCCGGCCGCTCCCGTTACTCGTCTGCATTTCCTGTCACCGCGAGCTTGGGGCCTTAAAGCCACACGGAGTCCTTACCTGAGAGTTCTGTAGGTCTCAAGTCCAGCAGGGTGTAAACTCAGGCTGTCAGCAGAGCCTCCGCTCCGGGAGGCCCTGGGCGGAAGCGTTCCCGGGCCGCGTCCAGCTTGTCGGGGTCGCGCCGCCCTCGGCTCCAGGCCTCCCTCTGTCCTCGGGCGCTGCCTTGGCAGCCGGCTGCCTCCCCGTCCCGAGTGCCTCTGACCACCACGTGGGAGGCTCTCCAGCTCTAAGGACCATGGAAAGTGGAGGCGCCAGGTTGCCCGGGAGACTCTCCCCATTTCTGGGTCCTTGAGTTTAATCGCGTCTGCAGAGGTGCCTTGGCCCCGTCAGGTGTCATTCACAGGTTCTGCGGGAGCCCCTCTTGGCACGCGAGTGTTTGCATGGTCAGCCAGCCCCGCGCTGGTGTGTCTGCTGGACGTCTCGGTTTGCACTTCCCTGTGAGTGTCTTTCCATGTGCGTACTGGCCGTTCGTCTCTTTCTTTTCTGAAGAGTCTACTTGGATCTTTTGTCTGTGTAAACATTTGAAAAGGTGAGGGCTCTCTTCTTGCTGAGTTGCTGGTATATTCTGCACTCAGTTCCTTTGTCAGATGCCGTGTTGTGAGTATTTCCTGTCTGTGGCGGCCTTTTCATTTTCTTAATGGTGGCTTTTGAAGAGCAGAAGTTTTCATTTTGATGAATTTCAGCTTCTCAGCTGTTTTCTTTTGTCTAGTACTTTCTGTGTCCTAGCCAAGAAATCTCTCTTCCTCAAAGGCATAAAGATTTTTCTCCTATGTCTCCTTTAAAATGGGGAGAGTCTCTGATTTTACATTCAGGTCTGTGATCTAGTTATTTGTGTGTTAAGTGAGATAAGGATTGAGGTTTATTTTTGATTTTTTTAGATTTGGGATATTCAGCTGTTGCAGCACCATTTGTTGAAAGATAGTCACTTCGCTTATGAAATTTCTTTGGCGTCTCTGTCAAAAAGAAATTGACCATGCATGGATAAACAGAAGGCATATATTCATTCAGTGGGATACTATTCGGTCACGAAAAGGACGGAAGTGCCGACGTAGGCTTCAACATGGGTGAATCTCGTAAACACGCCAATGGAAAGAAGGCAGGCGTGGAAGGCGTGTGTGCGTCCAGCTGTGTGATGCGCACGAGCAAAGCCACGGGACAGGAGGTGGTTGTCTGGGGCTGGGGCGCTGTGGGGAGGAGGAAGGGACAGCTTCACGGGTACAAGGGGTCTGTTTGGGGTCACAGGAAAGTGCTGGAACCTCAGCAGCAGTGATGTTGCACAATAGTGAGAGTGCTAACACCCGCCAGATTACACTTTAAGATGGTTACGTGGGGGAGTTCCCTGACTGTCCAGCAGTTAGGACTCCACGCTGTCCCTGCCAAAGGCCTGGGTCAGTCCCTGTTCTGGGAACTAAGATCTTGCAAGACACAAGGCCAAAACCAAATAAAACTGAAGTATAGCTGATGTACAGAAGTGTAAGTCACAGGTGTACAAAGTAGTCACAGTTGTGAAGGTTGTATGCAGTTTATAACGGTGAAACACTGGCTGTGTGCCCTGGTGTGCGTCTTTGCAGGTTATTTTCGGGTAATGCTTTGCATCTCGCACACCCTGCCCCTTCCGCCCCTCTGTCCGTCCTGCTCCCTTCTGCTAGCCTCTGGTCTGTTCTCTGTATCTGTGAGTCTTCTTCTCTGTTATACTTACTAGTCTGTTGTACTTTTTAGATGCCACAAGTCAGTGATAGCGTGCAGTATTTGTCTTTGTCTGACTTATTTCACTTACGTTGTTGTTCATTTGCTAAGTTGTGTCCGTTTTTTTGTGACCCCATGGACTGCAGCATGCCAGCTTCCCTGTCCTTCACTGTCTCCCAGAGTTTGCTCAGACTTCTGTCTCTTGAGTCAGTGATGCCATCTAACCATCTCATCCTCTGTCGTCCCCTTCTCTCGCTCTCCATCTTCCCCAGCATCAGGGTCTTTTCCTGTGAGTCAGTTCTTTGCATCAGGTGGCCAAAATATTGGAGCTGTAACTTCAGCATCAGTCCTTCCAATGAATATTCAGGACTGATTTCCTTTAGGATTGGCTGGTTGGATCTCCTTGCAGTCCAAGGGACTCTCAAGAGTCTTCTCCAGCACCATAGCTCAAAAGCATCCGCTCCTCGGTGCTGGGTCTTCTTCATGGTCCAGCTCTCACGTCTGTACATGACTACTGGAAAACCGTAGCTTTGACTCTGTGGACCTTTTTTGGCAAAGTGATGTCTCTGCTTTTTAATATGCTGTCTAGGTGTGTCATAGCTTTCCTTCCAAGGAGCAAGCGTCTTTTAATTTCAGGGCTGCAGTCACCATCCACATCTTGATTTTGGAACCCAAGAAAATAAAGTCTGTCACTTTATATTTTTTTCCCCCATTTGTTTGCCATGAAGTGATGAGACTGGATGCCGTGATCTTAGTTTTCTGAATGTTTAGTTTTAAGCCAGCTTTTTCACTCTCCGCTTTCACCTTCATCGAGAGGCTCTTTAGTTCCTCTTTGCTTTCTGCCACTAGAGTGGTGTCATCTGCATGTCTGACATTGTTATTTCTCCTGGCTTAATTAACAAATCTTAATTCCAGCTTGTGATTCGTCTAGCCCAGGATTTCACATGATATACTCTTCATATAAGTTAAATAAGAAAGGGTGACAATATACAGCCTAGACGTACTCCTTTCCCAATTTTGAACCGGTCCATTCCATGTCCAGTTCTAACTGTTGCTTCTTATCCTGCATACAGGTTTCTCAGGAGGCAGGTAAGGTGGTCTGGTATTCCCATCTCTTTCAGAATTTTCCACAGTTTTTTGTGATCCACACAGTCAAAGGCTTTAGCATAGTAAATGAAGCAGAAGTAGATGGGTTTTTTTTGTTTTTTTTGTTTTTTTTAAATTCTCTTGCTTTCTCTGTGATCCAACCTATGTCGGCCATTTGGTCTCTGCTTCCTCTGCCTTTTCTAAATCTAGCTTGTACATCTTGGTTCACAGCTTGAAGTTCTTGGTTCACATACTGTTGAACCCTAGCTTGAATGATTTTGAGCATTACCTTGCTAGCGTGTGAAATGAGCACAATTGTACAGTAGTTTGAACATTCTTTAGCTTTATCCTTCTTTGGGATTGGAATGGAAACTGGCATCTTCCAGTCCTGTGGCCACTGCCGAGTCTCACAGATTTGCTGGCATATTAGGTGCAGCACTTTCACAGCATCATCGTCTTAAATAGCTTGGTTAGAATCCCATCACCTCCACTAGCTTTGTTTGATGCTTCCTAAGGCCCACTTGACTTCACAGTCCAGGATGTCTGATTCTAGGTGAGTGATCACGCCATCGTGCTTATCTGGGTCATTAAGACCTTTTTTGTTCAGTTCTCTGTATTCTTGCCACCTCTTCTTAATCTCGTCCGCTTCTGTTAGGTCCTTACAGTTTCTCTCCTTTATCGTGCCCATCTTTGCATGAACGTTGCCTTGCTATCTTCAGTTTTCTTGGAGATCTCGTCTCTTCCTTTCTGTTGTTTTTGTCTATTTCTTAGCATTTTCACTTAAAAAGGCTTTCTTATCTCCCCTTGGTATTTTTTTGAACTCTGCATTCAGCTGGGTACGTCGTTCTCGATCTCCTTTGCCTTTTGCTTCTCTTTTCTCAGCTATTTGTAAGGTCTCCTCAGGCAACCACTCTGCCTTCTTGCATTTCTTTTTCTCGGGGGTGTGTTTGATCGCTACCTCCTTGTACAGTGTTACGAGCCTCCATTCATAGTTCTACCAGATCTAATCCCTTGAATCTGTTCGTCACCTCCAGCCTATGATCATAAGGGAAATCATAAGGGCTTAGGTTATACCCAGATGGTCTAGTGGCGTTTCCCTACCATCATCAGTTTGCCTGAATTTTGCAGTAAGGAGTTCATGATTCGAGCCACAGTCAGCTCCCGCTCTTGTTTTTGCTGACTGTACAGAGCTTCTCCATCTTTGGCTGCAAAGAATATACTCTGTCTGATTTCTGTATTTGACCATCTGGCGATGTCCATACATCACATATAAATATGTGTCGGAGTCGTCTCTTCCATCCATGTTGCTGCAAATGGCAAAAAAAAATTTTTATGGCTACTATCCCATTGTGTGTGTGGTGTGCACGCGCACAGCACAGCTGACCCCCTTCATCTGTTGATTTATGCTTCCACATCTTGACAATTGTATTAAATAATGCTGCTCCAAATATTGGGGTGCATGTATCTTTCTAAGGTAAGTTTTGTTTTTCAGATGTATGCCCAAGAGTAGACTTGCTGGCTCACGTGGCAGTTCTGTGTTTGGTTTTTGAGAAGCTTCTGTACTGTTTTCCGCAGTAGCTGCGCCAGTTTACATTCGGCACGTGGACAGAGGAGCCTGGCGGGCTGCAGTCCGAGGGGTCTCAAGTCAGACAGTTCAGCGACTAAACAGCCTGGCTCAGTGGCGCCGCTTCCTCCCCTTGCCGACCCTTGTGCGTGGGGTCTCTGATGACAGCCATTCTGACAAATGGGAGGTGATAGCTTAATCTTGATTCTGATTTGTGTTTCTCTGGAGATCACCTTAGAATCTTTCTCTGCGCCTGTCGGTCATCTGCATTTCCTTTGAGAAAGATGTCGGTTCTTCTGCCCATTTTTTTTCAGCTTTTATTTTTGATACTGAGTTGTGTGAGCTGTTTATATATTCTGAATGTTAACGCCTTATCGTATCATTTACCATTATTTCCCCCCACGTCATAGGTTGTCTTTTTGTTTTCTGGTTTGCTGTGTCCGAAGCTTTTAAGTTTAACTGGGTCCCATTTGTTCAGTTCAGTTGCTCAGGCGTGTCCGACTCTTCGAGCCCCCGTGGAGTGCTGCACGCCGGGCTTCCCTGTCCATCACCAGCTCCCGGAGCTCAGACTCGTGTGTCTTTAGTTTTTATGTTGATCACTCACAAGTGTCTATGTATTTGGCTTCCCTGGTGGCTCAGAAGGTAAAGCGTCTGCCTGCAACTCGGGAGACCTGGGTTCGATTCCTGGGTCGAGAAGATCCCTAGAGAAGGAAATGGCAATCCACTCCAGCACTCTTGCCTGGAAAATCCCATGGACGGAGGAGCCTGATAGGCTACAGTCCATGGGGTTGCAAAGAGTCAGACACAACTGAGCGACTTCACTTTCACTTATGTATTTGGCTACATCAGTTCTTGGCGGCAGCACTCGGGCTCTTTGCAGCACACAGGCTCTGCAGTTGTGGTACACGGGCTTATTCCGCGGCATGTGGGAGGCATCTTAGTTCCTCAGCCAGGGATCAAACCCACGGCCCCTGACTTGCAAGGCAGATTCTTAACCCCTGGACCACCAAGGAGGTTCCCCGTTTGTTTATTTTTGCTTTGTTTTAGGAGACAGATCAAAAAAACAATTGCTGAGATTTTATGTTTATCTTCTTTTAGGAATTTTGTGGTAGCTGGTTTTAGGTCTTTGATGCATAGTGTTAGACGACGTTCTAATTTGATTCTTTTACCTGTCGCTCTCCAGTTTTCTTAGCACCGCTTACTAAAGGGAGTGTCTTTTCTCCATTGTGTATTTTTGCCTCCTTTGTGGTAGATTTATTTGTACAGGTGTATTTCTGGTGTCGCTTTTGTGTTCCACTGATTTGTGTCTGTTTTTGTGCCAATATCTTGCAGTTTGGAATACTGCAGCTTTCTGATGTAGTCTCAAGTCAGAGAGCATGATTCCTTGAGCTGGTTTTCTTTAAGATTGCTTTGGCTATTGGAGTTTCTGAACTCGCCATCCTCTCTAACTGATCTGTGTCTGATCAGGTAGTGTGTATCCAGCTTTATCCTTCTGCCCTTTCTACCCCCCCCCCAAGATTAAAGTTGGCCCTTGTAGGTTCTTTGCATTTCTGTATTAACTGTAAAATTTGCTTACCAGTTTCTAGGGGAAGAAAAGCTTGCTGGGATTTTGATCAGAATTAATAGTAATTTAAATTACTTACTTAAATAGTAATTTAATAGTATTATGTTTTCTGTCAATATTACAGTAGTTTTTAGTTTCATTTTCCTGTTCTTTGGTTAAGCATCAAACAGCCTTATAGAAATCCTGCTGATTTGATGCGTGGGTCTAGTGTCTTGTAACCCTGATAATTCACATTTCTAGTAGTTTTTATTTGCTAAATTCCATAAGATTTTCTACATACACAATCATTCCTTCTACAAAGTGAGTTTTACTTCTTTCCAATCTTTTTTGTGTGTCCTAATTCCCTGTCTGACATGGCTGTAATATTTTTTTTGCATTTTTACCAGTAATTCACGAAAGTTTTGAGTGGTACTCTGCATCTTAACACTTGGTATTGTGTTTTTTAAAAAAAATTAGCTACTTTAATATCTCACTGATTTTATTTTGTATTTTTCTAATGACTGATGATACTGAGTATCTTTTCACGTGCTTATCCATTTTTGTTGTTAAATGTTTATTCAGGTATTTAGCCCATTTTCCCTTTGGGTTGTTTGTAAGAGTTCTTCAGTCAGAAAACAGGTCTTTTATCAGATGTTCTTCTTTCTCATGGAGTTGTCTTGCCCTCTTTGCTGAAAAGAAGTTGACCGTAAATGGAATCTGGACTCAGTGGGTTCCATTTCTGTAGTCTGTTCTTGTGCTAATACCACGCGGACTTAATTGTGTAGCCTGTGTGGAGGGGGTGTGTGTGTACACTCAGTCATGTCCAACTCTTTGGGACTCTAGGGACTGTGTAGCCCACCGAGCTCCTCTGCCCATGGAATTTTCCAGGCAGGAATACTGGAGCAGCGTGCCATTTCCTATTCAAGGCGATCTTCCTGACCTAGGAATCGAACCCCTATCTCTTGTGTCTCCTGCGTTGGCAGGAGAATTCTTTACCACTGCACCCCCTGGCAATTACCGTAGCCTGCAGTAAAACGGAAACTGGAAAGTGAAATGTTTTCCTATTTTCAGGTTGGTCAAAGTTGTTTTGGCCATTTTGGGTCCTTTGCGTGAATTTAAAGCTAAGGTTTTCAGTTTCTACAAAAACATCTGCTAGGATTTGGAGAGTGAATCCATAGACCGATTTGGCTAAGACTGCCGTCTTAACAACATTAAATCTTCCTATAGGCTGTTTCCTTTAAAACAGAATGTATGCTTTTGTACATACCTGGTTTATCTGTGTTCACAACTACAGAAACGCAAAAAGGCCGCATTGTGGGTTATGTCAACGCCGGCTTTACTGCTAGAATTCTCCACTGAAAGCACACCCCCCACCCCCCGGCCAGCACCAGCGGAGACTGATTGGGGTCCTGCCGCCCTCTCAGCCCTCTCCCCGCTTTCCTTCCCCTCCTGCTCCAGATTCTGGGGAGCAAGTGCTCGTGGACGTGGAGACCAAGAGCAACAAGGAGATCATGGAGCACGTCAAGAAGATCCTGGGGAAGAACGAGTGAGTCGCTGGGCTGGACTTGGAGGGGCGCAGGCGTCCCCAGCCCAGAGGTCGGGTGGACGGAGGAGACAGGCCGTCGGGAGGGGTGTCGAGGGGACTGTCGGAGGCCCTCCCTCCTGGGTGCACAGGGGGCTGAGAAGCCTCTGGGACCCCTGCCCTGGTGGCTGCGACCGTGTCCCTCCTGGGGCCTCTCAGTGCGCCCTGGTGGGGAGCAGCCCCAGGCCTGCTGTGCCGCGAGGGATGGGGAGGGATGGGGAGGGATGGGGAGGAGCTGTCCTGAGGCGGCGCACGGGCACGAGCCCCCTTGGTCCCGCTGCAGCCTTCCTGCGCGCCCTCCTCCGCGGCCTGGGACTGGGCGCAGGGCAGGGCTCCCCGCCCCGCGGCGCCCACCGTCTTGCGCTCTGCTCTCCGCAGGGAGACCCTCCGGAGGGAGCGGCAGGAGCGCGAGCAGCTCTCGCACCCGGCGCACTTCGGGCCCCGGAAGTACTGCCTGCGGGAGTGCATCTGCGAGGTGGAGGGCCAGGTGCCCTGCCCGGCCGTGGCGCCGCTGCCCCGGGAGCTGACCGGCAGGTTCCAGGCCGCCCTGAGAGCCGGCGCCCAGGACTGAGGCCCCGAGAGCCCCGCCTCTGCGCCCCGAGACTGACCGCCGCTTTGCAATAAAAGGGTCCCCTTTACGCACGTGTGTGGAAGCACATTGCGGGGGGCGGGGGCTGGGCTGCAGCCCAGCTGCTCAGTGAACACCCTGCGCCGAGCAGCGCCGCGTGGCCCCATCCACTGGCCTCCGGCGGGGACGGGGCTTCAGGGCCTGGAGAGGGGCGCCGGGTCCCGGGGCCGCCGCGGTGGGGGCCTGTGCACTGACGCCCCTGCCCGCCGGGCCCCCGCGGAGCTGCGCGGCCGGGAGCGGGCACGCCGCCGCGGGCTCCGGCCGACGCTGGTGGTGGTGGCTTCAGGCCTCGGGAGACGGGACCCGGGCTGACCCCGAGCGCGCCCCGGGAGCTGTTGTGTATAAACGCTGCCGATTGATCTCTCAGTAATACAAGCTTGGCGCTCTTCCCACTTGATGCTCAGGGGATGGTTTACCGTGATTTTGTGCCAAATCCGCATTCAGGGTGATGGTCTGAATGTGCGGGTTCAAAGGGAGGTGGGCGTGCGAGTCTAACGAGGAATGCGCAGGTTCCTGAACGGCCGCAGGCTGATCACTGGGGCGGCGACACTGAAACTCCCCCACCGCCTGGCCTGCTTCTGATGCCACACCTGCTGAGGGCCTTCCCTCTGGCAGGCTGGGTTTGTCAGAGTGTCTCCAGAGCGCAGTCAGACAGCCTTACGGAAACAGCCTTTCCCGCCATGGCCACGGGGTGCTCTAATAAGGCTGCTTAAGTAGGAGGATCACCCAGGACCAAGGTAGGTGCGGGCCCCTCTCTAGAGAAGGCTGTCCAGCTGCCCGCGGGCCGGCGCTGCCGTCCTGGACTGGTTCGGCAGCAGGCTGCATCCGCACTGCCCTGGGCGCGGCTCTCTCCTCGTTTCCTACTTCAATAGGGACAGAAACATGGGTTTAAAATTTGCAGAAATTGGAAGCGATGATAGAGAAGATTGCTATGAGGATCTTACAATGGATATACTTTCATTTGGATAAGCAGTGTTCACTGGACGGTTTTTGGCCTTGTTCTCCTGAAGTAACCCATTTGAGTTTCATTTTGACTTCTACTTGGCAAAGCCATTTAAAGCTGCCAGTGGTTTCTGCCACGAGCCAGACTGGACCTCAGCATCCTCACCTGTAAAACGAGCCGTCAGATGACACAACGAGGGGCTGTTTTTTACCCCCTGGATAGCGGAGACCCTTGAGGAAGCCTGGCTCTGCGCATCTGTGCATCTGGCAGCACGGGCTGTGTTCTCCAGAAAGGTCTGTGGCTTCTGGAAGACGCAGAGGAGACGGTCTTGCCAGTGCTTCCCTTGAAGGTGCTCACAGCCCAGCAGACCATGGAGCACGCAGGGGTGAGCGCTGTACGGCCTGAAGCCACCACCACCAGTTACTGAGGTTACTACCATCATGAGGATAAATGAAGAGCAGGCTGTACAGGCTGTACGTTACTGGTTTTTAATTCACTTTTAATAGTATAAACCTCATTTAGGTAGTAGTATTAAGCCACAACAATAATGCCACATTGAAACAGCATTTAATAAAATGCATAAAGCTAATTCATGCACTGCAATACTCTATATACAAACACAACAATGCGAATTCTTCTTCAAGACTGAAGACATTGATTAGATATAAAATTCAGTTTAAAAAGAACATGCTGTTTTTAAATGCCATCACATAAAGCTGATTTCAAGCTACAGCTTTCAACAGATTTTAAACCTGGAATTAAAACGTGACGGCATAGACAATATATTCTATATTGTGAAGGGCAGAGGCTACAGAAACGGTCCCAAGAAAGTAACACGCAAGTTTTCCTTTAACACACTTCTTTTAAAAGGGTTGGTAATGCAGGTACATGTTAACAACAGAGAGCTCTGAACTACAGGTAAAAACTATGGTTTGTACTATGGAAAATGTGCAGCTTTCAGATATAAAACTAGTTGAACACTGGTTCACAAGGTAACTGGGAGAACAGAGAGACTGTAGAAAAATACTCGAGCTCTTGAGTTGTGTGTGGCAGCAGCATTTGAGTCCGTGAGTGCTCTGGTTGTTGAAATAATTGATGACATACTTTTCTAAAAGCCATGTTTTATGTATTTCCAAATGTTATCCAAGTGTTAAGCTTTATCACAGTCTGTCAATTGATAAATATTGCTGAGCCTTTTTTCCTAGCATATCTCAGACATTCCTCACCCCTAAAATACTCGTAAAACTGAGTTTATTCCTAGACTAGTTAAGGTAAATAGCCCCGAGGAGAACTTCTGAAGGTTCATTTAGAGACTGCTAAGCTTCCACCTGTATTTTCCCTTCTATAGTGTGATTGTCACGACAGGTAAGGACGTGGGAATATGAGGGGTGAGGCCACTGAAGTAGCAGGAGCTTTGTCACGCCGAAGCCTGCACACCCACCGTCTCACAAAGGCACCGAGGACTGTGGTCTCGAGCTATTTTCAAACGTTTCAATAAGCTCTTTTTTTTTTTTAAAGTAACCTGTGGTGTCTCTGAGTTTTCGTACTTGTCCAGTGATTTCTTTCAGCAGGCCAGCTTTCAACCTTCCCACCATTCGGGTCTCCTGCTAAAGCTTCGTGAGCACTGTTGCTGGGCCCTGGCTCCCGAGTGCGGTGTCTCAGTTTAAAGCTCGATTAACGGGGAGAGTTCATCGGAACAGACCTGCACAAGGACAGTTTGGCATCTGTAGTGTTAAGGTATGTATCTACCAGAATGCAAGTTTTATCTGAAATTTTAAAATGTTAGAATCATAATTTATAGAAAGGAATAAGGGCAGTGAGTTTTATTCACATGCTACAGGTAGAGAAAAAAGATCTGTAATATATGTGCCATAGGAGTTAGCTCAACACTCATGCTTATTTTTAAAGAATACTTGTTTTGCAGCTGTGGTGGAGAGAGGGAGGGTCACAGGCAGCACTCGCTGTCTGCTGAGTCCTGGAGCACATGTGGGCTGTTCCCGGTCTTGGACTGAGAGTACGTGGGAGGCCGAGGCCCTCCCAGCTAGGCCATAATAGATGCATAACGAGGTGAGGTCCCCACCTCGTTTTGGACATTGGGATAAACTAATGTCTTCCAGCTTCCTGGCCCTGGTGGAGGGCAGGGCCGTTCCCAGCCAGGCTCACCCCAAGGAAAATGTCAGCAAATCCACCCTGCTGAGGGACCGGGGAGCACCCACGTCAATGACTGCGGCCACTCTATCCTAGATTCTCTGTAAAACGTAAGGGAAGTCTGGCCATGTGGCTGTGTCTGTATACATAATATACACCTATGTACACATATGCTATATACACTGTACATACAGAAAAGGTATAAACACATGTACATTCAGTCAGTCGTACAAGCCTATAAATCTGTACACGCATGACGCCAGGGAAGGGACCCCAGGGCTGGACACACAGAAGCGCCCGCTAGTAGGAGGCACGGGTGAGGAAGCCCAGGACCCTGTGCACAAAAGACTCAGACCACTCTCTCGTGAGGAGAGGCTGACTCTGCAAATTGACATCAAAGTTAAGACATGTTCAGAGTCGCACAATCAGCGGAGAAGGGAAGTGGGACCCTGGAGGATGTGGGTGGCTGCCCTGCCTTGTTGGGCCTTCCCAGGTTTGGAGGGCAGCAGCCTCCAGGGTAAAGAAAGATGTGCCCATCCGAAGATGCCACCTTCCCTGGCCCGGACTCAGGGGAGCTGAAATGTCACCTGTAGCCCCACCGCACGTAAGGCCACTTCCCCTGGAACACGGGCAGGATGCTCTTGGGCTCTCATCTATCCTCAAGCCCTGGAATTTGGGTCCTCAGCCAAGGGCAGGGTGGAAGCAAGAGTGCTCTGCTAGGCGTTCCCCCGAAGGGCCGGGATGAAGCCCGAGATGGCGCGAGGGCCCCGCGGGCAGGTGGCTCTGCCAGCGCGGCCCTCACCAGCGCCCACGTGTAACACTGACAGGCCGCAGGCCAGCGCCCCTCGAGGGCGATCACACAGCACCCCAGAGTGACTGCAGAGACCAGATCCGAAACCCAGACGACAGATGGGCCCCGACCACAGCCTCCCGGCGGAGGATAGGAAAGAATGTAGACCCTCTCCCGCCAAAACCACATCCTTGCTAAAAAAAACTTCCCAGGAACACCTTGGAAAATACCTGCTTGAGTAGTTTGGTCTTTCTCTATGTTATCTTGTTATGTTACGTGTAATGAACTCCACACATTTCAACATGTAACTGTCCCCACCATCTGAGACGCCCCTGGAGCAGAGCCTGCATCCTTAGGAAGCAGCACCATGCGTCCATCCTCGCCCGCCCTCAGGTGCCCGCGGGGCCACCAGAAGGCAGGTGTGAACAGGCCGCCAAGAACCCTGATCCTGGCTGGCTTCACTCACATGCAGAGGGCGCGCGCTCTTCCCTGAATCAGTCTCACCAAGTACTAACGGGTGAAGAGCCCTATGAACGTTGAGGCTAAGTATTTGCTTCCAGTCTCTAAATTTTTGACTTTGGGCTCCTCTTAACCAATTTGACAGGAGAGGGATGGGCCTGCTGTCAAAAGGTTTGAAGTGATTTCGGGGCGGTGAGAATTCAGGTAGTGTGGAGCCGAGTTTTAAGGAAAAGACCACTTCAAAGTAAGGCCAAGGCGATCTGGGACACTAAAGAGGAGTGTTCAGAGCCCAGAATGGTCCACTGGAGTCAGCCATCAGCAGCGTGGGGACTCGGGCGCAGGACCCGGCTGGAATCGGCGATTCTCCCAGGGCGCCCTGTGGGCACGTGCCTATCCCAGCGTTCACTGTCCCTCTGCCGCTCCCACCTACTCCCAGCCTGTCTCAGCACCTTGGCCCAGGTCTTGGCTAGGCTGCCCTGATACCTAAGGCCACCTGCCTCACAGACACGATGATGCCCAGAGAGCAGGCCAGTGTTGACCTCCTCACCATCACCGAGAGCTCAGACCTAAAAGCTGTGACACAGGATGACACGAGTTCCCAGGGAGCTGCTGCGGGGCCCTCAGACGTGCTTACGCCAGAAATCAGGGCCGACGCGCGCCTCACTGTCCATGTAAGACATGCACAGATGCTTCAGGTGCCTCTGTGAAAACCCCTCCCAAGCAGAAATGACAGACCCAGCCTGCTTACCCCCTTGGCCTAGCTTCATTTTGAAACTTAAGTCACTCTGAAGTTAGAAAACCAAAATCATAAGCTGGCAATATTAAATCCTTTCCATCATTTTACAATGGGTACTACACTTTCTCCAAGACTTGCTTCAAAGCGTGAACAGTAAACTATAATGAGATGCAAACAGGAATATCTGTAAGTTGGAGACACTGTTCCCTTAATTCCCACTGATGACTCTAAGTGCTCCTGACAGTGCCGGGGCGCCATCTGGGCACCCACCCTCCCTCCCCGGCGTCACGCCCCCCCTGCTGCTCGTCTGCCCTGGGCCTAGGAGGGACCATCTGCTGACCCAAAGGTTTCAGGGCTGCAGACCTGGCCGTGCTGTACTTAACCTGGGCCCCACACAGTGCGGGACCTGATGCAGCCTGGCTGTGCTTCCCAGTAGAAACCTGCTGCCTGCTGACAACCAGGGCGTCTGGGAGCACTTTTCTCTGGTAAACTCCCCAATAACTACATTCTGTTTTAATAAAACGATGGTCACTAAGATGGCTTTGGGGTTAAAGGTTGTTTTTAAGGAGCAGGCAGCCTGCCTTTTCATCCATCATCTAAAACACTCCAGGGGTCATCTGTGGACACAGCCCCGGGGGACCCCAGTGTGCCACACCAGGAGCATTGAGAAGCCCGCCGCCCGCAGTGGTGCTGGGCCTGGAGACGCTGAGAGCCGTGCCACGTGGCTGCACCGCGGAGACAACAGCCCTCCCGGCCCTCCCCCAAAGACGTGCAGCGGGAGGTCCCGACAAGGGTTCAGAAGGCCCACCTTGCACGTGCTGGGCAGACCACTCCATCGGCCGTGAGGGGCGGAGGTGATGCAGCGATGTTTTTTGGTTGCCGTGGGAATTGGTTGAATCCAGTTCTGAGAACCAGTCACAGAGGAGCCTGCGGAGGCCCATCGCAGACCGCGGAAGCCAGTCAGCATCCGCTCGGGCTGAGGAAGCTTTGCATTCAGGCCAGCGCGCGTGGGCCCCCGCACCGCCACCTCCTTCACGCCTGGGGCTCGGCCGACAGCAGCAGCAGTGCGCGCGGTCAGGAAGGACGCCTCGCTCCCTGAGCAAGTGATTGTCTCCCGTACCCTACTGCATTTTCACAGAAACCATTAGCATTTCGGCAAAAGACAGACACAGTTTTCCATCTGCCCTGCACATTGGCAAGGAGTTGCTAACGTTATACATTGATAGGAAGGGCTTAGAAAGTGCTAGTATTATTACCCTGGTCATTAGTAGCTATTCCAAGGACATTTTAATATATACACACATACCGTTCTCTTAGGTTCTTTTAGTTTTAATACTAGTCTCTGACATTATAAAACTTTGCTTTTGTTTTTTGCCCTTTGAGAATTTCTGGATACAAACTGAGTTAAAAGATTGTTTAAAAATCTGTTGCTTCATCAAAAGGCATTAAAACATTTCTTATGGCAGGAGAGAGTCCTGCTAGTCTCTTAGTGGCTACTGTCTGGGACTAACAGGTAAGGAGAAGCCAGGTGGGAAACAGCTAACACACTGAAGTATTTGCACCAAACACCACTACTCTACTGTCTGTGCCCGGCGGCCCAACGGCCCCGGCGCTCCTCACAGGGCCGGCTGCGCGCTATAGGCTGGCTCCGGTGATCTGGCCGTTATACTCTGCCGTCTCCATCTTCAGGATGTAGGGGATGATGCTGTCTATCGAAACATTGCCAATGAGGCCAGTAAAAAACAGCTCTTCCGTTATGCTGGAGCTCATCAGCCTGAGCGCCGGCAGGCGGACGAGAATGCGGGCCAACCTGTAGGAGGGGGGGTCATTAGAGGGGCGGGGTCACGGCACCCCAGGCTTCACGCGGACAGGGCCCATCTGCAGCCCTGGGGGCCGAACCAGACCGCCAGTGTCTGCTCGTGCTTTCCTGATTTCAGTGGTCGCTTCTGTAGGAATTTATCAGGAGTGCAACGATGATGTACAAATGTGTTCCCTTCATTGTTTATAACAACTCTCCCCAGCGCCACCAAAAAGAAAAACCTGGCAACCTGTTAACGGACGGTAGGTTTAACTAACCTGTCGAATCACTAGACACATTGCGGAGGAGAACCAAAGGCTGTGTCCACTGCTAAGAACTCCATGGCACACAGCTGGGCACACACTCAACGGCAGGACGCGCGCCAGCAGGGGCGCCACTCGGGTGTGTGTGAGTACAGTGCTCAGGAGGCCAGTCACCAAGATGCTAACTGTGACCTCTGGGGTCTTGGGACTCTAAGTGATCTTATCAATTAAAACTTTTTCTGTGCTGCTGTAATCTCCAGTGTTCATTCAGCATTGTAATTAAAAGGAAAGCAGTGAGACGTTCATTCTGAAGGACCCGGAAGGCACCCCACGGCCCCTGCAGCTCCCGGGGCCTTATCTGAGGCCTCCCCTGGAGGCCCGTCCACTGGCAGCACCCGGAGGGGTGGTGCTGGGGCCCTAGGAACTGGACCCCGTACCGCAGGGCCCTTTCATCGGGAGGGAAATCGTGGCGAAGCTGCGGCATCTCCTCAGCCACAGAAAACGACTTAAAGAATAGATATAGACTTGCTGAATATTAAGTAAAAAAGATGCTAGTGGAAAATGGATCTTTGCTTTAGCAAAAGCTGTGTCTGGCCATGGCAGCGTGCCTAAAGGCAGGAGCAGGCGCTCTGCTAGCCAGGCTGGACACAGGTCTCTCTGGCCCAAACGTGCTAAACTTGCGCTTGAATAAAGGAACTTTTAAAGTATCAATTTACGCGGGGAGTGGATTATTATTTTGTACAACCCAGTCGCGTTTTGTAGGGGTCGGATTTGGTTTCTGTCAACGGGCTCTTCTGTCAAGCACTCTAGCTAACACTGTCTCCTCAGTAGGTGGGGAGCCAGGGGCAGAGCTGCTGACTGTTCTGGACTCCGGGGCAGTCTCTGTGAGAACTCATGTCTCACACGCACTGTTAGCCCCAAACGAGAGGACAACTCCCAACCCCTCGACCTAGAGGAGCAACGCTGGGAGGGCCTGGGCTTCCTGACCCTCCGCACTGCCCCGTCACCGAGAAGACACAAGAATTACAGCGTGATCACGCGGAGGCGCTCCCGGGCTGCCCAAAGCGGAAGGCCAGCGTAACTGCTATCTGCAGCTAGGTCCAGCCTCACCCCCGTCCTGCCCGTGTGCCTCACCGGTAGGTGTCTTCCGAGTAGGTTTTCTGAACGTAGTCCTGCAACTCCATCTGTGCCTTTTCTTGGAATTTTTCAATCTGGCTTGTGCTGGTCAAACCTGGATGATCTGAAGGAAGAAAAGTGCCGCAAATTGCCCTCTGTATTTGGAAAGCCTCATGTATAAACTTCTCAGTACTTATTTTCAATCATACTTCTGACAAACTTCTCAAGTGCAACAGACTGAGCTCCGGGGGCTGGTCTAGGTCAGAGACGCTGCTGGAACACTGGTCCCTCCTGCTCTGCCGAGACCTGCAGGTTCCCAGGGGGCCTGGCCCCGAGTGGCCACACCAGCCTCCGCCGTCCCACTGGGGTTGGCTCTAGCCCTGTGGCTTCCTACTTACTCTAAGAAACACACACATGCAGCATCAGGAGTCCCCATCTGCTTTCTAGACACGTCATCCCGTAGTGTCTCCTGTTCCGTCAGCTATTTTCTCGTTCCTGAGCAGGCGGCTGGGAGGCGTGGGGTAGGGAGGCTACGCTGGGTCCCGCTTAACCCAGTGGCCTCTCAGGAGGCCACTCTTCCTCTCGCCCGCAGCCCCGCTGCCTCTTCGCCTGCTGTGGCCAGGCCTTTCGGCGTGCCCTGCAGCTGCTGGGCAGGGTCAGTCTGCTGGAGTGTGTGCTAACGTCCCTAAACCTTGGCGGAGAGCAAGACCGAGCAGAGGGCAGTGGGCGGGGTCTAGCTGTCCCTTGGTAGCTACCGGGGATTGGCTCTGGGACCCCCACACAGGTCACCTGACATCCTTTACGTCAAACGTGCATGTAACCTACACGTCTGTCCATACACTTTTAAATCCCCTCTATATTACTTTCGAGCTCCTGGAACATTTTTTTCCTTGCATTTTTTTTTTCTTTTGCCACACAGAATGTAGGAACTTAGTTCCCCAACCGGGGACTGAAACTGGGCACCCTACGCTGGAAGCTCGGAGTCTCAACCCCTGGACGGCCAGGGGCGGCCCTTGAATATTTCTGATTCATGGCTGGCTGAATCCACCAATGTGGAACCCGCACATACTCAGTTTTGTAAGCTGTGGTCTCATTTGGCCAGTGACGTACAAATGATCCTATTTGTTAGGATTCAAAGGACATCTATTGACCATATGAAGTTACTACAACATTGGGACTATAAAAACAACTGTAACAAACGCCCTGTGCATGTTAGCAGTTGGCAAAGCGCACGTGCTGTGGGAACAGCCAGGCACGCAGCGTGGGGCTCTACACTGCTGGCAGCTTGGCACATGCGCGTGTGCAGAACTATCAGTAGCACAGGTGGGGACCCGCCGCGAGTGACCACCGCATATCTTACCAGGGCTAAAGAGAACTATAGCTTTAAGGTATGCATACTCATAGCCGTCTATATCCAGTCGCGCCATACTGTTACAGAACTCCTGGAGCTTCCAGATGTGCTCCATGACTTGCTTTATCCGGTCTCCAGAAAGCTTATCTAGGAATCAACACAGACATCCTCTGAGAAGGGCTTGGAGGGACACAGACTGGAAAAAGCAGACAATTTCACTTTTAAATGAAAACCCGGTTATCTCAAGAGCCCCATTTTCCCGACGCAGGTGAAGTGGCTCTAGGCACCCACACCCGCTCCTCTGTGTAACCCCCGGCCCCGGACAGCGACTCCCTGGGCGGCCCTGTGGCCCGCACCTGCTGAGGCCCACACGCCAGGTCCCATCAAGATCAGTTCTTTCTGAGTCTCCGCAGGCACTGATCAACACTGGCCGACCTGACTGGCATCTCCTAGTTGCTACAAGTGTTCTTTACTGTCTGATTTAGCGTTCTGGACAGTGTCTCGCTGAAGGTAGTGTGAGGTTCAGTTAGAAATAAAACTAAAGCTCATTTGTGACCAAATCTAAAACTCAGTAAAATGTTACAGATTATAAATGTTACCTTTGTGTAACTTTGGAAGGAAATAACTAGAAACACTAAGGTGTGACTAGGTGGCTCCAACACCGGGACGCCCATCGAGAAGGGGGGCTGGCTCCAGCTCGGCGGCAGGTGTGATGTGCAGGGTCAGCCCAGACCCTGGGCAGCACGGGCACCTGACAGCCTTCAGGCTGCCGCGGGCACACAGCACGCAGGGACCACACAGGCTGCTTCCCAGCCTAACATGGCCCTGACCCCACAGTGCGCCACGTGTCCACCCACGCCCTGCACGGGGGAGCCGCGAACCCGGGCCTGTGCCCCAGGGCCCAGCGCTCCCACACGCAACCCCGAGGAACAATGTCTAATCCACAGGGTCCTGAGGGTTTGTGAGCTGCATGAAAGGGTAACCTGTCCATGAGGATGAAGACAGAGACGGTGACTACTCTGAAAACAGTACAGAATGCCTGCATCAGAACTCAGCACCTTCCCCCTTTCATCTTCACTACAGGAAAAGCAGCAGCCGGGTGGGAATTTAGACACTGAAACCGGTGGCGACGTGAACTCCCCTCAGCCTGGGGCGGCGCTGGGACAGGCTGGCCCTACCTTCCTGGATGCTGTTCTGCAGGTGGTTGACGATGGCAGCCAGGATGGTGGAGAGGCTCATGACCTGGGCGCACTGGGCCAGGCCGAGGGTGAAGAGCTCGTTCCAGCAGGCCCGCACCAGGCTGGTGTTGCAGTCCTGCCTGGGGACACAGAGGCAGGCTGGGTGTGGGGCTGCTGCCCCTGCCCCAAGCCCCGAACACCCCACCCAAGTCCCGTTGGCGTGCATGTGCCAGAGGCCTCTGGAGGGCTCAGGCCTGCTCTCCACACGACTGCCTCGCCTGAAGGCCCTCTGAGGACAGACCACTCTCAGCAGCCCTGGGTGGGCTGGCCTCAGAGGCCACAGCGACCAAGGGGAGCTCCCAAGGCTTGAGATGTGTCGCCGCCCAGGGAGGGGTAGGTCTCCACTCAGGACAGCGCGGGTGAGGCCCCCGAGACCGCCTGTCATCTCCGGGCCCCCATGTGGGGGCCCCCACCCTGCTCAAGCCCCGGGGACAAGCGCCTTCCGTCCACCCCGTCCCTGCGCTGGCAGCACGCACGGGGCGCACGGGGGCAGCGGTGAAGGTCGGGGGTGCCACAGCCCTGGCAGCCAGGCGGCCTCTCGCCACCAGCCTGTGACCGTTTACTCACAGAGGAGCGCACTGGGAGGGCCCTCAGACGCCTTCCGGGCCGCTCCTGGAGCCGGGGAGGCCCTGCCAGGGACACAGAGAGGAAGAGCCACTCACCCGAGGGCCTGGAAGGCGGGGATGGACCTGGCCCAGTGCATGGAGAGGAAGAGCAGGCGTGAGGCCGACTCGCAGATGTAGTGCACGTTGAGGTACTCGGGCATCGGGCTGGGCATCGTGAGCTGCAGGAGAGGGCACACGGCCCGGGGCCTGTCAGCACCCAGCCCCGCGCAGACCCTCAGGAGGTGGGCCCGCCCAATGAGCTGGGGTCTGACGGGCCTGGAGACAGGGGGACGGGGCCCAGCTCATCCACAAGGATGAGGCACCGACGCTGCCTCCTGGCACCGGCAATGGTTCTCAGCAGCTCCACTCTGATCCGCAGGTTCAAGTCTAAGTCCAGTGGGAATGGGCGGGCAGGGACTGGCAGGCAGTGTCAGGGAACAGCGAGAGAGAGTGGAGCAGAACCCAGGGGGCTGGCCTGGGCCCCAGGAGCCCCTCTCTCCCAGAAGGGCTTGACTGCCTCTGCAGCTGGAGTCCCCCCAGGGACCCTTGCCCTTCGATCCCTGGGCAACGGCGGGCAAGGACTTCATTCTAGCGGAGAATACTGGGGAACTGAAGACTCACTCTGCAGACCTTGAGACTGGGGGCTCAGGGAACCTGGGAGTGTCAAGAGAGCGGTGAGGCTTTGAGTGCAGAGGGGGCCCTGGGGACCTGGCCAGCCTGCAAGCGTATCTGAGAGCTACTTTTGGTGGCCCCAGCGGGCAGGAGGGCAGGCCCAAGGAACGGGAAACACGCCTGTGGGAGCCAAGGGCCTGCCTGAGCCGACGCTGGAGCCAGGCCGTCGTGGGAGGGTGGACGGCAGGGCAGCCCGCCTGAGCCGACGCTGGAGCCAGGCCACCTTGGGAGGGTGGACAGCAGGGCAGCCCGCCTTGGTCTGTCCTGGCAGCGACAGGAGGCGCCTCAGGGTCAGCAGCAGAGCCAGACGGCCGGGCGAGCAAAGAGGGGCCAGAAGGCTGCCACCACCTGGACGGGCTCACTCCCAGGTCCGGTCTTTAACCTCGGCAGGCAGGCGGAAGCCCTCACCTTAAACGTGACGTGAGTGTCTGAGAGGAGGGGGCCCTCGACCTCGATGATGGGCGTGGACTGGTCTCTGCTGATGACGTGGATGCCCCCACCACCGCTGCCGTCGATCCCGTCTGCCAGGCTCGGAGGCGAGGCGCTGTCTGTGGTGTTAAGTGCCTTCGCTAAGGTATCGAATGCCCTGCGAGCAGAAAGGGAGCAAGCATGTGCCCTAAGTGCCCTTCTAGGAGGAGCGCTCTAGCTGAGACATCCTTTAGGAAGACAGCCCAGCACGAAGACAGTTAACTCTGCCTGAGAGGAGGGGCAGCGGCCACCACGCCTGTCTCCACAGGGTCTCAGACACTAAGCTAGATGTTACTTGTTCTCACACATAATTTCTGTTTTTCAGAACTACTCTCCAAGGTGGAATTCCCTCCATCTCAGAGATGTGAAAGCTCACTTTGCCAAGACCACCAGGAGTTAAGTGGTAGAATGGAATTCGGCCTAACTCCCATTCCGCCCTCTTTCCGTCGGATCCAGACTGGCATCTTCTATCAGACCACAAGGGAACCTGAGGACCGCTGCCCCTAAGTGGCCCCCGCCTGGCCTGGCATGACGGGCAGGAGTGGCAGGTCCAGCAGAAAAGGAGCAAAGGCACAGGCCGGCTGCAGGGAGTGCGCCCTGGCAGGGGGCACAGGCATCTAGCCAGCTGGTGCCATCGCACCGCCAGTATCCGCCCACCCTGAGGGATCTATCTCAGCTCTGGACTGACTACTTGAGAAAAACAGGCTGGAACACAAGCAAGAAAGGGGCCGCACTACTGATGTTTAGGTCCAATAAACAGTGACAAGGATGCCTGGACTTGTAAGCTTCCCCTGAACTACTCAGTCCCCTTTATCATCTGGAACGAAGTTTTCAGACTATTTTGTATCACGTAACCTAAACAGGTCCACATCCCCATAGTTAAAACGAAGCAGACAGACATGCAGGGGCCTGTGACAATTCTGCAGCCCGTCGTTAAATACAGGGCAGGTATCAAGACGCTGCCCCCACCCTCACAAAGCAGTGACTGCGGTGTGGGGGGGGCGCCACTCTCAAGGGTTCGTACCGGGTAATCTCACTTGCAGACTGGTCCTCCGGCTGCATTTCTGAAGTGTCACCATTGTTAAGGGATTCACTGAGGTTGGCGAGGGAAGTGACTACATTTGCCAGTGTGCCCAGGGCTCCCTGGCTTGTTTCAGCCTGTTAACCAGAAAACAGTGGTTTCAGAGATGGACATACACACATGCCTCTGAGGAAAGTGAAGGCTTAGTTTTGTTTCAAAAGCAGCTTCTACGGGGGTGTGGCTACGATGGGCAGTGAGAGGAATCACTCTCGGGTGACCAGACAGTCCTGTACCTTGATGGTGATGGTTACACAAACCTACACACAAGAGAAAATGACAGAAGAAATGACAGAGAAAAATGACATCCAGATAAGCTGGGTGTCACCAGCTTCAAAAGATCATCAATAAAGCAGAGACAACTTCTCTCCTCCCACACACAGAAGACAGCCACAAAATGGGAGGAGCTTCTTGCAAATTATACGTCTGATAATGGTTTAGTAGCCAGAATAGCTAAAGAACTCTTACAGCTCAATAACAGAAAGACAAATAAGCTAGTTAAAAATGCAAATAAAAACCACAATGAGATGTCACATCACACCCACTAGGATGGTCACAGTCAAAAGACATATGATATTGAGTGCTGGCAAGGACGCGGAGAAGATGGGGGCACAGTGGGAACAGAAGATGGTGCAGCTGCTGGAGAACGCCTGGCAGTTCTTCAAAAGGGTAAACGTGCAGTTGTTACACGACCACGGCGATGCCATTCCTAGGCACATATGTAAGAAAAGTTAAAATACATGTGTACAAAAACACTTGTACACAATGCTCACAGCAGCATTATTCTTAAGAGGCAAAAAGCAGAAACAACGCAACGTTCATCAGCTGCCAAATGGATAAACCACGACACAGCCATTTAACGGCACATTGTCGGCACATTACTGGCACTGAGGAGGTGTCGACACGGTTGGGCCTTGAGAACATTACGCTATGAGAAAGCAGCCAGGCCCAGCAGCCACGTGCCACACGGCTCCCTTTAGACGAAAGGTCCAGCACCAAGAAAACCACAGTGAGAGAGTACAGGAGCGGCTGGCAGGGCTGAGAGTGGGAGAAGGGCAGGGACTGCCTCGTGGGCTCAGGCTTTCTGTCTGGGGTGGTGAAATGCTCTAGAATCAGTAGGAATGGCTGTAACAATTATGCTGATGCACTGAGAGCCACAAATTCCATGCTCGAAGGGCGAATTTTTCTGGTGTGGGAATTAACATCTCAATTTTTTAAAAAAGAAAGCCAGAAAAAAAGATAAACAAATCAAGGTACAGAAACAAAAATGTCTGCTGTATCTTGATTATAAACGTGAAAGAGCAGAATCAGTAGAAAAGATCATAAACAGAGAAGTGATTAATAAATCACAGAACCACCATGTAACAGAATAGATCTGGCCTCTATCGTATGAACACAGCATATGACAGATACATACACTGCAGGGGAAAGCTGCAGAGTGAAAAAGAGACCCCACGCCTGGACGCCTGTCGTGCGCTGCCCGTGCTCCCTGGCTGCTGCTCTGCAGGACCCGTGGAGAGAGGGGCGAAGGGAGCACGGGTCTCGGTGGGGTCTGAGATACCATCACTTGTATTTAGAGTAAATGATTTTGAATGTGTAATCATTTCATAGGCGAGAGCTTCCCAGGCAGCTCCTGTGGTCAGCTGCCCTCGGGGGCTCAGCAGTGCTCCCCTGGGGCTGGGGGCAGGCACGGCGGGCCGCCTGTCCTGACTGCTTCACTCCTGCCGCCCAGCCAACCCCAAGCCGTTGGTGGTTACAGAGTGGGTGCTGCACGCTTCACGGAACTGACTCCTCGAGGTTCCCATCACCCATGCCTGGCGGGTGCCCGCTCTGCACCACCCTCTGTGCGGGTGGCATGTGGGACGGGGGTGCAGTCCTCGGCCATCGGGAGCTCAGGGCGCTCGGGCCCTACTTCCTGCTCCTGGCACGCCCACCCCTCTGCCCAGGCAGTAGGTCATGCCCCACCCATCTGCCAGGTGAAGGCCACGTGCCTGGGGAGACGGGTCAGTGCCGCCCGAGCCATGAGGCCGACCACCCCGAGGGAGACGGCCGGTGCAGGCAGTGGGCCTCAGCCCTCATCCCCCTCCCCTGGACCCAAGAGAACGCACCGGGACATACCACGTGTGCCAGAGCAGATGGGGCCCAGCTGCGGCTCTGAGGGAGACAGCGAGGCCGGCACGGTCCCCAGGGGCTCCTTCTGGAGCGGGGCCTCGGGCTCAGGGCAGCTGGCACCCCTGTCACTTGGGCTATGTCGGGGACCGCAAGCCAGAGACACAGTGGGCTGCCTTGCCGGGATAAAGCCCTCTCCTCAGGCTCCTCCCCAGGAGGCAGCCAGTGTCTCTGTCTGCACACCGGGTTCCCTGGAGCTGCCTCACTCTGTCCCCATCAGCCCTGGTGGGACTTCTTCCTGTGGGCGCCTACTACAGAGGAAGTGGGGGCTGCTGCCAAAGGCCGTCTTGGGAGAGGAAGCGCTTCCCCAGCTGGCCGGCAGTCTGCCTAAGTGCATTACTGGGGGAGAGACCTCAGAAGGGACCCCAGAGCGTCCGCCAAGCTGAACGCTAGCTCCCGATGCACTGTGACCGTGAGCAGCCCATAGCACGGCTGTACCGAGGGCACGGAGCCGAGGAGGGCACCCCCTCCACAGCCCGAAGGCCGAGAGTGGTGCCCGTGTGGAGGGGCCCGTGTGGTGCCCTTCCATGGGGGAAGGGCGCGAGCGGGACGTCACCTTGCAGTCCGTGGCCAGGAGAACCGTTCCGTCCTCACGGATCAAAGGCTGCTGGATGTTCACAAGCATCCCTGGATCAAGAAGACCTGTTTGTCTAGTTAAGACATAAAGAAACCCAGAGTAGCTTCCAGCGTTGAGTGCAGAGTTCACGCTGCGTCGACCCTGCGCGCCTGTGGGCCGGGCCGGAGGACGCGCGCGCGCTCGGCGCCGGGCCTGCCCGAGACAGGACGCGCACACGCCTCCCGGCCCTACCAGCGATGCCACTGCTCGCGGAGCACCAGCGGCGCAGTCCCAGCTCTGGGGCGCGCCACAGTGCGAAACAGGGCTTCCCGTTTCCCTCTGCTTCTTTAGAGTTAGGTTTGAGAGATCACACTAAGACAACGTATAAACCGACCCGTGGTGCTGTCCAGACCACACCTGGGTCTCACGCCTTTTCTCTCTACTGCAAGAGCCCCGATCCTGACTCACGGAACAACCGTTTTCCCGCGTGAATGCTGCCTGAACTACAGCACGTAATCTGAGCCCCCGAGACAGGAAGCTCTGACACCATCCTGAACCCCCTCCTGAGTCCACCCTCCGCGGGCCTGTCCAGGGGTGTGACTGCAGCGGCTCTGACGAGGTGGCCGAAGCCCGCAGGTGGGGCCGTCAGCGCCCCGAGGAGCACCTGCGCCTCCCACGTCAGCCCCGGGCCCGGCTGCCCACGCGCACTGACCTCGCCCCGCCCTTCTCGGCCACGAACGTCGGCGTGGCGATCAGCGGGCTGCGCAGGTCCTTCCGGATGTAGATCCTCTCTGTGGACGCAGCACAGTTGCTGGGCTTCTCCCGCTGCACGTCGAAGGGCTTCCGCTCACTCTGCACAGCTTGAGTGGCCACAGAAACACCCGTGGTGAGAAGAGCGAGCCGCAGCAACAGAAGCCCCTCCCTCGGCGGGGAGGTGGGCGCCCCTGCACCCAGCCCGCTGCTCCGGGGGCGACGAGCTCCGTGGCAGACACGCCCGGCCCAGCTTCCACTGGGGACTCTCGCTGCTCACAGGACTCTCTCCCGGGGGAGAGACAGCCCCTCAAGTGGGCCCGACAGAGCTGCCCAGACCCCTGGGGCGGAGGATGCACCCTAACGCCTGGCTCCAGCTGTGACAGCTTCCAACACCCACCAGCGGGGGTCATGCCAGCAGCCTCTCCCTTCAGCGTCTGGCACCAGTGCACGCACACGAGCCAGAAACAACGGAAGAGAACAGACTTTCACGGGGAAAGAAAAGGGGAGCCAGACGCGGCACAAGGGTGCTACTTCACAGGCGGGGACCAGAGGCTCAGAGGGCATGTGCCGTGCCCAGGGCCCCCAGCTCCCGGGGTCGGGCCGGGGCTGCGTTCTCTCGGCTTCACCCCAAAGCCTGAGTCAGCTCCCCACACATGCACGCTGGCTCCCACGTGTCGGGACGAGGTTTTCACCGTAGAAACTGGCCCTGCCCGGTGGCAGCGTCACCGCACCACCAAGCTGACCCAGAGGGTGAACGGGAGTGAAGCCCCAGTGGGCACGGTCCTCTTGGCATATTCTAAGGCCACGCAGCAGAACCTCCCGCTCTCCCCGCTTGTTAACGCTTGTGGGCGCGAGCCCCGTCACTCACACTCCATCTTCATGCCCATCTCCAGGCACTTCTTCAGGCGGCAGAACTGGCAGCGGTTCCGGTGGTGCTTGTTGATGACGCAGCCCTGGCTGCTCCGGCAGCTGTAGGTCAGGTTTTTCCTCACGCTCCTTTTGAAGAAGCCTTTGCAGCCTTCGCAGCTGACAGCCCCATAGTGGCGGCCTGGAAGAGGAAGGGGCGTCCGTGGGCCTGGTGTGTGGGCGCCCATGCTGGCAGCCACGGGCCGCTGGGCCCACACATCCTCCTTCCACCTTCAGAGGAGCCTGCGAGGCCAAGACGGAGGCTGCAAGCTCGGACACGGTGCATGGCGCTGGCAGACGGCGTCCCCAAGCTCGGTGCCCGTCAGGGGCCGTGGAGAGGGCTGGGCAGGTGGCCTGGCCAGGAACCCTCAGCGCCCCTGTCTTGCCGGGAGCCGCACGGAGCTGACAGCAGCCCGTGCTTCCTCAGCCCCGGATCCCGGCCCACACTCACTCCCTCTGTGAGTCCTGTCCTAGCTGCAGACCAACCTGGAGGCGGGGACGTGACCAGAGGACGCGGTGTCGCGGGTGTGACCGCGCGGCCAGTCCCCAAGAAGGCACCATGGCTGCGGCTCACGGAGGTTCCCCATCCTCGAGACACACGTCCCGAGCACAGCTCTTTAGTCTAAGCTTGCTTCCTCTGGGGCCTCTGAACTCTCACCGCCCCCCCCATCGGTACGTTTGCCTTTCGCCAAAGCCCCAGCGGGGACTGACTCGAGATGCGCTCCTGTAACCCAGGTCAGAGTTCACGGGGCCACTGTGGACAGCGGCTGCGGAGCAGCCCACCACCCCGAGCTCTGGCATGCGGGCCCTTCTCCAGCTGTGCACCTGGGGCCCCAGCTGTGGGCCTCTAGGAACACTGTGCTCAGGTGACTCTGCACACGTCTCTTTTCCTTCCCTGCAGCGGCTTTCCTCGGGCTCTCGAGGCCGTGGAGGGACCTCTCATGTCTGGAGACGAAGGCGCTGCAAGCCTGCAATGAGCTTTAAGCCCAGAGGGGAGCTGAGCAGACTCTGCGGCCTCTGCATGCTCAAGCTCACTCATTTGCTCAGATCTTCACAGTGTCTCCTTGCTGAGCAAGAAGATGGGGATTCAGAGACACAGGGGTCACACAGGCCTGTCAGGAAGCAACTAGAAAAGAGCACATCCAGTGCCCAATGGACACAGGGGCAACGAGGACCAAGCTGCGCAGGGGAGGCTCAGTGAAGGACAGCGCCCTGGCAGGCGCGGGCAGCGCTGGAGCTTCCTTCCCGACCAGGGCTTGTCTTCCTCTTCAGGGGCTTGGCTCACCTTTTTTTTTTTCAAACCGGGACCACCAAGTACCCAAAGCTGCTATGAAGGCAGTGACCACGGAGCACAGGGCAGCGTCCCCGGCATCTTTACTCCCGACGGCTCCCACAGGGGCCAGGCCTCTTCTGAGGTCCCCTCGTCCCCTCCCAACCAAGGAGGCCCAAGAGTGCGTCCCCAGAGACACGGGCTGTGCATGTTCCGCTCCCCAGGCCAGGCTGCCAGCTGGAGCAGCTTCTCTTTATCCGGCAGCACACGTCAACCACTGAGGTCACGAATGTGCCTCCAGGCCTTTCCTGACCTGGGACTCCAGCTGTAAGGGCATGTTCCCTCCTGTTTATCACCCTGGGTTATAGTGAGGGCGCGAGAGACGAAGCTGCAGCGTGGACCAGGGCGGGACAGGGAGCAGACATCCTGTGAGACAGCAAAGCGCTGGGCGAGTGCTAACTACGCTCACGACGGATTCCTTTTTTTTTTGGCCATAAGGTATGTGGGATGTTAGTTCTCTAACCAGAGATCAAACCCAGTGGAAGCATGCTTTTAGTCACTGGACCATGAGGGAAGTCTTGATTACCTTCTTACTAGTACAAAAATAATCAACAGTCAACCATCATTTACAAATCACAGACACAGTTTCCTGACTTTTCCTTTTGATTCCTAGAATCTGACAACCTGATCTGCTTATGGACATCATCATCCCAATAAAGAAAAGTACACTCACACTTGACCCTCCCCCGCCCGGATCTGGTCCGTGATGCCGGCCCCCGGGGTGCACCCAGCGCGACCACCACTTGCTGACCTGAGGCTTTGTCGCCGCACACCACACAGTACTCTACCACCTGGGGCCGCTGGACGTCGGTCTTCCCCAGCAAACGCTCCACAGAGGCAGAGTCCGTGACGATCTAAGAATAAACAGGAAATAAGATGATGAATGCACAGAAGAACTGTACAAAAGAGATCTTCACAACCCAGGTAAGCACGATGGTGTGATCACTCACCTAGAGCCAGACATCTGGAACGCGAAGTCAAGTGGGCCTTAGGAAGCATCACTACGAACAAAGCTAGTGGAGGTGGTGGAATTCCAGTGGACCTACTTCAAATCCTTTAGATAATGCTGCGAAAGCGCTGCACTCAATATGCCAGCAAATTTGGAAAACTCAGCAGTGGCCACAGGACTGGAAAAGGTCAGTTTTCATTCCAACCCCAAAGAAAGGCAATGCCAAAGAATGCTCAAACTACCACACAATTGCACTCATCTCACACGCTAGTAAAGTAATGCTCAAAATTCTCCAAGCCAGGCTTCAGCAATATGTTTACTGTGAACCTCCAGATATTGAAGCTGGATTTAGAAAAGGCAGAGAAACCAGAGATAAAATTGCCAACATCCGTTGGATCACTAAAAAAGCAAAAGAGTTCCGGAAAAACATCTACTTATGCTTTATTGACTATGCCAAAGTCTTTGACTGTGTGGATCACAACAAACTGTGGAAAATTCTTAAAGAGATGCGAATACCAGACCACTGGACCTGCCTCCTGAGAAACCTATATGCAGGTCAGGAAGCAACAATTTAAACTGGACATGTAACAACAGACTGGTTCCAACTCGGGAAAGGAGTACGTCAAGGCTGCATATTGTCACCCTGCTTATTTAACTTATATGCAGAGTACATCAAGAGAAACACTGGGCTGGAAGAAGCACAAGCTGGAATCAAGACTTCTAGAAGAAATATCAATAATCTCAGATATGCAGATGTAGAAAGTGAAGAAGAACTAAAGAGTCTCTTGATGAAAATGAAAGAGGAGTGAAAAAGTTGGTTTAAAACTCAACATTCAGAAAACTAAGATCATGGCAGCCGGTCCCATCATTTCATGGCAAATAGACGGGGAAACAGTGGAAAAGGTTGATAGACTTTCTTTTCTTGTGCTCCAAGATCACTGCAGATGGTGACTGCAGCCAGGAAATTAAGACGCCTGCTCCTTGGAAGGAAAGTTATGACCAACCTAGACAGCATATTAAAAAGTAGAGACATTACTTTGCCGACAAAAGTCTATCTAGTCAAAGCCATGGTTTTTCCAGTAGTCATGTATGGATGTGAGAGTTGGACTGTGAAGAAAGCTGAGCACCGAAGAACTGAGATGCTTTTTAAGTGTGGTGTTGGAGAAGACTCTTGAGAGTCCCTTGGACTGCAAGGAGATCCAACCAGTCAATCCTAAAGAAAATCAGTCCTGAATATTCATTGGAAGGACTGATGCTGAAGCTGAAACTCCAATACTTTGACCACCTGATGTGAAGAACTAACTCACTGGAAAAGACCCTGATGTTGGGAAGGATTGAAGGCAGGAGAAGGGGGCGACAGAGGATGAGATGGTTGGATGGCATCACTGACTTGATGGACATGAGTTTGAGCAAGCTCTGGGAGTTGGTGATGGACAGGGAGGCCTGGCGTGCTGCAGTCCATGGGGTGGCACAGTCAATCACGACTGAGCGACTAAACTGAACTGAAGATGATGAAAAACCAGAGCAAGAAGCCAAGTCAGGCTCAACTGTGAATTCCTAATCTTGGGTTTCTAAGAACTACTCTGGGCAGAAATGGGAAAATCCCACTCGACAGCCTCACCTGCCAGGAGGGACAGCAGGCTGTGCCTCTGGACCATGCCCTTCAGCAGTGGCAGGGGTGGAGGTGGGGCTGCCCAGGGTCAGATGTTACTTCTCAATGACCCACCCTCCAACCTGCTACCACCACCAAGACCCGGGGCCGTGGGGGAGTCCCATGCAGATGCTCCAACCGTGAGGATGCTGAAGGTCTCTCTGGCTGCTTCTCTACTCTCGTGAAACAGCTTGGAAGTTCAGACTAGTACATTTAGCAGAAAAATAATTAAGCCTTACTGATTAAACAACTAGCTCTCTCATGAGGCTCTGGAAGTGGAGGGACTGGGACAGGGAGCCTCTGAAACCTACTTCTCCCTCCTTTGTAGGTGACTTTCTACATGACCCACAGTGCTCTCCATCTATAAGAGTAATGTGACTGAAAAAGGCATATGAAAAAGTGAACAACAGCTGCTATGAAATAATGTGGGCCACAGCCTAGTCGAGGCCAAGGGGCTTGTGTAACTCAGTGAAGCTACAAGCCATGCCACGCAGGTTCACCCAAGATGGACGGGTCACAGTGGAGACAAAACGTGGTCCATCGGAGGAGGGAATGGCAAACCACCCCAGGATTTTTGCTGCACGAGCTCCATGAACATGAATAGTATGAAAAGGCAAGAAGATATGACACTGGAAGATTAGCCCCCCAGGTCAGAAAGTGTCCAGTGTGCTACTGGGGTAAGAGTGGAGGGTAAGTACTAATAGCTCCAGAAAGAATGAAGTGGCTGGGCCAGAGTGGAAACAGCGCTCAACTGTGGATGTGTCTGGTGGTAAAAGTCAAGTCTGATGCTATAAAAGAACAGTATGGTACAGGAACCTGGAATGTTAGGTCTATGAATCAAGGTAAATTGGATGTGGCCAAGCAGGAGATGGCAAGAGTAAGCATCGACATCTTAGGAATTAGTGAACTACAATGGACGGGAATGGGTTAATTTCAGATGACCATTGTATCTATTACTGTTGGCAAGAATCTGTTAGAAGAAATGGAGTAGCCATCATAGTCAACTAGAGTCTGAAATGCAGTACTTGGATGCAATCTCAAAAATAACAGAAAGATCTCAGTTCATTTCCAAGGCAAACCATTCAACATCATAGCAATCTAAGTCTATGCCCCAACCACTGATGCCAAAGAACCTGAAGCTGACCTGTTCCATAAAGACCTTCTAGAACAACACCAAAAAGAGATGTCTTTTCATCATAGGGGACTGGAATACAAAAGTAGGAAGTCAAGAGACACCTGGAGTTACAGGCAAGTTTGGCCTTGGAGTATAGAATGAAGCAGGGCAAAGGCTAACAGAGTTCTTCCAAGAGAACGCACTGGTCAGAGCAAACACCCTCTTCCAACAGCACATAAGAGATGACTACACATAAACCTCACCAAGTGGTCAAGACCAAAATCTGACTGAAATTCTTTGCAGCCAAAGGAGGAGAAGCTCTACACAGTTAGCAAAAACAACATCTGGAGCTGACTGTTGCTCAGATCATGAACTCCTTATTGCAAAATTCAGGCTTTAATTGAAGAAAGCAGGGGAAACCAGTAGGCCATTCAGGTATGACTAAAATCAAATCCCTTATGATTATACAGTGGACGTAATGACTGACTGGTTCAAAATTGGGAAAGAAGTACCACAAGGCTGTATATTATCACCCCGCTTATTTAACTTATATGTAGAGTACATCACGTGAAAGACCGGGTTGGATGAATCACAAGCTGGAATCAAGATTGCCGGGAGAAATATCAACACCCTCAAACATGCAGATGACACCACCCTAGTGGCAGAAAGCAAAGAGGAACTAAAGAGCCTCTTGATGAAGGTGAAAGAACAGAGTGAAAAAGCTGGCTTAAAACTCAACATTCAAAAAACTAATATCATGACATCAGGTCCCATCATTTCATGACAAATAGAAAGGGGAAAAGTGGAAACAGTGCTAGATTTTATTTTCTTGGGCTACAAAAATCACTGCGGACAGTGACTGCAACCATTAAAATACAGGTTTATACCTTGGAAGGAAAGGTATGACAAACCTAGACAGTGTGTTATAAAGCAAAGATATCACTTTGCCAACAAAGGTCTGTCAGTCAAAGCTATGGTTTTTCCAGTAGTAACGTACAGATAAGAGAGTTGGACCAAAAAGGCGGCTAAGTGCCAAAGAATCGATGCTTTCAAACTGTGGTGTTGGAGAAGACTCTTGAGAGACCCTCTGACTGGAAGGAGATCAAACTAGTCAATCCTAAAGGAAATCAATCAACTCTGAATATTCACTGGGAGGACTGTTGCCGAGGGTCTAATACTGAGGCCACCTGATATGAAGAGCTGACTCACTGGAAAAGACCCTGATGCCGAGAATGACCGAAGGCAAACGAAGAAGCGGGCAGCAGACCATGAGATGGCTGGACGGTCACTGACTCAACGGACATGAGTTTAAGTAGATTTCAGGAGACAGTGAAGGGCAGGAAGCCTGGCATGCTGCAGTCCATGGGATCGCAGAGTGGGACACAACCACCACCAGTAAGCCTTGAAGTGATTTAAGTACAGTGAACATACACCGAAATCAGTATGTGCAATGACCTCTTACAAGAGATGCAAGAGAATCACAGCCATCCTCTCACGAGCGAGGAGCCTCAGCAAGCAGGGAGGAATTCGGGTTTCAGGTGGCCAGAGTGGAAGCTGGGAAGGGAAGGATGAGGAGACGTTCCCTGAGTCCCTCACGCAGTGTCTCTGAAGCACAGCTCTGAAAGCTGTGCACACGGGTGCCCTGAGCATGGCTGAGCCCCGGAAATAAACCCTTTCCTTCCTGAGTGTTCTCCATAGCGGAATGGCCCCTGCAAAACACATGGATTCTTAGCAGCTTTGTTCACAGCAGTCAAAAGGTCGAAGCAACCCCAGTATCCATCAACAGATGAATGGACAGCCCATGCATGGTCCATCCACAGAGTGGAGTATCATTCAGCTTTAAGAGGAAGGAATCCTGAGGCATATGACCACCCAGATGAAACTTGAGGATACTGGCCTCAGTGAAGTTAGCCAGTCACAGAAGGACAAGCATTATAGGAGTCTCCCTACATGAGGTCCCGAGAGTCGTCAGACCCACAGAAAGGAGTGGAGTCACCACTCCAGGGGCTGGGGGAGAGGTGGGGACAGGAGGTGTTTAACGGCCACAGAGCTTCGGTCGGGGAGGATGGGGCGCTCTGGGGATGGACCGGGGTGGGGTGGGGGGCGCGCTGCAAAACAACGTCAAAACACTTAACACCAACATCAATACACTGAACTGGACACTTAAAGCTGGCTAAGGCAGTGATGTTCACATGTTACCACGAGTTGTTTTTTTTCTTTTAATTAGAAAGCAGAGCTAAACAAGACTGCGGACTGCACGCGCTCTGTGCTTGGCCAATGCGGACACTGGCCTTGAGCCCCTGCTTCTCCAGGTGCTGGACCTGGACACTCAGCGCACCCCAGTAACCCTGCCCTTCTGCCAGCTCTTGCTCCTCCCCTGCCTGCACCTGCCCGACCCCACCTTGCCCATCAGAGGGAGAAGCAAGGCAGGGACAGAGACCAGAGCCGAGGGGCCATAGGCAGCAGCCCACAGGAGCAAGGACAGAACAGAGGGCTGGCCAGGCCGGGTAAGATCAGAGCCAGCCGGCCCTCACCTGGCTGTGGCCAGCCGTGGTGAGACAGTCGTCCAGGGGGCCACGCCGCCTTCTCAGTCGCCCTCCTGTCTCCACCCTCTCTGAGCACTGCAGTGGCTGCCTTCTGAGCCTTGCCCCTCACTTGCTGGTTTTCACTTGAGCCAAGGCAGCAACCCGCCACGGCAGGAGGTCCCCAAAGGACCTTCAGGGACGGATTTGGCCTCCAGAGTAGAGCTGAGAGTCCAGAACAAGCGCGGCAGCAGAAATGCTGAGATAAACACGTCAACAGGGCTTACTTGGATCCTGCCGGGGACGAGGTTGTCCGAGGTGGTGAATATGAGCTGCTTGGCACTGGAGGTCTCCGGGGAAGCCAGGATCACCTTCCCAGTTCCAGCTCCATCGGGGCTGGCCAGGATGAACTGCTGCTTGGGGGATCCGGAGGCGTCCACCGCGGTAACGATCTGGATCTTCTGCCCCGTCTGCTGGTCGGTCACGATCTACAAGACACAACGCGGAGGGGCTCTCACGGAGCGCGTGCAGCGGCCGCCAGCGCCGGCCTGGGGGTGGCTGGGCCAGGACGGCCTCACCAGGGCAACAGAGGGGGCAACAGGGAGCCTTTCAGAGTCCACTTTTCACAGAGCTGTGTCACTCCAGCGTGATACCTCCCTACTGCTCTTACAGTCACAATGCTCTTCAGAAGGAGGGGACAGGAAACTGCGCCCAGGCGCCGCCAAGGCTCAGACCTCAGGGGCGAGGCCAGGCCTGGGGGTGTGGTAGACGGTATCTTAACTTACATATGGAGAGGGACAGAGAGAGGGAGAGCATGCTGAGGAGGTGCATACATCCATGTGTGTGTGGCTCCATGTACGTATGGATGTGTGCATCTCCTTGTTCTAGGCAAATTGAGAAACGTGAACAACCCTAACTTTTATTTTTTGGCCACACTGCCTGGAACGCAAGATCTTAGTTCCCTGACCAGGGATGGAACCCAGGCGCCCTGCACTGGAAGCGTGGAACCCAAACCACTGGATGAGCAGGGAACGCCCTCTCCTGAGTTTCTGAACCCCAAGCTGACAAAGGCTGCTTTAAAGAAGGGTGCAGGCCCTGTAAATGCCTGCCTTGGAGTGACGCGTGCACCTTGCTGACACCCCAGCTTCCCCTCGCCCTCACTCTGAGGTCCTCAAGCACAGACACAACACCTAGCTCAGGCTGCACCCCCAGGGTTGGCACTGGAAAGAGGCCGTGAACGAGACCGCGGCAGCCCTGGAGGCGGTGAGCACTGACTTGGACAAGCCCTGAGCCTGGCTCTCTGGGGACACTCACCGCTCAGGAGGCCCCTGCCAGAGGGAGCCTCTTCCCTGCGTCCCTGCCCCAGTGCACCAGTCATGACTAATCAGCCGCTGCGGGAAGAGCAATTTCTCTTCCTCCCGCTCGTGATGTTCGCGGAAGCTGTTCCAGCCCATTGCTGCCTCTCTTCCAGGCCAGGCGCCGGCCTGGAGCACGGCCCGCTCTCTCCCCGAGGACCCAGCAGGCCTTCCCGGCTCGCGCTGGGCCCTGGGCCGGGCAGATGTGCAGTGTCTCTGGGAGACCCCAGCGCCCTGGAGCGCATCTACAGACGGGCCTGTGCCCCCTCCTGACAGAACTGCCTCAGGACACGGCAATCCCCAGGTTCCGACAGCAAACGCAGAGTCCTACCCAACGGCTCTGCCAACGTCCAGTGCAGAAGACGAGACAGCACTGGTAGGTGCCAAAGAAAGTGGCACAGGCGGGGGGAAGCCAGTTGCTTAACACGTGCTTGCTGGGCAGCTGCTCACTGACGAGCGCTGCTCCCGGGACTGAGGATGTGATGTGAGCCCGGCGGGGAGCCCACCTGCCAGAGGACAGACCTTCCGTGCAGCGCTGCACATTCAGCCAGAGCCAGAGAGGACGCCAAACAGCAGGGGAACGAGGAGAGCAGGACACGGGCAGGGCGTGGGGCAGCCTGAGGAGTAGAGACTGCTCTGAGGGACAGTGAGGCGAGAGAGGAGGCCGTGCAGAGCCACAACAGCGCGGGCCAGAGCGCCGCGGGCCCCGCTCACCGCCACTCCTGCCGAGGGGCCAGAGGCCCTCCCCGCTCGGAGCAGCGCCCTTGGCGGGCGGACAGGAAGGCCCTCTCGCCGCTACTAGCTGCGGCGTGCTGGGCCCCCGGAGGCAGAGAGCTGGACCGGGCGAGCAGACACGTCCCGGCGACCAAGGCAGCGCCCCCGCCTGCTTCGTGAGGAGCGAAGCCAAAAGGCCTTTGAAAGGCCCTCTCCTAGCCTGGAGACCTGGAAGCCAGAGGTCTGACCTCCTCTTCGCGCCTGTCAGCTCTCACTTTCTTCCTGAGGTGTTCTGGAAACTCACAGTGACCATGAGGCGGAGACCTTGCTAACACACACGGTCAGGCAGGCTCCGTAATCAGACTGAGGAGACAGCAAACTGGGGATGTATCCAAAGATTAAGTCTCTTGTGGAGGAGAAAGGTGTGGCAGGGAGAATCACGTCCCCTCAAAACGATGTCTCAGCCCCGACCCCCCGGACTCACACAGCTGACCTAACGTGGGACAGCCTCTGCAGACGTCGTCGACTTGAGGTGGCAGCACACTGCGCTGCCCTTTAAAAGGTGGCCACGCGACCACAGAGGCAGGGGCGGCTGCTAGCGGAGACGCTCCCCTAGAACCCCAAGACAGAGCCCGGCCTGCCGACACCGGGATTCCGGGTCTCTGGCCCCAGAGCTGTGAGAGGAACACACTTCCATGGTTTTAAGCAGCTCAGTTTGTGGTAATCTGGTGCGGCAGCCCCAGGAAACAAACACAAGAGGCAAACTTTAATTTCTTTACTCGGAACAAATATGCAGACGCCCAACCTGCACGCTCTAACAGACTGCAGGCGAGGCAGGGGCGTGAGGGAGTGCTGGAAGAAGGGACGCGGTTCTGACTCTTACGGTTAAGGCCTCTGCAGCCTGGTTACCATCAGTGCTGCTTTAATGCTGGCTTTGGAAAGTGCTTTTGTTCCAGTGTGACTGATACACTGCTCCCTGCTGGCTCAGCTGGTAAAGAATCGCCTGCAATGTGGGAGACCTGGGTTCTACCCCTGGTTGGGATTATCCCCTGGAGAAGGGAAAGGCTACCCACTCCAGTGTTCTGACCTGGAGAATTCCAAGGGCTCTATCATCCATGGACTGATACATTAGAGAACAATGTGAGTCTAATGTGACTTGTGAGTGTGTTTGTAACACTCTGTTCAGTGATAAAACACCGGGTGTACACAAAGAAAGCGCCCTGGTGAACCGAGTGGTGAGGGAGAAGCCGGCGCCGGGCACAGGAACCCCCGGGATGTGGTCCCCGCACCCTCCAGGAGCGAGCGCCAGGTCTCCTTCAAGTGAAATGCCACGTGCACTGGGGTCACCGTGCACTCCTGTTGACATACGTAGCATGGCAGTTTACACTGAACCCACGCTCGTTGTTAGCATCAGCAACAGCTCCCGAGCATCGTGCCATAATGCCGTCTCTTCCCGCTAGCCCTGTGTGGCTTCTGCCGCTCACTCTGCACAGGGTGGGCACCATTGGGGATGTGCAGCCCCGTCAGAGCAGTGCCAACTGCACTCTACCAGCCCAAGGTCCCCTAATCGAAAAGGCCCTCAGCAATGGCCTCATGCTGCCATTCTCGTCTATTCACCCTCTCTGTTCCAGCCAGGCTGGACCCATCGTTTCTACTGGAAAAAAGAGCTTGCAAAGGGACGGCTTGAAGGTAAAAAGCCAGTCATGACCTAACTTTCGTTTCATTTCTCCAAATTTTACGTTAAAAAAAACCCAAAAAACTAAACTAAAATGCAATTGACAATATTTAAAAATGGGGGTATTTCCCACAGAAGTCCTGTTTACTGCTCTGTGGGCTTCCCTGGCGGCTCAGGGGTAATCCACCTGCAATGCAGGAGCTGTGTGGGCTCAGCCCCTGGATTGGGAAGACCCCCTGCAGGAGGAAATGGCAACCCACTCCAGGATTCTTGCCTGGAGAATCCTGTGGACAGAGGAGCCTGGCGGGCTACAGTCCACGGGGTCACAAAGAGTCGGACATGAACGACCAGAGTTCTTTTTAACAAACGAGCAGCTCTGGCCGTCCTGGGCCCACGTCCCCCCGTTACCTGCTGGGTGGGTGCGGCTGCCCCTTTAGCTGGTTTCCCCAACCCCTGCCTCACCCTCCTCCTCTACTGCCGCTTGGTCCTGGAAACACCTGAGTCTGTGATTCCGATGGCGCTTGGAGCTGCAGCCATGACTGGAATGCCTGCCCACTGCCCTCCAGCCGCGTCAGTGTGGAGCAGCCCTCGAGCTTTCTGAGCCTGCTTACATCTCTATAAAAAGGATCACTAGGGAAGTGAAACCACACGTGTGGATGTGCTTGGCACACTGCCTGGAACATAACAGGACCTAGATCAAAGTATTTTCCTTCTCTAAGCTGTCACACACTTCTCTCCCTCACTTTTCCAAGTCTAGTCTCAGCCATTTCATCTCATCAATTCTCCTCCACTGAGTAAATCAGGACTTTCTTCTGCAGCTCACTCACGCGTGTCAGGCACTAGGCTCACTTCAGTTCAGTCGCTCAGTTGTGTCTCTTTGTGACCCCATGGACTGTAGCATGCCAGGCCTCCCTGTCCATCACCATCTCCCGGAGCTTGCTCAAACCCACGACCATCGAGTCGGTGATGCCATCCAACCATCTCATCCTCTGTCGCCCCCTTCTCCTCCTGCCTTCAATCTTCCCCAGCATCAGAGTCTTTTCCAATGAGTCAGCTCTTCCCATCAGGTGGCCAAAGTATTGGAATTTCAGCATCAGCATCAGTCTTCCAATGAATATTCAGAGCTGATTTCCTTTAGGATGGACTGGTTGGATCTCCTTGCTGTCCAAGGGACTCTCAAGAGTCTTCTCCCAACATCACAGTTCAAAAGCATCAATTATTCGGCACTCAGCTTTCTTTATGGCCCAACTCTCACATCCATACATGACTACTGGAAAAGCCATAGCTTTGACTAGACAGACCTTTGTTGGCACTAGGCTAGAGACAGGCATTATGGAGATGGTGCCTGCTTTCACCAAGCTTTTATTTTAAAAGAGAAAGACTGGCAAAAAAACAAGTAAACAGACCAACCAGGAAATAATTTAAGTGTATGATACATGCCTTGAGGGGAAAGATCAGGCTGGGGTAAGAGAAAAATGCAGGCACTTTAGAAGAGAGATGAGGGAAGGCCTCTGTGATGAGGCGTCGTTTCCAAGAAGATTCAAGGATAGGAGAGCGGTGGCAGGTACAGGTCTAGGGGAAACTGTGTTCTAAGCAGCAGGAGATGTCCTGGCATGCGGGACGTCCTGAGGAAGGAGCTATGGGAACTGATGTCAGGCCCAAGGATGTGGAGGGGAGGGGCTGGCCCTGTGGGGAGCGTGGGCCTCTAAGCAGAGTGAGAGCCACTCAGGGGCTGTTCCCCCAGAAGCAGGTCTTCTGGTTCCTTGTGCTATTGGACACCTATCCTATACTATTTTATATACACACACATCCACACATGCACCCCAGACAGACACGCAGGTCTTTATATAACACATGCAAAATCTGTCATCATTACAGGCCAGCACATGTTCAAGAGTATAACAAAGATGACTAAACTTAAGATGAAAAAGGTAAAAAATGTTTAAACATTTTTTGAACTACACAAAAAAGTAAATGATTTTTTACATAAATAACTCATGAATAATTAGTGTTGCTCACAGGTGACAATGATAAAACAAGTATCCTCTCCATTTGGCCCCACTAATGCCTCAATTCCTACAAGTTCAGGTGGGTAAAATATTTGACAAAACTTTCTTTCTTAAATAAGATAAAACGTGTTTTCTAAATACAATCAAAGTTTTAAGTGAGGGAATGATGGGAAACAAAGACCTTCTCAGATGCTGGCTGGAAAAAAGGGAAAACAAGAAACCAGCAGCCGGGGGACAGCTGGGGCGCCCCTGGGGTCCCCAGAGCTGAGCGCAGAGGCAGGGCACAGCGGGGCGCGAGCGTGCCGGCGGTGCCCAAAGCGGCTCTCGGTCTCCAGCCCAAGCAGCCCACCTCCGCAGTGGCCGGGCGAGAGGCGGTAGGCACTGAGAGTGTTTCTGGCTTGCCAAGTGTGAGATGCCCAGGTGAGGATGTCCAACAAACTACAGACAGATGAGTCACGCTCAAAGCATATTCCAGTTTCAACTTCTACATGTGAAGAGCTGGGAAGTCATCATTCTGTCCTTAAAAGTAAACAAACTGAAAACCAAGGACTTTCCTTGAGGGCTCATCAGAGAGCTGACCGTGAGGCAAACTGAGGTCTGGAGAGAAGTGGACGCATCAAGTCTGAGGCCTGCTTACGGGTCAGAAGCCAAGCGGGTGGGAAGTCCAAGCGGCAGTCACAGTGGGGCCGGAGCCCTCATATAACCAGCCTGGGAATGAGACTCCGGGGGTGAAGTCACAGAGAGGCCCACATGTGCGCGAGTTTCAGCTCTAGGAACCCACTTGGGTCTCCTGGTAAATAAATGAGAATAAGGCTCTGGTGACTGGCAGGGGAAGGGAAGAGTATTCTTGGTAACAACAAAACAAAACAAAAAACTCAATGTAGCAATGGTCTGTTCCCCAGGAGAAGAGGCTTTACCAAAGACTTGTCTTATCCCAGTGCGGAAAGGGCATTTCTTCAACTCCAGGTCCCTCTGCCCTGCCTTTCTCATCTAAGTGGGGGCAGGGGAAATAAATAACTAACTTGTGAAGGTCACAGCCCAAGGACAAAGCACCACTGAAATACTGAGATTCATCATAAGATTACAGACCTAGACAGTGTATTAAAAAGCAGAGATATTACTTTGCCAACAAAGGTCCGTCCAGTCCAATCTACAGGTTTTCCAGCAGTCTCGTATGGGTGTGAGAGCTGGACCATAAGGAAGGCTGGTAGTGGTGGTGGACTCGATGGACGTGAGTCTGAGCAAGCTCCAGGAACTGGTGATGGACAGGGCAGCCTGCTGTGCTGCCGTCCATGGAGTCACAGAGAGCTGGACACGACTGAGTGACTCTAACAACCACCCCTCCCTTACACCTTACCAACTGGGCTACAGAATGGTAAGAGCGGATTACAGCTGAGCTTCAAGACACAGACTGTCTGAGGAGGAATATCTAGGGCAGCTCAAAGTCAAGAGGACACCAACCGGACTCTAGAGGAACCTGAAGTTTCAGCCAGCTACAGCTGCAGCAAACATTACACAGAGCTCCACTCCCGGCCAGAACCACCACCCCCCACAGCAGAGGCTGCTTCACTCCAGCCCCTGCCATCTAACACAGCCAATACTGTCTGACATTTAGCAAAAAAGAAAAACTACACAGTCTTTCAAAACATAAGAAAAATATAATCTGGAAAGACAAAACAAACATCAGACCCAGAGTCAGACGTGACACAAATGTTAGAATTATCAGATAAATTTAAAATAACCCATGATTAGTATCTAAGGATCTCTGAAGAAAAAAAAAATAGACAACATGCAAGAACAAATGAGAAATCTACAGAGATATGAAAATTCTCAGAAAACATAAAATGCTAGAAATCAAACATACTGTAGCAGAAATGAAGTATGCCTTGACAGGCTCACTGGATACAACCAAGGAAACAACTGGTGAGCTTGAAGACAGGCCCACAGGAGTTCTCCTAACTGCAACGTGAAGAGGAAACAGCACGGAAAAAACAAACATAGAATACAAACCACCACACAAAACCCAGGACACAATATACAAGAACCAAGGGGCAGCTGCAGGAGAAAATATACGCTAACCTGAACCCAGAAGGAGAAAGAGGAGGAAACATGTAAACTAACAACAGGTGAGAACTTTCCATGATTAACGACAAAATGCCAAAGCGCAGACCCGTGAAGCCTAGACAGCATCAAGCTCAGGGAGCACTCAGAACTGCATTCAGTCAGCTCAGCCCAGTCGCTCAGCGTGCCCGGCTCCGTGCGACGCCGTGAACCGCAGCACGCCAGGCCTCCCTGTCCATCACCACCTCCCGGAGTTCACTCAGACTCACGGCATCGAGTCAGTGATGCCATCCAGCCACCTCATCCTCGGTCGTCCCCTTCTCCTCCTGCCCCCAATCCCTCCCAGCATCAGAGTCTTTTCCAATGAGTCAACTCTTCACATGAGGTGGCCAAAGTACTGGAATTTGAGCTTTAGCATCATTCCTTCCAAAGAAATCCCAGGGCTGATCTCCTTCAGAATGGACTGGTTGGATCTCCTTGCAGTCCAAGGGACTCTCAAGAGTCTTCTCCAACACCACAGTTCAAAAGCATCAATTCTTTGGTGCTTAGCCTTCTTCACAGTCCAACTCTCACATCCATACATGACCACAGGAAAAACTACATTTAAGTAAATCTTATTTATAAGAACAAAAAAAGATAAAAAGTTTAACTCTCCCTGTCAAAAACATGGGAAAAGATTTCTCTCCCACTCTCCCCTTGGGAGGAAAGCCCAGCTCACCAATAAAGAAAAATAAATAAATAAATAGAGCAGATCTGTCTTTAGAAACCATGCGAGACAGAAGACGGTGGGGCAAAACATTTCAAATGCTGTTGAAATAAACCACCAAACTAAACTTCTGTATTTCACAAACATAGCCTTCAAAAGTGAAGGAGGCGCCATCACCGAGTGGAGAATCACTTACGGCCCACATGGAGTGTTGTGCAGCCCCGAGAAAGAATAGCATACATGCCATCTTACCATGCCATGTTACCATGTGGGTAAACATCATGTCAGACACAAAAGAAGCCAGACACAGAAAGGTCACATGCTGTGTGACTCCATTTACATACAATATCCAGAAGTGATAAATCCAGACAGATGGAATCCAGGTAACCAGTAGGGACCAGGCGGGAGGAGGAACAGGGAAAACTGCACAGTGGGTAAGGGGAGTGAAGGAGTGAAAGACATGTTTTGGAACTTGTCAGAGGAGGGGGCTGTATCATACTATGAATATGTTAAATGCCACTGAACTCTTTACTTTAAAATGCTTAATTTTATGTCATGTGTTTCACAGAAAATCATAAAAAAAAGAACCCAACCAAAAAAAGTGAAGTCGCTCAGTCATATCTGACTCTTTTCGACCCCGTGAACTGTAGCCCACCAGGCTCCTCTGTCCATGGGATTCTCCAGGCAAGAATACTGGAGTGGGTTGCCATTTCCTTCTCCAGGGGATCTTTCCAATCTAGGGATCAAACCCAGGTCTCCCGCATTACAGGTAGACGCTTTAACCTCTGAGCCACCAGGGAAGCCCCTTTTCTCAGACAAAAACTACAAATTCATCACCAGCAGATATGCTTTGTAAGAAATGCCCCAAGGTTTTCTTCAGGCAGAAGGTAAATGGAACAGATCAGGAACTTGCATTTACATAAAGAATGGGAGAATAACAGAGAAGGAATTAATGAAGGTAAAACTAAATCTTGCTTTTCTTATTCTTAATCGATCTTAAAAAAAAACCAAAAAGAAACCAAATCACAGTGTCCTGGGTGACTACAGCATGTGGCTAAGTGAGATGAATTACAGCAAGATTACGAAAGATGGGAGGCAGGGGTGGGTAACACTGTGAAAAGGTTCCCATTACAGGTGAAACAGGATACTGTCAGTTGACGATAAATTTAGGTTAGTTTAAAATGTAAACTGTAAACTTTAGGGCAACAACTAAAAACACGTGTGAAGATGTACATGTGATACACTAAGAAAAGAGGTAGAAGTGGACGAGGTAAGCTGCTCAACTGAAGCTAGAAAAGGCAGACAAAGAAGCCTGGCGGCAAACCAGAAACAGTCTCACACTCGGAAGCATGAGTTCAAATATGCGCACAATCTGTTTTAAGCGTGGGTGTTCTGTATAAACCATCCAAGAGAGACCACCATCGGGATAAAAAAAGACTCGACTGTACACCGTTACAGAAAACCCTAAACCCAGACAGGTGAAAAGTGAAAAGTCAAAAGACAGCTAGAGTAACTACTTTAATATAAAGACAAAGCAGACTTCAGAGCAAGGAAAATTTCAGGCATAAAGAGGGGCTTCATATGATAAAATGGCTCAACTGCCCGCAAAGACAGAACCATCCTCTAAATGTGCGTGCACCTAGCAACAGGGCGACAAGACACACGAGGCAAAAACGGATACAGCTGCCAGAAAGAAACACAGCAATCAACCACCACATCTGAGCTGGCACTTCTCTGCCAGATTATTCAGGCAGAAGACCAGTTAGGGCACTGCCAATCACCCTGACACAACTGACATTCATGGAATACTCCAGCCAGCAACAGCAGAACATACGTTCTTCTGCAGCCTGCATGAGACACTCTCTAAGACAGACCACATTCTGGGCGATAAAACACACACACACACCCCCTCTCAAAGTATTTCAGAGTATGTGAGCAACAGGCTGGCCGGAGTACAAACTGGCAGAACCTCTCTGGAAGGCAGTCTGGCAACTACTGTCAAAATGACACGGCACACTTACTACCAGCGACCCTGTTTTGAATAACTGATCCTACAGGAATACTCTCAGGTGGAAGGTTCTTTATCACAACATTCATAAAGTGAAATCTCGAAACCCTACTTAATAAACAGGGGGAGGCTCTGTTTGTGCCGCTTTACTCCGAAAGAGTCAAGTGCAGAGCGGTGTGGGCAGAATGCGGACAGGCGTGTCAACTATGGGGTTCTGCTTACACACATGCTCACAGGTGTGGGCACAGAGCCAGCCGCTGAAAAAAGGAAGCAACACGGCAACAGCGGCCGTTCTTGGGAGAGAATCAGAGAAAAGACTCATCTTTTCCTTTCTCTGGTGTGACTCAGTTACGGCGTGTACCTATTACCCATTCAACACGTGCAAAACGACTCCTATGAGAACCTGAGAGGAGAGGTATCAGAGCAAGAGAGGAAGCACCAGAGGCTGCGGATGGAGTAAAGGACAGAGAGCAGGCGCTGGCGGCCCCAGAGGACGCGAGGAACGCAGAGCTGACGAGGCGGCCCGGGAAGGGGCTGCAGGAGCCCGAGCTGCACTCCCTGGGGAATGGGATGAGGGTTCCCGACCTTCAAAAGACAGACAGCACAAGGCTTTCCTAGTAACAGGTGAAACATCCAAAAACAAGAGGAGATAAAAAAGCACTGTATCATATAAATGTATTTCATAAGCTCAAACATTTCCTTCAGTCAAGCAGGAAGTGCAATTATGCTCTACTGAAAACATAAATGTGAAATGGAGAGTGTGGAGGAATAGCTCAGGGATGCCTTAAAATCCACAGGTGGAAAAGAAGCTTTAAGCCAAGATCTGCCCCGACGAGAATGAAGGTGGTGTCCAAGTGAGCACAGTGACCTCCAGCACGTCAAATTTGTACGTAATCTGTCCAAGCGTTTCCCTTTTAATCTACAGCATCACTGGCTTGATGCACATGGAACAGAGCAATCTCTAGAAGACAGTGAAGGGCAGGGAAGCCTGGTGTGCTGCAGTCCACGGGGTCGCAGAGTCAGATGTGACTGAACAACAAGAAATCACTTCAAAAGCTGGATTAAAAAATGACATTTGAACATAATATGTGTATAATCTTGGAAATAATAAAGAACAGAGCTTGAAAACCACTGGCCTAGAAAGACTGCATATGATGAAAACTCATGAAATGTCCTGAGAAGCTAGGTTTGGTGACTGGACTGCTCCAGGGAGGCCGCCCTCTCAGACAAGCTGGTGTTTCCCTCTTGCCGCCATCTTCCTCCTCCCAGTTTCTGCACGGGACTGCTGCGTCCCCAAGACACCACCGCTCTCCACCCAGTCACAAGTCTGCCTCTCCCCTTACCGGGAGTGGTGCTCCCCCCACGTGGTCCCAAAGCCCTTCTGCAGCCAGCGGGACGACACCTAGCAGCGACACGAATCCACCGTCAGGGCAGCCGCTGCTGGTCTGCACAGCCAGGTGTGCTGTTGGTCGTGTGCCGACTGGCACCTTAATTTTTGCTGTCATTATTAAAAACAGTAAAAAGACATCCTAGGATGGGGGAGAAAACAACCATAGAGGACTTGGTTGAGAAAACTGATGAATTTTAGAATTTGGACTACGGATTAGATAATGGCTCATTTCAATATTAAATTTCCTGATTTTGATCACTGTAGTATAATTATGTAGGAGAATGTCATTCTCCAAAGAAAATGCAACGGACGTATCCAGGGCAAAGCAGCGTGATGTTTCTAGTTTTATTCTCAAATGATTCAGAAAAAAGTACATCATACATACATTCAGAATGTCACAGCAAAAACTGGTGAATCTGTATAAAGGGAGTACAAGATTCCTATGCAATATTTTTCTTACGTCTGAACTTGTATGAAAATAAAACATTAAAAAAATCGTCACGCAGATGCTAACAGCTATCGATGTCTACTCCCTATAGGCTTACAGGGACCATCTCCATCTTTTTACAACGCCGTGAAACAGGCACTATGACTGCTGTCACTCAACAGCTGCAGATGCTATAGAAGCTTTCCCCAGGGCCACACAGCTGAGCAGAAATAAGATTCAATCCTAAATTCTGCTCCATTCAGAGCCAAGAGTTTCTAAATGTTGCGCAGCTTGCCATCCTTACTGAATAATCTTTCCCTCACAAACTTATCACAGAGCTACCATCTAGGTCAGAGCATTGAGTGCTCATTAGAACATCAGGACATGAACTCTCTTCCCACACTGGGTTGGAGAGCCAACACTGAAGTCAGGACTAGAAAGGAAAGCTTGACAGAAGACATCGGCGCCAACATCAAGAACTAAAAACCAACTTAACTTAAGCTGATCATGACCATAACTCTTCTTTAAAACACCAAACCTTCAAACACACTTCCGTTGAAGCAAAGTATACTCAGTTTTATTGACAGTTCACAATGAAGATTTTCAGCTATACTTGCTGCACACAAAACTCATGTTAAGGGGTTATTTCCCTAGGGAAACTGAAAGCACACCACCACAGATCCACTCGACAAGACTCCTGGCTCGAGAACTAAGTGCACTCTAGCCAGGGCGTGGTGGAACCCCGGGCCAGGCACCAGGGCATGGGGATCCCCCACTGGATGAACCGGGATGCCCAAACAGCCCTTAAGAAAACGAGGATTCTTCTTACACCAATACAGGGGGCTGTACACGCTCTCTTGAAATATACACTAGCTCCAAGACTAGCCGGAGTCTTCTAGGGGAGTGTTCTATGCTCTCACCTGCCCTTGGGTGGCTGCGAAACCACAATGTAACAGCCACAGTTAAATACACCAAGTTAGTCCCTTTTCCAGACCTGGGAGAGTTATGTAGGCAGTCCTAATACCTATTATATTAAACTATAAAGGACTCATTTTCAAATCACAATCAGCAAATAAGAACAAAGTGAAAGAAAAAATAACTTAGCTACATAAAGTTTCTAATTCTGGACAACAGTAAAACCTCATTAACGTCGGACCAATTACTTCTGAATTTCCAAATACTCAGATATATGTGTCCTACTTGGTGTGAAGTGAAAAAAATTACAAGTATATGAACTTCTATATTTATGATTAACTATTATATAAAAGAGGCGTGATGGAAATATAATTTTTAACAACTCATTTCACTTTCCTTAATACAACTCTTTTATGCTTAGTTTTTAACAATCCATAACATCACTTTTAAGAATGGGGAAACACTACGGAAATCATGTTCCTATTAAAGCATACTGTGCACTTTTACTCAGCCTAACATGGAAGCAATCCTTAGCTAACCCACCTGAGCACGCGCCTGCCCGGCCTCCCTCAGACTTCTGCTACACGCTCAGTGCTGCGGCCGCCACTCGCTTCCGCCCCCGTGCTTCGGTCTGGTCTTCCGATCCAGCCTTCTAGGCAGCTGTGAATCTACGCTGTGTCGTCAGCACTTTCCCCTCCTCCTGCTCGCTGGTCAGAGGCAGGCTCAGAGCCCTGGGGAGACTAGCCTCCCGTAAGGGGACATGAGCTAGTAGGCAGGGTGGTTCTACGACTGCTAACAGTCACTACAGAGGATGAGCACACACTGAGCATTGTCACGTGCCAAGCACCGCTGTGAGCATCTTACAAGCAATATCCACTGATTCTTCCTAACAACCTTATGAGGTGAACACTACTGTTATGCACACTTTCTAAATGAAAACACGGAGATGTTAGAAAAGCTATGAAGTGGAGCACTGGGATCTGACTTCAGGAGGGCCCACACTCTTAACTGCTAGTATACTAGGACATACCGCCTCTCAGTTCTGAAGTTCAAAAGTTATAAAACGGTACTTCATTCCAATAGTTTGAAGTGACACTTTAGACTTTAGAGTAAAAGTAAGTTAGCTTAGCAAATGTAACTCTTTCTTCTTCTTCTCTTTAAAAAATAAATGAGGCCGCACGACACTGGATGCCTGGGATGCACAGCTCCTCACTGAGACCCGCAGGCAGCTTTGTTTCTGGAACGGATTCAGGGAGGGCAGGTGGCTGGACCCCAGGGGGACTGGCGCGGTACCTGAAAGCGCTGAGGTGAGGCTACCGCAGAATCAGTGGAGATTATCTGGATGCGCGGGGAGGGGCTGGTCATCCCTGGAGATTCCGGCCGAGAAGTCTGTGTGCGTGGTACCTGTGGGCGAGAAGCGGGCTGGATCACAAGGCGGCTCGGGAAGGGGCCCAGTGGGGGTCTGGGGACCATGCCTCTGGGATTCACTGTGGCTCCGACTGACAAAATGCGTAGTTTAGGATGAGAAAGCAATCAATGAGACATTTCTACAGAATGGTCCTGAAAACAGCTGAAACAGCTGTTTCTAATGTTGAAAATGCAAGAAAAAATGAGAGGGATGTTCAGGTCTGCTCTGTGCAGCATCAATTAAATATAAAGCTACAAAATAACTTCTTAGAAATCATCTTTGAACTCCACCCCCGCCCCACTGTCTCCAAAGCCAGCTATAAAGCACTCCTGTGAGATGACAGATTTCAGAAGAAAGGTTCTCACAATACTGCTGAGGATGGCAAACAGAACCTGAACTACACTGTAAAGCACCAGGATTACTAGTACTCGTCAAAGAGTCTGGCAACCTCCCACCCCCATGGGATGAAACCTGAAAAAGTTCATCAGTAACACAAGGTCAATACCCATCAAAGTAAAGGTTCAAGGTTCCGAATGGTCACTTGGCCACCTGAAGTGATCAGGTATTATTTTTCTTTGAATAAAAGTATGTTACGAACCAATATTTTTCAAACTTAAACAAGAAGAAGAAGAAAATACTTCTCGATTCATTCTATGAGGCCAATACTACCTAATACCAAAACCAGACAGATGATCACAAGAGAACTACAGACCCAGACCAATATTCCTTATGAATAAAGATGTAATAATCTGAAACAAAATCCAAACAAAATGAATCCAGAAGCATATGAAGAACCATACACTATGACTAAGTGGGATTTATCCCAGGAATACAAGGTTACTTCAACGTATGAATCAAACAATATAATATACCTTAGAAGGGGATAAAAGTCAAATGATCATCTCAATGGACAGAAAAAGCATTTGACAAAATTCAACACTCTTTCATGATTACAAGAAAAAACACCCCACTCAGCAAACTAAGAAGTACTGATATGTCAACCTCTTTTTATATAGCTGACATAATACTTAATGATATAAGACTGAAGCCCTTTTCCCAATGATCAGGAACAAGACAAAGAAGTCCACTTTCCCCATGTCCACTTGACATCATACTGCAACTTCTAGACAAGGCAATTAGAAAAGAAAAAGAAATAAAAGCAGCAAGGTCTGGAAAGAAGGAAAACGATCTCTATCAGCAGATAATACGATCCTTTATACAGAAAATCCAGAAGAATCCACAGAAAAACTACTAGGTCTAATAAATGAGTTTCAAAGTCGCAGAATACAAAATCAACATATGAAAATCAGTTATTTTTCTATATGTTAGCAAAGAGCACTCAGAAAATTAAAGAGACAATCCCACTAACCATAACATCAAACACAAGAAAATACTTAGGAATAAATTTAACAAACAAAATACAGCATCTGTATACTGAAAACTACAAAACACTGTTGAAAGAAATTAAGATGTAAATAAACATAAAGACATCTGTGTTCATGGATCAGAAGACTTAATACTGTTAAGATGTCAATACTACCCAAATTGATCAACAGATTCAATATAGTTGCTGTTCAAATTCTAGCTGCCTGTATTGCATAAATTGATAAATTCATCCTAAAATTCATGAATATGCAAGGGAACCAGAATAGCCAAAACAATCTTGAGAGAGAACAAAGTTGGAGGACTCAACTTCCTGGTTTCAAAACTTATGTGTCTCTCGTGTCTCCTCCACTGGCAGGCTGGTTCTCTGCCACCTGGGAAGCCCCAATCAGAAAGCAATGGTAATCAGAACAGCGTGGCCATGGCATAAACACAGACTAATAGAGCAACAAAGGAGAACAAAGAGCGTAGAAACTAACCTTTCCATCAGTGGTCAGATGAATTTGATGAAAGTGCCATGATAACTGCATGGGGAAAGAAGAGCATTTTCAACAAATGGTGATGGAAAAATCAGACACGACATGGAAGGATGAAATTGGACACCTCACTCCTATTATATAAGAAACAATTCAAGAGAGAATTCTGGGGAAATGGTGGAGTAGGAAGCACCAGGAATCTGTCTCTCTACCTAGATCACAGACAGACATCAGAAACTGTCTGATGGACTACTGTGGAACTCCAGAGGCCAGTGGAGGCTTGCAATTTCCGGGGGAAGACTTGGACGATACAGTGCGGTTAACTTTGGTCAACTCCAGCTCCTAGCACAGCAGTGCAGCTTACCTGTCCCCACCCCTACTCAAGATCAGGCAACCATGCACACTCTCCGAAGCAGCCTGCACACAGCCCGTGGGAGCCAGGGTGGCAGAAAGGTCCTTGTCTTCCAAAACTGGGCACCCGTGCACCAATCGCTGGCTGCTTCTGATCCCAGAGGTGCAGACAAGGAGGTGGTATCCATGGTCTTTGCCCTTCCCCCTGCTGTTGCCAATGCCCATCTCTGCTAAAGTGATTTCCAGGGGACTTAAAAGACCGATTTGTTCTCCCACCACCCACTTTTCTCTTTTTTCCTCTTTTGGGAATTAGACATTAAAGACAAAGACTTTCAAACTAACTGCATATACAGGAAAAATTAGAAAGTAACTACACATGCTTAGGGAAAGACACAGGTTTAGAAAAGACCTTAAATTTACATGTTAGGATGTTGCTTACAGAAAGTGCTTACAATAAAAACAAATTAACAACCAGCAAATATCTGTCCAGAGACAGAATCTGATTTCTAGAGTTAGCACATTATTAGATTCAAATGTCCAGTTTTCAACAACAAAATCACAAGGCATACAAAGAAATAAAAGTATGGTCCAGTCAAAGGAAAAAAAATTAACAAAAATTACATCTGAAAAAGATCTCACGTCAAATGTACTAGATAAGGACTGAACTAAAGGAAGATGTGGAAAAGTCAGAGAATGATATATGAACAAAATCAAAATACCAATAAGCGGCAGAAAATCTAGAAAGAAAGCAAAAAATTTTTGGAGCTAAAAAGTTCAGAAATTGAAATGAAAAATTCACTAAAGGGATTCAAAGGAAGATTCGAGTAAGCAGAAAAATCAGTAACCTTGATGGGATTTAGTGAATCTGAGGAATAGAAAGATAAAAGATTGGAGAGAAGTGACCAGCGCCAAAGAGGCCTGCGGGATACCAGCAGTGAGGCCAGCAGCACTGTGGGAGTCCGAGAGAGAGGGCTGTGGGCAGAGCACGCGAAGAAATAACGGCTGGAAAGCTGCCCAAACTTGACCGAAGACATGAAGGCAAGCGTCCAAGCTCACCATGCGAGGGGCTCACGGAGACCCAAATCCATCAAAGTTTCAAAAGACAAGAAGAGAACATCTTGAAAGCATTTAAAAGAGAAGCAAACTGTTACATACAAAAAATCCGCAATTAGGTTATTTGCAAATTTCTCTTTAGAAACTTTGGAGGCCAGAAGACAGGTGGCCAATACAGTCAAAGTGCTCAAAGAAAAGAAATATGTCAATTCAAGATCCTATACCCAGCAAAACAGTCCTTCAAAGGCGAGGGAGACTATAATTAAAATGGCAAAAGACAGAGGATTCTAAAGGCAGCAAAAAGAAGCGGGGGGGGGGGGGGGGGNGGGGGGGGGGGGGGGGGGGGGCGTGGTAAAAGGGAAGTCCCATAAGGCTATCCTCGGATTTCTCTACAGAAATACTGGAGGCCAGAAGGAAGTGACAAAGATAAATTCAAAATCCTTAAAGGGAAAACCTGAGACCTAAGACATTCTACCCAGCAATATTATCTTTTAGCAGAGAAGGAGAGAGAAAGAATTTCTCAGACAAGCAAAAACTAAAATAGTATAGGAAGACTAAACTTTTACTGGTAAAAAAAATACCAAAAGGTCTTCTCTAAATAGTAAAGAAGGGGCCATCCATGGTGGTACAGTAGGTAAGAATCTGCCAGTCAAAGGAGGAACACAGGTTCAATCACCAGTCTGGGAAGACTCCACATGCCACAAAGCAACTAAGCCCAAGCGCCAGAACTACTGAGCCGGCTCTCTAGAGACTGCGAGCGGCAACTCCGAGTGTGCGTGCTGTGACTCCTGAGTGTGGGTGCTGTGACTCCGAGTGTGCGTGCTCTGACTCCTGAGTGTGCGTGCTCTGACTCCTGAGTGTGCGTGCTCTGACTCCTGAGTGTGCGTGCTGTGACTCCGAGTGTGCGTGCTGTGACTCCTGAGTGTGCGTGCTGTGACTCCGAGTGTGCGTGCTGTGACTCCGAGTGTGCGTGCTCTGACTCCGAGTGTGCGTGCTCTGACTCCTGAGTGTGCGTGCTGTGACTCCGAGTGTGCGTGCTGTGACTCCGAGTGTGCGTGCTGTGACTCCGAGTGTGTGTGCTGTGACTCCTGAGTGTGCGTGCTCTGACTCCTGAGTCTGCAGGCCGAGAGCCTGCGCTCGCACCTAGAGAAGCCACCACAAAGAGAAGCCCGTACATCGTCATGCAGAGGAGCCCCAGTTCACCACAAGGAGAGAAGGCTTGTGTATGAACATCAAGAGCCCGTGCAGCTAAAATAAACTATTTAAAAAACGTTAAATAAATTGGAAAGAAGGAAGAACCTACAGGAAAGAGAAAAACACAACTAGAAAGTAGGTCACTTAAATAAACCAGTACACCGATTAAAACATTTTAAAACAATGTGTGAAAGTGATAATAGCGGCAACAAACAAGAAAAGGATAAACAGGAAGATATAAAAGACATCAAAACCATAAAATGTGTGGGAGGTAAGAAAACAGGTTTTGTTTGTCTTTTAGAATGTGTTTTGAATATATATGAGTACCCGTCTAAAGTAAATGGAGGCTTCCCTGGCGGCTCAGATGGTAAAGAATCTGCCTTCGATTCAGGAGATAGGGGTTTGAACCCTGGGTTGGAAGATCTCCTGGAGAAGGAAATGGCAACCCACTCCAGTATTCTTGCCTGGAAAATCCCATGGACAAAGGGGCCGGGTGGGCTACAGTCCATGGGGTCGCAAAGGGTCAGACACGACTGAGTGACTAACACACACACACACAAATCAAAAACGTGCAAAATATTCACAAAAACTGAAAAGAAGAAAGCACAAGCATAATATAAAAGAAAACCATCAAACTACAAAAGGAAAAGAAGAAATGTAACATCAACTGGAAAACAAGGTTTACAATGGCTATACATATATATCTATCAATAATTACATTATATGTCAATGGACTGAATGTTCCAATCAGTCAAAGACATAAAGTGGCAGATTAGATAGTAAAACAAGAGGCTACAATATACTGCCTCAAATGATCCACTTTAAAGCAAAGAACACACATGGGTTGAAAGTAAGAGGATGGAAAGTCTAATTTCATGCAAACAGAAATAAGAAGAAAGCAGGGGTAACAATACTCATATCAGACAAAACAGATTTGAAAACAAAAGCCGAAAACAAAGATAAAGAAGGAAACTGCATAATGATTAAATAAAAGGGTCAATATAAGAGGTATACTACACTCATTAACATATGCACCCAGCATGCTCGCACGCATGCTCAGTCACTCGGCCGGCCGTGCCCCACTCACTCGCTGCGAGCCTATGGGCGTCGGCCCGCAGGCCCCTCAGTCCGGGGGTTCTCCAGGCGAGAGCACTGCAGGGGGTTGCCACGCCCTCCAGGTTGTCTCCCCACCCAGGGGTCAAGCCGGAGTCCCTATGGCTCCTGCACCGGCAGGCGGTTCTTTACCGCTGGAACCACCTGGGAAGGCCTACGTCACCTAGGCTAGAATCCGGGCTTCATAAAGGGGCACGACAGCGCATCCAGCCTCGCGCTTTCCTTCTGTGATACAACTGCTTCCACCAGTGAATCAGATTTAATCAGTACTGCCCAAGGGTTGGTCTGAGAGGTCTGGGTGGACACTGGGAGAAACTATCCGGATCTCGGAGCAAGTTTGAGTAGGGTCATCTTTTCCTGGAATGGGCAGTAAAGTTGCTGGGGTTAGAGTCTTGCAAATACTCAGACATATCTGTGGGCTTTCAAATAAAAGAATTTGCTATCTGAAAATTCTTGATCATTTAGTAGGTCTGGTACCTGGTGAGCAATCAGAACCTGAATGGGGCTCCCAGAGTAAATTTTCATGTTCCCTCAGCTAGGAGGGACAGTGGTCCTAGCACCCTAAGACAGGAAGGCCAGCCTTCAGCAGTGGACTCCAGCTGTGTGCAGAGAGAGGCTTTGGCTGTGTGGCTTCTCCCAGTCTTTGGGTCAGGATTCCCAAGGCCGCACTCCCCGTTTTCTGGGTGCAGAGTCAGAACAGTTAGGAAGGGTTAGGTAGACCCAAAGTGGGAGCGCTGTGGAGGAGGCTCCTTAAAATGTCCATGGCTCCTGCTGGACTTGTCCTTGTTTGAGGGGTACCTGATCTTCTTTACCTTTTAATGCTTGATATAAGGGGCTGTGCAATGAGACCACAGTTAGGTATCCAGACTCTGCAACACCCAGTGAAGCCCAGAAATGCCTGTAGTTGTTTACAGGTAGTGGGAATCTGTAGACGGGGTATTGCCCGTGTATAATCTGCCAGAAGGCCGCACTACCAGGGAAAAAATAACCCCAAACAGGACACTTGTTGCTCCAACTGGGCCTTAGGTTTGGACACTCTGCAACCCCAATAAGCCAGGAAATTTAGGACCTGAGTGGTGTATATAATGGTGTGGGACTGAGTGGGGGAGCAGATCAAGAGATCATCAATATAGTGAATAAACGTCCCCCCCTCAAGAGTTAGGTCTTGTAGATGCTGGGCTAGAGCCTGCTCCAAAAGATGAGGGCTATCTCTAAAGCCTTGGGGTAGGTCAACTACTGATGGGGTGGGTACTGATGAGGATTTCTACTTCAATGCAACAAGTACTGTGATTCTGGTGCCAATGCGATGAAAGAGGCGGCATCCTTTAAATCTGAGAGTGAGAAGCGGCTGCTGTCTGGGGGCCTTTTTTTCAGAAGCATATAAGGATTAGGGACTACTGGGTATAAAGGTGTCATGGCCTTATTAATGAGCTGTGAGTCTTAGACTAGGTGCCATCCAATCTGATACTTGATATAAAAATCTGATACTAGGTATAAAAAGACTCTACATAAAAACTACCAGAAGTGATAAATGAATTCAGCAAGGTGGCAGGATACAAGATTAACACACGTAAGTCAGCTGCACTTCTTCACACCAACAATGAAACAGCAGAAAGGGAAAAACTCTTCTTAAAGATTCCTTTAAAACCACATTAAAAAATAAAATGAATAGGAATAAACTCAATCAAGGAGGTGAAAGACTTATATGCTGACAACTTTAAAACATGGATAAAGGAATATGCATACAAAACAAATGGAAATACACCATATTCTTGGATTAGAAGAATACTGTTAAAATGGCCACACTACCCAAAGCAATCCACAGATTTAACAGGATTCTCCACTAAATTACCCATGACGTTTACGTGGAACTAGAATAATTCCAAAATTTTTATGGAATCATAACAGATCCAGAATTGCCAAAGCAATCCTGAGAAAAAAGAACAAAGCTGGAAGCATAACCCTCCCAGACGTCAGACATTACTACAAAGCTACAGTAATCAAAATCAGGTAGTATTGGCACAAACTCAGAGAACCCCAAAATAAGCCCACACATCTATGGTCAATTAATCTCAGACAAAGGAGTCAAGAATACACAACGAAGACAAGCCAGTCTCTTCAGCAAGCAGCTGGACAGCCGCGTATAAATCAAGGAGTTAGAACACTCCCTCATACCCTACACAAAAACAAACTCAAAATGGCTGAGACATATATAAGACATGACACAATAAAACTCGTAGAAGAGAACATAGGCAAAACATTCTCTGACATAAATCATAGCATAGTTTTCTTAGTTCAGTCTCCCAAGACAACAGAAATAAAAACAAAACTTACAAGCTTTTGCACAGCAAAGTATACCATAAACAAAATGAAAAGACAACCTGTGGACTGGGAGAAAATGCCTGCAAATAACGTAACCAGCAAGGGCTTAATTTCCAAAATATACAAACGGCTCATACAGCTCAGCAACAAAAAGAGCAAACAACCCAATCAAAAAATAAGACCTAGACATTTCTCCAAAGACGACACACAAGTTGGCAAATAAGACACATGAAAAGGTGCTCAACATCACTAATGATCAGAGAAATGCAAATCAAAACAACAACGAGGTATTACCTCACACCAGTCAGAACGGCCATCGTCAGAAAGTCTACAAATAGCAAATGCTGGAGAGGGTCTGGAGAAAAGGAAAGCCTCCCACACTGCTGGTGGGACTGGAAGCCGGTGCAGCCGCTGTGGAGAACAGCACGTGTACGTCGCTTCAGTCGTGTCTGACTCGTGGGACCCTGTGGACTGCAGCCCGCCAGGCTCCTCTGTCCCTGGGGTTCTCGGGCAAGAATACGGGGTGGATTGCCACACCCTCCTCCAGGGGGCCTTCCCGACCCGGGGACCGAACCCGCGTCTCTTATCTCTCTTGCACTGGCAGGTGGGCTCTTTACCACCAGCGCCACCTGGGAAGCCTGGAGAATAGTATGGGGGTTTCTTAGAAAAAATAAATTAATAAGAGCTGCCACATGACCTAGCAGTTCCACTCCTGGGCATAAATCTGGTGAAAATTCTAACTGGGAAAGATACTATGCACCCCAATGCTCATGGCAGCACCACTTGCAAGAGCCAAGATGGGCAACAGCCTAAACGTCCACCGACGGAGGAGGGCAAAGGTGCGGTGTGTTACAGACAGCGGCATGCAGCTCAGCCATAAAAAAGAATGGGGAAAAAAGAATGAAATAATGCCGTTTGCAGCAACATGGATGGACCCGGAGGTTAGCACATTAAGTGAAGTGAGAGAGAGAAAAGACAAATAGCACATGATATCACTTATATGTTGAGTCTTTTAAAAACTATGCCAATGGACGTATTTACCAAACAGAAACAAAACAGAGACACAGAAAACCGACTACAGTCACCGAAGGGGAAGGGCCTTGGGATTGGCAAAATTAGGACCCTGGGATTAGCAAATGCAAATGTAATAAAAATCACCAACAAACGCTCTATAATAAAGTTTTCTGTGAGCCAAACTGAAGACTAGCCCAGAGGTCAGCTTCCCAGATTACTCTGACCAGCTCCTCTAGCAGAGTTTTACATCTCGTCAAAACAAAGAACATTATATTTCTTCAAGGTATAAAAACAAAAACAAACAAAACCCCACATGGATCAGAGATCAGCAAGTCGACATGGCCTTGGCACCTTGCAAGAGAGTCTTATCATCAAAGGAGGACCAGCAACGGCAATCCAAGAAGACAGGAATTTAATCTTTATTTTTAACATGGACATTCTTCTGGTCAATGTGCCCTTTTCTTTTTAATAATTAAAGCAGATATACAATGCATGTTCGATAGGCCATGAACAGGCTATTCTAAGGAGCATAAAATTCAAGTTAACTTATGCAGAAAACAGAATGACCTCCCTATATCTAATATGTAAAAATCTTTTATTATACACACATAAAATGCACAGGGTCCTACTGTATAGCACAGGGAACTATATTCAGTACCCCACAGTAAACCGTATTCATAGCTCAATCAATCTGCTGTGCAGCGGAAATCAACGCAACGCTGTAGATCAACTAGGAGGCGCCAGTGGTAAAGGGCCCGCCCGACGACGCAGGCGCCACAGGAGGCCCAGGTCCAGTCTACGGGTCTGCAAGACCTGGAGAAGGAACGTGCAACCCATGCCAGTATTCCTTCCTGGAAAACCCCACGGACAGAGGAGCCTGGTGGGCCACAAAGAATGGAACACAACTGAGTGACTGGGCACGCACACACACACTTCAGCTGAAATAAACAGGTAAATGAACAAGGATTTTTAAAAGTGAGAGAACCAAGACATTCCCAGATAAACAAAAGCTAGGGAATCTGTGGACACTAGCCTTGCCCTGCGAGGAGAAAGGAAAAGACACTAGGGCACGGAGAAACGGGAATGCCAACAAATGTAAACACACGGTGATTGTAAAACGCCGGTGTCACTGTAGCAACGGTTTACAACTGCACCTTCTGTTTTCTAAAAATACCCTTTAAAAACCCTCAATTATTGTATATACTATTGCTATATCTTTGGTAGGAAATTCAGAATCTTGTTTTCTACATAAATAAGGAGACTAATGTATTCAAAAGAATTATTAGCTTATGCTTTGGGGCATAAAAATGTAATCAGTGACATCAACTACTGAAAGAGGTAGGGACAGACCCGTAAAGGAAACATGTTTGCCAGTGAATGAGATTAAGTTGGTGTAAGTTCATGCTAGTGTGAATTTGCAAGTTCAGGATGTTATATGTAACCTTCATGGTAACCAGTAAAGAAAACAGCCATGGAATAGGCACAAAAGAAAATGAGAAGTGATTTAAACACTTCACTACCAAAAAACCAACTAAATATAAAAGAAGATACGAATGCAGGAAATGAAGGACAGAAAAGCTGTAAGGCATATATACAACAAAGAGCAAAATGACAGAAGCTCCTCACGTGTAAATATTGTAAATGCAAATCAATAAAACTGTCTAATCAAAAGGCATAATGGCAGAACACCATTGAGACATTCTGTTTCAACTGCATGCTGCCTGGGAGGCTCACTGTAGAACCCAAGACACAAACAGAATGAAAAGGAAAGGAAGGAAAAAGATTATTTATGCAAACAAAACCAAGAAAGCGCAGAGGTGCTGTTCTAAAATCAGACAAAGTAGACTTTAAAGTTTAAAAGGGTTTAAGAGACAAAGAAAGAAGAAACTGAGGTCACTCAGTCGTGTCCAACTCTTGTGACCCCATGGACTGCAGCCCACCAGGCTCCTCCAACCATGGGATTCTCCAGGCCAGAATCCTGGAGCGGGTTGTCATTTCCTTCTCCAGGGGATCTTCCCGACCCAGGGATTGAACCCAGGTCTCCTGCACTGCAGGCAGACTCTTTTATCCTCTGAGCCACCAGGGAAGCCAAAGAAGGATACTAATAAGAGATTCAACACAGCAAAAAGATACAATAATCACAAAGTTACACACTTTGTAACCAGAAAAGTACATGAAACCCAAACTGCTAGAACTTAAGGAAGAAATAGACAGTTCTGCAGTAACTGGAGACTTCAATATCGCAATCTCAAGAAGGAACAGAACCATCAGAAGACGTTTGAGGAAAGAGAAGACAACACAATGGGAACTAACGCAACTGAACACACTATAACAGGATACTCTGCCAAGAAACAACACACACACACTATCCTCAAGTCCACAAGGGGAGTTCTCCAGGATGGGCTGAAAATGCAGTCAAAGCTTAAATCTCAGCAAATTTTAAAAGACAGGAAGTCAAGCAGGCCTTAGAAAGCTCACTTTGAACAAAGCTAGTGGAAGTGATGGAATTCCAGTGGAGCTATTTCAAATCCTGAAAGATGATGTTGTGAAAGTGCTATACTCAATATGCCAGCAAATTTGGAAAACTCAGCAGTGGCCACAGGACTGGAAAAGGACAGTTTTCATTCCAATCCCAAAGAAAGGCAATGCCAAAGAATGCTCAAACTACTGCCCAATTGCACTCATCTCACACGCTAGTAAAGTAATGCTTGAAATTCTCCAAGCAAGGCTTCAGCAATATATGAACCGTGAACTTCCAGATATTCAGCTGGTTTTAGAAAAGGCAGAGGAGCCAGAGATCAAATTGCCAATATCTGCTGGATCATTGAAAAAGCAAGAGAGTTTCAGAAAAACATCTATTTCTGCTTTATTGACTATACCAAAGCCTTTGACTGTGTCGATCACAATAAACTGTGGAAAATTCTGAAGAGATGGAAATCCCAGACCACCTGACCTGCCTCTTGAGAAACCTATATGCAGGTCATGAAGCAAGTTAGAACTAGACATGGAACAACAGACCGCTTCCAACTCGGGAAAGGAATACGTCAAGGCTGTATACTGTCACACTGCTTATTTAACTTGTATGCAGTGTACATCATGAGAAACCCTGGGCTGGAAGAAGCACAAGCTGGAATCAAGATTGCCGGGATATGCAGATGACACCACCCTTATGGCAGAAAGTGAAGAGGAACTAAAAAGCCTCTTGATGAAAGTCAAAGAGGAGAGCGAAAAAGTTGGCTTAAAGCTCAACATTCAGAAAATGAAGATCATGGCATCTGGTCCCATCACTCCATGGCAAATAGATGGGAAAACAGTGGAAACAGTGTCAAGACTTTATTTTGGGGGGCTCCAAAATCACTGCAGATGGTGACTGCAGCCATGAACTTAAAAGATGCTTACTCCTTGGAAGGAAAGTTATGGCCAACCTAGATAGCATATTAAAAACAGAGACATTACTTTTGCCAACAAAGGTCCGTCTAGTCAAGGCTATGGTTTTTCCAGTGGTCATGTATGGATGTGAGAGTTGGACTATGAAGAAAGCTGAGAGCTGAAGAATTGATGCTTTTGAACTGTAGTGTTGGAGAAGACTCTTGAGAGTCCCTTGGACTACAAGGAGATCCAACCAGTCCATTCTAAAGGAGATCAGCCCTGGGTGTTCTTTGGAAGAAGTGATGCTAAAGCTGAAACTCCAGTCCTTTGGCCGCCTCATGCAAAGAGTTGACTCACTGGAAATGACTCTGATGCTGGGAGGGATTGGGGGCAGGAGGAGAAGGGGATGACAGAGGATGAGATGGCTGGATGGCATCACTGACTCAATGGATGTGAGTTTGAGTGAACTCTGGGAGCTGGTGATAGACAGGGAGGCCTGGCGTCCTGTGATTCATGGGGTCACAGAGTCGGACACAACTGAGCGACTGAACTGAACTGAATCAGACAAAGTGTTCTCTGACCATAACACAATGAAGTTAGAAATCGCCAAAAAGAGGAAACTGGAAAAAAACACAAATTTGTGGAAATTAGACAACATATTCTTCAATGACCAATGAATCAAAAAGGAAACCATAAGGGTAATTATAAAAAACTTGGAAATGAATGGAGACAAAAACATAACTTAGGGAATTTGCAAAAGTGGCGTTAAGTGGGAAACTAAGGAGCTAGAAATGAGTTTAAAAAAAAAGAAGAAAAATCTCAAACGAATAACCTTTTACAACTAGAGTAAAAAAGAAAAGAACAAACTGAATTCAAAGTTAGCAAGAGAAAGGAAAAAAAGATTACTTATAATAAGAACACTATATTGAAAAATCAACAAATCAAAGCTGATTGTTTGAAAAGATCAACAAAATTGACAAAACTGAAGAATAATGTTCAAACTATTGCACAATTGCACTCATATCACATGCTAGCAAAGTAATGCTCAAAATTCTCCAAGCCAGGCTTCAACAGTACATGAACTGTGAACTTCCAGATGTTCAAGATGGATTTAGAAAAGGCAGAGGAACCAGAGATCAAATTGCCAACATCCAATAGATCATGAAAAAGCAACAGAGTTCCAGAAAAACATCTACTTCTGCTTTATTGATTATGTCAAAGCCTTTGACTGTGTGGATCACAGCAAACTGTGGAAAATTCTTCAAGAGACAGGAATACCAGACCAGCTTACCTGCCTCCTGAGAATCTGTATGCAGGTCAAGAAGCAACAGTTGACATGGAACAGACTGGTTCCAACTCAGGAAAGGAGTACATCAAGGCTGTATATTGTCACCCTCCTTATTTAACATACATGCAGAGTACACATCATGCAAATGCAGGGCTGGATGAAGTACAACCTGGAATCAAGATTGCCGGGAGAAATATCAATAACCTCAGATGTGCGGATGACAGACACCACCCTTACGGCAGAAAGCAAAGAACTAAAGAGCCTCTTGATGAAAGTCAAAGAGGAGAGTGAAAAAGCTGGCTTAAAACTCAACATTCAAAAAATGAAGATCATGGCATCTGCTCCCATCACTTCATGGCAAATAGATGGGGAACAATGGAAACAGTGACAGACTATTTCTCTGGGCTCCAAAATCACTGCTGATGGTTACTGCAGCCATGAAATTAAAAGATGCTTGCTCCTTGGAAGAAAAGCTATGAACAACCTAGACAGTGTATTAAAAAGTAGAGACATTACTTTGCTGACAAAGGTCCATCTAGTCAAAGCTACGGTTTTTCCAGTAGTCATGCATGAATGTGAGAGTTGGACCATAAAGAAAGCTGAGCACCAAAAAATTGATGCTTTTGAACTGTGGTGTTAGAGAAGACTCTTGAGAGTCCCTTGGACTGCAAGGAGATTTCCCCCCTCTCCCAATACTTTGGCCACCGGATGTGAAGAACTGACTCATTGGAAAAGACCCCCATGCTGGGAAAGATTGAAGGCGGGAGTAGAAGGGGACGACAGAAGATAAGATGGTTGGATGGCATTACCAACTCGATGGACGCGAGTTTGAGCAAGCTCTGAGAATTGGTGAGGACAGGGAAGCCTGGCGTGCTTCAGTCCATGGGGTTGCAAAGAGTCAGACAGGACTGAACTGAACTGAACCTAGCTAGATGGACTAAGGGGAAAGAGAAGACTCAAATTACTGAAATCAGAAAGAAAAGTGAGATTATTATCAATTCTAAGAAATATAAAAGTTTATAAAAGAATACTATTATCAGTTGTACGCCAACAAATTGGATAACCTAGATGAAATTAACAAACCTGCCATGACTAAAGGGAGAAGGCGATGGCACCCCACTCCAGAACTTTTGCCTGGAAAATCCCATGGACGGAGGAGCCTGGTGGGCTGCAGTCCATGGGGTCGCTAAGAGTTGGACACGCCTGAAGCAACTTAGCAGCCATGACTAAAGCATGAAGAAACAGAAAACATGAATAGACTGTTAACTACTACAGAGAAATGAATCAATTAAAAAAAATCCCCTCATAAAGAAAACCCTGGACCCAACAGCTTCACTGGTCATTTCTACCAAATACTTAAAGCAGCACTCTCAGACTCACCCACAATACTGGAGAGTAAGGAAGACTTTTTAACTCATTCTGCTGAGGCCAGCATTGCCCTGACATAAGCCAGGCAAAGATACTGGGTCAACATACAAAAATCTATCATCATAATACATGGGATTAACACAATGAGGGGAAAATCCCACAATATCATCTCAGCAGAAGGAGTAAAAGCATTTGCCAAAATTTATCATCCTTTCATGATAGAAACACTCAACGAACTAGGAATAGAAACAAATTATCTAAACTTAATAAAAGCTGTATACAAACAACCCAGAGTCAACACCACACTTAATGGTCAAAGACTGAGACCTTTTCCTCTACAACAAGGATGCCTGCTTTCACCTTCTCTACTCAACACTGTACTCGAAGTTCCAACAAGAGCAGTGAAGCAGGCAAAAGAAAGAAAAGGCATCCAAGTTAGAAAAGGAGAAGTAAAAGGTAAGTGTGTGCTTAGTCACTCAGTTGTATCTGACTCTTGCAACCCCTGCCAGGCTCCTCTGTCCAGACTGTCCAGGTAAGAATACTGGAGTGGGTTGCCATTTCCTTCTCCAGGGGATCTGCCCCACCCAGGAATTGAATCTGGGTCTCTTGCACTGCAGGCAGACTCTTTACTGGCTGAGCTTTGAGGGAAGCCCCTAAAGTAAGAGATTTGTACATTAAAAACTGCAAAATACTGCTGAGAGGAATAAATGGAAACATTTTCCATGTTCATGGGTTGAAAGACTTAACACTGCTAGTATGTCAATATTTCCCAAAGTGATTTACAGATTCAATACAATTCCTATTGAAGTTCCAATGATTTTTTTTTTTTTTTTTGCAGAAATAGAAAACCCATCCTGAGCTTCGTATGGAATTTCAAGGGATCCCAAATAGACAAAACTACCTTGATAAAGAACAAAGTTTGGGGACTCGCGCTTCATGATTTCAAAACCTGCTACAAAGCTTTAGTCACAAAATTGTGGTATTAGCATAAAGACAAACATATAGACCAAAGGAAAAGACATTCCAGAAGTAAATTGTTGCATATATGGTTAAACAATTTTTGACAAGGGAGCTGAGACCATTCAATGGGGGAAAAAACATTCTTTTCAACAAAAGTGCTAGAAAAAAAATATCCATATGCAAAAGAACGAAGCTGGGCTCTTACCTCACACCATACACAAGAATCAATTCAATCAGAGACCTAAATTAATTCAAAGACCTAAACGTCAGACCTGAAACTACAAAACTCTCAGAAGAAAACCTAGGAGAAAAGTTACACCACCACTAGATTCGGCATCGATTTCATGACGCAAGACAAAAGGCACAGGGAGCTAAAGGGAAAAAAAAGAAATCACACAATGTAGGCTTCGTAAAAATTTTTAATATTTGTGCACCGAAAGACAGTATCAACAGAGTGGAAACGCAAACTACAGAATGAGAGAAAACATTTGCAAATCATGTATCTGAAGGATATAAACTTCTGATTATATCAAGAACTTCTAAAATGTATAAAAAACTCAACTTGATTAAAAATAGGCAAAACATATGAATAGGCATTTCTCCAAAGAAAATATACAAATAACCAATAAGCACATGAAAGGTTGCTCAACATCACAATTCATTGGGGAAATAAAAAAAATCAAACCTATAAGATGCTATCTCATACTCACTACAACAGCTACTATCAAAACAAAGAATTGAAAGCAGTGTCTCAAAGAGGTATTTGTACACACATTTACAGCGGCAGTATTCATAAAAGTCAAGAGGTGGAAGCAACCAAAGTGACTGTGTACAGATAACAGATAAGCAAAATGTGCCATATTCATACAACAGAATATTATTCAGCGTTTTAAAGTAAGGAGATTCTGGCACATGCTGCAACACAGATGGACTTAGAGGACATCATGTTAAGTGAGATAAGCCACTCACAAAAAGACAACCAACTACTGTGTGACTTCACTCATGTGAAATGCCGAGAGCAGTCAGATTCTTAGCGACAGAAGGAGAGAGTGGTGACCCCGGGCTCCCTGGTGGTGCTCGTGGTGATCCACGCGTGGGAGACTGGAGAGACATGGGTTCCACCCCCGGACAGGGAAGATCCCCTGGTGAAGAGTATGGCGACCCACTCCAGTATTCCTGCCTGGAGAATCCCATGGACAGAGCAGCCTGGTGGGCTACGTCCATAGGATCACAGAGTCGGACACCACTGAAGTGAGCCAGTACACACACACTCAGTGAAACCCTGAGAGCAGGCAAATTCTTAGACAGTCGAGAGTAGAGAGGTGGTTCCTGTACGAGGAGGAGATGGCAATGGGCATTAGTGTTAATGTGTAAAAAGTTTGCTTTACAAGATGAAGAGAAGTTATGGAGATGGATGGCGGTGGACGCTGCACAACATTATGGGTGTGTTTAATACTATTGACCTGTATACGTAAAATAGTAAATTTTATATATTTCATAATTTAAAAACAGGAAAAATTAACTCAAAATGGATCAAAGTATTAAATGTAAGAGCTAAAACAATAAATTCTTAGAAGAAGATATAGGCATAACTCTTTGTGAACTTGGATTAGGTGATGGTTTCCTCGATACGACACCAAAGCATAATCAACAACAACAAAAGTAGATGAAGTGGCCACCATCCAAATTAAAAAGTTTTGTGCTTCAAGGGATATGATTTAGAAAGTGGAAAGACAGTTTATAAAATAGGAGAAAAATTTTGCAGATGCTGTACCTAATACATGGACATGTACATATAGACTATAAAGAACTATTTATTACAACTTAATACTTCTTAAAAAAAGAGGCAAAGGAGATGAATGGAAATGTCTCCCAAGAAGATATACAAATGACCAGTAGCATATGAAAGGCTTAACATCATTAGTTACTAAGGAAATTAAATTTAAACCCACAACAAGATATCACTTCACACCCATTTGGATGGCTACAATCCAAAAGATGGACAATGACAAGTGCTGACAAGGATGCAGAAAACCTGGAACTCTAGCGCACTGCTACAGGGAACACAGAGCAGCACAGCTTCTTTGGAAACAGTCTGGCCAATTCTCAAAGGTCGCCATGTGAACCAACAACCGCACTCCTAGGTATGTACTCCAGAGAAAGGCAAACATATGTCTACAGCTATCCTGCACAGAAATGTTCGTATCAGCAGCATTCATAATAGCTCAAAAGAAGAACAATCGACTATCTGCTAACTGATGAATGAATAAAGAAAACACGGTGTAGGCATGCCATCGAGTGTTCTTTGGCAATAAAAGGGACTTCAGGCTGGTGCATGCCACACCACAGATGAACATGTGCAGTGTGTCACAACAGTCCAGAGCAGGCAACGCCGAGGAACAGAAGGTACATCAGTGCTTGTCAGGCACTGAAAGGACGGGGGAAGGGTGACAGCGTCTAACAGATAGGGAGTTTCTTTTTTTCTTTTGGCTAAACCCAGCGGCTTGGTGCATCTTAGATCCCCAATGAGGGACTGAACCAGGCCCTTGGCAGTGAAAGTGCAGAGACCTCACCATAGGACAGCCAGGGAATTCAATGGAATTTCTTTTTGAAACGATGAAAATGTTTTAGAATTAGATAGTGGTAATGGCTGTACAACCTTGTGAAACTTAAAACTGTACATTTTAAAGGGGTGAAATTTATGGGAAGTGAATTATATCTCAATTTTATAAGGCATAGCATGATGAATTATTGGGGTGATTAGGGAAAACTTTTTCTTTCATAAGCATTAATTTCACCAACAAAAAATTCACCACAGAAAGACAGCAGAACGGGCCTTCCCTGGGGGTGCAGCGCCTGGACTCTTCCTGCCGCTGCAAGGGACACAGGCTCAAGCCCTGCTCCGGGAAGACTCCACATGCTGTGGAGAAACCAGGCCTGTGCGTCACTCCTACTGCGCCCCTGCTCTGGAGCGTGGGAGCCACGAGAACCGAGCCCACGAGTGCCAACTCCTGAGGCCCGCGTGCTCTGGCTCCTGAGCCGCTCGCTGAGCCTGTGTGCCTACAGCCTGTGCCTGGCAACGCGAGAAGCCAGGAGAAGCCCGTGCACAGCGACCAAGAGTAGCCCCGCTTGTTGCAACTGGAGAAAGCTTGCCTCGAGCAACCAAGACCCAGCACAGCCCCAAATACATTATTTTAAAAAGACCAAAAAACGAAAAAAAAAAACAAACCCAGAATGCAATATTCTCATAGTGATTTTTAGTTCACAAAATGCTTTATATCAATTAGTTTTCTCTTGGTTAAGAGGCAGAATAGGCAGAAACTATTTTAGAGAGAGTGTGATGAGGCTTAAACCTTACAGCACCTCCCAGCATCCACCTACACCATCTGTTAGCTCTGTTTATTTCTGATTAAGAAAACGCTGGCCAGTCACTTTGTCAGTGCACAGGAATTAAATCCATCTTTAATAATGAACATTTAGAATTCTGGCTGAGTCTATTACTACTCTCTAAGTTAATTCTACCCATTTCAGATACTTTGAATTCTTAACCGATAGAATAATATGCTGCCTTTCTGACTCACTTTACTCTTCAGAAGTTTTAAAGCAATCAGCACTATTTGAGTACCCACACACTAGGACCTGGATAGACCTAGGCTCCGAAACACGTGCCGTCATCCTGACAAAGTCCCTTAATCCTCTAAACTTCAGTTTCCTCAAATTCAACATGGACATATTGTTACTACTTTATGGGATTGATGAGAGGGTTAATAAATAATATGTTAAGTATTAATGCTATTTATTTAGTACATAGTTGCTATTAGTAATATCACAAACTTCCTGAAAATGTTTTTCTAAATCCTGAGTTATAAACAGTGTATAAATATCTTTGTTACACATGATTAATTGTACTACTGAGACTTTCCTTGAACAGAAATTTCTTTTCTTTTTACAAAAAAATATTAAACTTACCTCACATTATACATACAGATTAGAAAACAAAGGTGTAGATCTTCATGACCTTGATTACAGGCAATGATTTCTTAGCTATTATACTTAAAGCAAAAGAGACAAAAGATAAAAGGAACTTTGTCAAAGTTTAAAACTTTTGTGCTTCAAAGGACACTCTTAAGTAAAAAGTAATCCACAGAATGAGAGAAAATATTTGTAAATCATATCTGATAAGAACTTGTATTCAGAATATATGGTTAACCCTATGATACCAAAAAAAAAATTTTTTAAATGGGCAAATGAACAGCAAAGGAAACTACAAACAAGGTGAAAATCAACCCTCAGAATGGGAGAAAATAATAGCAAAATGAAACAACTGACAAAGGACTAATTTCCAAAATACACAAGCTGCTCACAGAACTCAATACCAGAAAAACAACCCAATCAAAGAGTGCGGAAAACACCTACTAAACAGACATGTCTCCAGAGATGACATACAGATGGCTAACAAACACATGAAAAGATGTTCAACATCACTCATTATTAGAGAAAGGCAAATCAAAACTAGAATGAGATATCACCTCACACTGGTCAGAATGGCCATCGTCAAAAGTCTACAAACAGTAAATGCTGGAGAGGGTGTGGAGAAAAGGGAACCCTCTTGTGCTGCTGGTGGGAATGTAAACTGATACAGCCACTATGAAAGACGGTACAGATATGACCCAGCAATCCCACTCCTAGGCATATATACCCTGAAGAAACTAAAACTGAAAGAGACACATGTATCCCATTGCTCACTGCAGCACTATTTACTACAGCTAGAACATGGAAGCAACCTAGATGTCCATCGACAGATGAAAAGATAAAAAAGTTGTGGTACATATACACAAGGGAATATTACTCAGCCATAAAAAGGAACATATTTGAGTCAGTTCTAATGAGGTGGATGAACCTACAGCCTATTATACAAAGTGAAGTAAGTAGGAAAGAGAAAGATAAATATTGTATACTAACGTATATATACAGAATCTAGAAAGATGGTACCAATAAATTTATTTGCAAGGCGGCAATGGAGAAACAGACATACAGAACAGACTTATGGACATGGGAAGAGGGGAAGAGTGGGCGAGATGTACGGAGAGAGAAACATGGAAACTTCTATTACCGTATGTAAAATAGACAGTCAATGGGAATTTGCTGTATGTCTCAAGGAACTCAAACAGGGCTATCAACCTAGAGGGGTGGGATAGGGAGGGAGGCGGGGCGGG
>SJYQ01015001.1:79735-127338 GCA_006410935.1 Redunca redunca
GGGGGGGGGGTTCAAGAGGGAGGGAATTTATCTATACCTGTGGCTGATTCATGTTAATATTTGACAGAAGACAATTCTGTAAAGTGATTATCCTTCAATTAAAACATAAATACATTTGAAAGAAAGACAAAATGGGCAAAGGAGCTGAACAAACATTTCTCCAAAGACACACAGATGGCCAACAAGCCCATAAAAATTGTCCGACATCAATCATCCGGGAAATGCAGATCACAACCACATTCAAACACCACTTCACACCCATCAGGATGGTGTGATGAAGAAGAAGGTAAGTGCTGGCAAGGACGTGGAGAAACCGGAACTCTCATATGCTGCCACCTGGAATATAAAATGGTACACTTTGGAAAACCGTCAGTTCTTCAAATGGTTAAACACAGAGTTGCCATATGATTCAGCAATTCCATTTCCAGATATATACAACAGAGCAAAGAAAATATACGCCCATGTAAAACTGTGTACATGAATATTCACAGCAGCATAATTCCTATTCATTCATTGCATTACACATTTATGAACTGTGAACACGGGTATGTTATACTACTATAAAGACTTTATTTAAAAGAATAACAGTATTCAAAAAGTATTTCACAGGGACTCAGAGAAGCATTCTAAGTCAGTAAGCCACAGTGACCCTTATGCAAGCCACACTGGAGCCTGCTAAGCGCTGACCTTGCCCCCTGCGGCTGTGTGTGTGGGGTGCATAGCAACCAGAAAGGGCCCTCCTTTCCTGCATTTGGGGGGTGGGGCTGGATGGCGACAGAGGATGAAGTGTAGGCTGGGCACCAAGACTATTGGCAGCTTTCTGACCCCGCCTGAGCTATAGTATAAACTCCCTGGATTCTAGTTCCTTCACATTAAGGGATATGCTTCTAAAGTTTCTAATTCCTTTTATATGAGAAGCAGAAAGACCTCCACAGTCATGTTGGTGATGGGCTCCCTGTAGCTCAGTAATAAAGTAAGATTGGGTGAACAGTCTTAAATATCCCTGGGATTCAGAGAAGGATGCCTAACTTCAGAACTGACAGGTGAAAGGGAAAAATACTTCAGATCTCTGACCCCTAAGACCTTTAGAGAGAAGGTGTGTTCCAATGGTACCAGGGGCAGTTTTTGGTATGATTCAGCTTGAAGGCAAAGTGATGTCATGATGGGATCCCTCAGGAATTCTTGCAGCTGTGTGAATTTAAAAGCCTAATACTATGGTCAGACATCAAAGCGGGCCATTTACTCCCCCCTCCCCCCCCCACAAGCACTCTGTTGAAAAGCATTTCGCACAATGACTCCCTGGTGGGACAGTGGTTGAAAGCCCACCCGCCAATGCAGGGGACACGGCTGGGGTCCCTAATCGAGGAAGATCCCTCATGCCACAGAGCAACTAAGCCCGGGTGCCGCTCCTGAGCCCACGAGCTCTCGAGCCGCGCTGCGGAGCCTGCGCGCCGCAGCTACTGGGGCGCGCGCTCCACAAGCCCCCGGAGCGAGCAGCCGCGCAGCTGCAGAGCAGCCCCGCTCGCCGCCACGAGCGCGCGCTTCCGCACAGCCACAGAGACCCCGCACAGGCAGCGCAGGTAGATAATAATTAAACACAGCCAATCTGGTAACAGGCCATAAAACATTAGACACATTTCTGACCAGCGGAAGCTTCTCCTTTCCAGCCTCCCTTTTTAGTGCCAGAAGTGCGTCGGGGCCCGACCCCGGCCTACTTCTCCCCTCTTGAATCTGCTCCAGCCCACGTAGTTCACAGTGACCGTAAACGCCTGGCAACACCCGGGTGTGTTACAGCTGGCCAGAGCACTTGCGCTTTGCCAGAAAACTGCCAGGCCACAGGACTCGACTAAACCATGAGCAAGGAGGGTGTGAAAGCACCTCAGATAGTTCTTGCGGAGCATGTTCTTTGAGTCACGCTTACAGAGTAAATAGGTGGTTCCGTTTCACACCCTTTCTAAAGTGAACCATGCTTACCCAACACACGAATGCTTCTTTCCTGCCTAAAGAGTTCATGAAAGCCTTGCTTCTCTGGACAGCTCCCTTCCTGGCCCCGGGGGCTGGTGCCCAAGTCCAGCTGGGGCTCCCAGAGCAGCTGCATCCAAGCCCTCAGCCCAGGGCCCGCCCAGCAGCTGCTCAGAGGCTCGAAGGGACGGCCTTTGACTCCTCAGGCCAGGCACACACTAGGCCCACAATGACTGGTCAGAGAGGAAGTTTTTAACTTCAGGAATAAATAACAAGTCATTTTTACAGTCCTTGATCCTGGGACTCGGCCTAGGCTTTTTTTGGTTTTATTCCACTCTTGTATCTCTCTGCTAACTAACCATTTTGCAGGTACCTGCAGTGTCTGCTCTGGCAGTCTCTTATATAAATAAACCAAAATCCAGCCAGTCCATTCTGAAGATCAGCCCTGGGTGTTCTTTGGAAGGACTGATGCTGAAGCTGAAACTCCAGTACTTTGGCCACCTCATGCGAAGAGTTGACTCATTGGAAAAGAGTCTGATGCTGGGAGGGGTTGGGGGCAGGAGGAGAAGGGGACGACAGAGGATGAGATGGCTGGGTGGCATCACCGACTCGACGGACCTGAGTCTAAGTGAACTCCGGGAGATGGTGCTGGACAGGGAGGCCTGGCGTGCTGCGATTCATGGGGTTGCAAAGAGTCGGACACGACTGAGCGACTGAACTGAACTGAAAGTGTACCGATTCCACCGACACGCGTGAACATACGAGGCTGATGGGAAAGTATATATACGACACGCGTGAATCTATGAGGCTGATGGGAAAGTACATATATTTTTGCCCTCGAGTGAGAACCATCTCTGTTTTACCATAACATGACATTGCCTTGGGAGCATTTTTTTGGGGGGTTGGGGGGGAAATTCTTAGGAAAAATTTCTGTATTAGTCATTTGCTATGAATATCTAGGTTGAAGAGAATGTCCACAGCAGTCAGCTAATTAAGAAAAAACTAAATTTCTACATCTACAATGTATCCTGACTTCAATTTTTGGCTGCAACATTCCCATGGGTTATTAATAGGGCAACAAAGTTCACACCCTATGGGGGGAAACAGATCATGCAGACCCAACATGTGACCATCTCAATCAGGGGCTTCCGCTTCTCCTTAACATTCCTAGGAAATAATGAACAAGGAAACAACTGCCTAAGTGGGTAAAGGGTTGCAGGCAGGAGACACCTCCAGCCTGAACTGAAATGTACCACATCCTGCTTTTATTTTTATTTCAAAGGACCATGAAATAATAAGTATGGTGAAGGGTCAATGGGCAAAGAACTAACCTCTTTGTGCGGCAGCTTACACCAGTGGGAAGAAGCCAGAGGAGCCTGCTGGTCTTCAAAGCGCTCGCCGTCACCTCCTACAAAGGGCTAGAAGCTTCCAGCGACCATGTTTCTCAAGAACGACATCTGAGGAGTGGCAAACTCAGCTCTTCTTTATATATACTAAAGCCTCTCAGTATTATAAATCAGCCTCATTTACATCAGAACTGATCAACCATTTAAAAATTTTCAAGTTGATAGTATGTTTAAAAAGATAAGACTATAGCCCTAAACTTGGCACAAAAACAGAGATCCCAAATCAACGCGGACTGCCCCCAATCATATGAAACAAGGAGGTGCATAAGCAGCGGGGCTCACTCTCTGCTCAGCAGGTCAACCTGCTGAAGAGCAAGAAACGAACGAGCAGCTCTTGCCCCACTTGAGTCTACCCAGCACGTTCATATGCAAGTTCCCATGAAGAAATAACTCGCTAGGTGCTAAGCACAGAAACAGACACTAAACCAGCTTCCTTCAAATACACAGTGGGCATCTAAATCCACGGCTATTTCACCAACTGCTCGAAAGACAAGCGCCTCTCGAATGTGCTGCCTCACAAGAAGGCTCCCTCCACAAACAGAGACAAAAAAAGGCTGCAAAATGCACCTTGTTTTTCTGCAGGACAGTGCACTTACCGTGCCAGTGGCCCTCTGCAGCTTCATCTACATTTCTTCTCAGCAACTTCCCCAGCCAGACAGTCCAACCAAGGGAGCCAGGGGTTGATGGGCAACTCACGGACATGTGCTTCAAACTGCCAGTGCAGATTCCATTTGCCAAAACCAGACAGAGCTGTTTAGAGATGCCCTCTCTATGACCCTGCTCTGCTGAAGGTCAAGTGCATGATCACTCCGGTAACTAAGGAAGCAAAATTGACATGTTCCTGCTGTTTCACCAGCTGCTGAAGCACTGTGTCTAATAATATGATTAATTGTTTCTAGGGAAGATGTATTTTGCTTTTCAAAGTTCACCCTTCACCTAGATTGCTGCCTTTGCTACATGCCACCCCCCCATCCACACCCTAGACCACCTTTCCTGAACAGGGGGCTCAGGAGAATGTTACCATGGGGTGCAACCAACTCACAACAGTTTTAAAACTATAAGGGGTAAAGGGAATAGTTGAAGAACTCAGAAATACCAAGGTCTGCACACAGCATTTTCAACATCACAGTAGACTAAGTTACTATTTATAAAGAGACAGGGTCTTTACAAGTTCCTCCTTCCCTGAAAGCAAAGGCAGCACCATCACCATCTGCATTACAGATGAAAACACCCACAGGAATAACAAGCACTGGGCTCGGCTAACAAACACTTTCCTACATCCACCCAACATGTAACAGGCATAGGAAGAGCCTCCGGTTCTGGTGAGAAGGAAGGTGTAGTCAGAGCAGGTGAGTCACTGTGGAATGGCTTCGAATCCAATGCTCCCCACTCTCCCCAAGGCCACAGAGGAAAGGCAGCTCCTGGGGTGGGGAGCTAAGAGCACCTGCCTCCTGTTTTAAGCAGAGTGAATGCTGGTCCATCACCAAAACCAAACCAAAGACAAGAAAGCCTCGGGGAAGGGCAGGAAGAAGCATATGGATGTCTACTTTTATGTAGGCTGGGAGCATGGGGTTGAAAGAAGGAACTTTTGAAAAACCAAGTTCACACTGCCATGAATAATGAATTTCCACACCCCAAGTTTGTATGTGTACTAACTTAAAACAATCTATTTTGAAAGAGTATGCCATCCATTTTTCAGATTCTAGCACGAATCTAGGCACCCCAACCCAAAAGGGAAAAAATAATCAAGAGGAAAGATGATTCTCTTTTAAAGGAGAGATTAAATTAAAAGTCCTTCCATATCAAGAACTAAAGTTCTGAAAAGCTCAGTTCACTCAGTATAGCCAACAAACGACACGTTCAAGGAAAGAGTAATCCAAGGAAGCAAAAAGCTACAAGGCCCAACTGTTGAGGTCAGCAGGTCTGATCTTCTCATCAAAAATTTTGTTCATATTCTGTGGACTGCTAATTCTACTTCCAGGAATCCACCCCACACAAACCATCCTATATACAGAAATAACTCTAACAGTGTGTAATCCTGTATTATTTTTCTAGGGAATATAGGAAATTCCTCTCTCAGGGGTTCAGATAAGGCAGATACTTGCAGATAAAGCAGATACTGCAGGTCTGGGTTCCCTTGGAGGAGGCAAGGGGTCCATCAGGCTCAGACAGCACCGCCGCAGCAGCGGGAGCCCCAGGCCTGGCCGCGGCAGCGAGGCGTGCAGGCAGCATCAGGCCAGCTCTCCCGTCAGACCTGCGTGCCGGGCTAGCTGCCGAGCCACCTCCCCAGCCCTCCTGGTGGCTCTCCCAAGTAAGCTGTCCATCCATCCTCACGCATATTTCAACTCAGTGCTTTTTGAGAATCTTACTTCTGTTTACATTAAAAATAAACCTAACATGTGATTCAGCGACTCCGCTCCTGCACATGCATCTGGAGAAAACAACGGTTTGAAGGTTGAGGGATCCTGCCCCAATGCTCACTGCAGTGCGGCTTACAGCAGCCAAGCCATGGAGGGCGCCTAAAGGCCCGTCAACAGAGCGGATAAAGACGGTGTGGCACACACACCCAGTGGAGCGTTGCTCAGCCATTAAACAGGATGGTCATGTGCAGCAATATGGATGGACCCAGAGAGTCACACTGAAGTCACAGAGAAGGAGCAATGTCGTGACATTCCTTATATGTGGAATCTAAAGAGATGATACAAAGGAACTTACTTGCAAATTCAGAAAGAGACACATAGACAGAAAACGAACTCATGGTCGCCGGAGGGAAGGGACAGTTAAGGACTTTGGGAAGGTCATGTATACACTGCTATATTTAAAATGAACAACCAAAAAAAGAACCTATTGCATAGCACATGGAACTCTGCTCAATGTCATGTGACAGCCTGAATGGGAGGGGAGTTTGGGGAAGATGAATTCGGGTATACGTGTGGCTGAGTCCCTTCACTGTCCACCTGAAACTGTCACAACACTGTTAATCAGCTATACCCAATACAAAATGTTTCTGGTGTTTAAAAAGTTAAAAATAAAAATGTCCAGAAAATAAATAAATAAATAAATCACCAACAGCTGGTTTCTAATGTTATTTGCTATTAGTTTTCTTGACTGTATGTACTGTCTGAGTGTACCCCATGGACTGCAGCACACCAGGCCTCCCTGTCCATCACCAACTCCTGGAGTTTGCTGAAATTCACATCCATTCAGTCAGTGATGCCATCCAACCATCTCATCCTCTGTCGCCCCCTTCTCCTCCCGCCTTCAATCTTGCCCAGCATCAGGGTCTTTTCCAAGGAGGCAGTTCTTCACATCAGATGACCAAAGTATTGGTAATTTCAGCTTCAACATCAGTCCTTCCAATGAACACCCAGGACTGATCTCCTTTAGGATGGACTGGTTGGATCTTCTTGCAGTCCAAGGGACTCTCAAGAGTCTTCTCCAACACCACAGTTCAAAAGCATCAATTCTTTGGCACTCACCTTTCTTTATGGTCCAACTCTCACGTCCATACACGACTACTGGAAAAACCATAGCTTTGAATAGACGGACTTTTGTCGGCAAAGTAATGTCTCTGCTTTTTAATACGCTGTTGAGGTTTGTCATAGCTTTTCTTCCAAGGAGCAAGCGTCTTTTAATTTCACGGCTGTAGTCATCGACTGATAATAGCTTGGATATATTTTTTTATCAGTGTTAATTTATATTACAGAAAGGTCAGAAATGAATGTCCCAGACTAGGAGATGGGTTACGCTCCCTTGATACACAGACTTCCCTGGTGGCTCAGACAGTAAAGCGTCTGTCTACAATGTGGAGGACCTGGGTTCGATCCCTGGGTCGGGAAGATCCCCTGGAGAAGGAAATGGCAATCCACTCCAGTACTACTGCCTGGAAAATCCCATGGAGAGAGGAGCCTGGTAGGCTACAGTCCGTGGGGTGGCAGAGAGTCGGACGCGACTGAGCGGCTTTCCCTTGACACGTAACTACGCAGCTATGAAAAATGACGGCCATGCAGGCCACATAGCAATCTGCAAAAAGGATGACTTTAGTCTGTGAAATTAACATGAAAGGGACCAAAAGATACAAGGTTGCACGCACAGGATGATCACAACTGGATGACACCAGGAGGTCAAACACTACATGCCTGTTCATTCAAAACAGAAACCTCAACACTGAGTGCTTCCTACACTCGTTTTAGACAGGGGGTGTCAGGGGGTGCAGAACAAGAGCAAATGGGACAAAGTTCCTGGCTTTTTTTGGAATTTACATTTCATGTGACAGGTAAACAAGTATATGTTTGTCAGATGGTGTTAAGCATTATGGAGAAAAATAAAACTGAGGATACAGAATGACAGAGATACAAGTGGTCATTCCATTTCTTTATAGGGAGGTGATTGATAAAGTAATAAAAAGTTAGTGACTTTTCTTTATGGTCCAACTCTCACATCCATACATGACTGCTGGAAAAACCACAGCTTTGAATAGATGGACGTTTGTCAGCAAAGTAATGTGTCAAATGAAGGAAATATGGTTTTCTTCTTTTTCAAAACTTCCAGAATGTTGTAACACTTCTATAGTAAAAAAAAAAAAAATTAAAAAAAAAAAAAGGAATAAACTGTTTCCAGGGAATTTCCTGGCAGTCCAGTGGCATTCTCACTGCTAACAGTCCAGGTTCAATCCCTGCTTGGGGATCTAAACCCCTCAGGCAAGCGGGGTGGCCAAAACAACAGAACGACAAAAAACTGTTTCTAAAACAAAGTTACCTTCTACAACCAGCAAATATTGCTAGAATTTAATACAATGAATCTTATTTTCCATCCAAAGTCTGAAATAACCCTGTCCTTTTCTTCGTTTTTAAAAGAAAAAACTTCTACCCATTCAAGAAAAAACAAGGAAAGCATTTCCTTCTTTTTTGGTAAGATGAGATATAAAAACATACTGCACTATAAGATAACTTATGAAAGAAATCAAAGATGATGCCAGCATGGAGAGAGAGACCATGTTCTTGGATTGGACGCAATCAACATTGTCAAAATGACTATACTACCCAAAGTAATCTACAGATTCAAAGCAATCCCTATCAAATCACCAATAGCATTTTTCACAGAAGTAGATCAAAAAATTTTACAATTTATTATTAAACAGAAAAGACTCCAGGTTGCTAAAGCAATTTTGAGAAAGAAAATCGGAGATGGAGGAAATCAAGCTTCCTGACTTCAGACGGTATAACAAAGCTACAGTAATTAAATACAGTACGGTACTGGCACAAAAACAGAAATACAGGTCAGTGGTACAGGAAACAGAGTTCAGAGATAAACCCACTCTCTGGCATCCACGGTCACCTAATCTATGACAGAGGAGGCAAAAATAAACAATGGAGAAAAGAGTATCTTGCCAATAAGTGATGGTGAGAAAACTGGTCAGCTGCTACATATAGAAGAAGAAATTAGAACATTCTCTAACACCTTACAAAAAAATAAACTCAATATGGATTAAAGACCTAAATGTAAGACTAGATACCGTAAAACCCTCAGAGGAAAACACAGGTAGAAAACTCTCACACATGAGTCGCAACAGGACCTTTTCAGATGCACCTCCTAGAGCAACGAAAATAAAAACTAAATAGGACCTAATTAAACTTAAAAGTTACTGCGCAGCAAAGGAAACCACAAAGAGAAAAGACAACCCACAGAATGGGGGAAAATAACTGCAAAGTGCCCAACAAGGGATTATTCTCCAACATATAAAAACAACTCAAGCAGCTCAATATAGAAAACAATTCCATCAAAAAAATGGACAGAAAAAATGGACATTTCTTCAAAGACACACAGATGGCCAAAAAGCTCCTGAAAAGATGTTTAACATCACTAATTACTAGAGAAATGTAAGTCAAAACTACAATGAGGTGTCACCTGATACCAGTCAGAACAGCCACCATCAAAAAACCAATGAAGAATAGATGCCAGAGGGGACATGCAGAAAAGGGAACCCGCCTACACTGTTGGCAAGAAGGCAAATTTGTGCGGCCACTATGAAGAACAATATGGAGGTTCCTTAGAAAACTAAAAATAGTTACCGTATGATTCAACAATCCCACTCCTAGGTACATATCCAGAATAAAACAAAGTTTCAAAAGGTACATGCACCTCCATGTCCTGCAGTGATATTTACAACAGACAGGACATGGAAGCAACATGAACGTCCATCACAGAAGAACGGATACAGAAGATGTGGTGCGTGTATAAACGGACCATCTGTTGCTGCTGTTTAGTCACTAAGTCTTGTCCAACTCTTTTGCAACCCCATGGATTGCAGACCACCAGGTTCCTCTGTTCACGGGGTTTCCCAGGCAAGAATACTGGAGTGGGAAGGAATCTTCTGACCCAGGGATCAAACCTGCATCTTCTGCACTGGCAGATTCTTTACCACTGAGCCACGAGGGCAGCCCGCAGTGAACTGGACTGAACTGCCGCCGCTGCCGCCGCTGCCGTGTCGCTTCAGGCGTGTCCGACTCTCTGCGACCCCAGAGACGGCAGCCCACCAGGCTCCCCCGTCCCTGGGATTCTCCAGGCAAGAACACTGGAGTGGGCTGCCATTTCCTTCTCCAGTGCATGAGAGCGAAAAGTGAAAGTGAAGTCGCTCAGTCGTGTCCGACTCTTCGTGACCCCACAGACCGCAGCCCACCAGGCTCCTCCATCCATGGGATTTTCCAGGCGAGAGTACTGGAGGGGGGTGCCACTGCCTTCTCCAGGACTGAACTGAAGTAAGTCAAATATATCACTCATATGTAGAATCTGTTTTTTTTTAAAAATGATACAAATGAACTTACCTACAAAACAGAAACAGACTTACAGTTATTGAAAACAAACACGGTTATTAACGGGGAAAGTGGAGAGAGGGATAAATCCGGAGATTGGGACTGACACATACACATTACTTACACATAAAATAGATACGAAACAGATAACAGTAAGGAGCTGCTGTACAGGTCCTACTCAGTACTCTGTAATGACCAATGTGGGAAAAAAATCTATGTGTCTATATGTATAGCTGATTCACTCTGCTGTGAAGCAGACACTGACACAACATTGTACACCAACTATACTCCAATAGCAAGTTTAAAAACTGCTGTAAAAAATCCTCCTCAATCTCCTTACCTGTTAAAGAACGGCTGCTGAAGTTTGCCGAGGCTCTGTGTCTCTGCAACTATGATCTGAGTGGAATCATCTCAGTGGGCAGCCCGCACCCTGGAAACATCCCGCTCTGCCAGCCCCTGTTTGGGAGCCTTTGGGAAAGTCCTGTGATTGTTCTAGGGCTCTGTCTACTCATTTGAGGGCAATATCACTTTCCTCACAGACACTGGGAGGATTAAGTAAGGCAATAAATATAAATTCAATGTAGTATATTTTTAAAAAAACAGCATTTTTATTACAAGTTTCCTGAGGAAATCAAGTGCAGTGTTAAAACTACAATCCTCACGTAAGATGTCTAGGATTTTCTGTATTTTATGTTTGGGCAGACAAAAAGGTTTCTAACCCTCCAGTCCTGCAACCAATGAACAAATATAGTCTCCAAAGTCTTTTTGAAGTTTCAGACACTAAACGTATACACCTCAAACGCAGTGAGGTTTTAAGAAAGGAGACATTTTCTGGTGTAGATCATCACCGTTCTCTTCTGAGACAGCAGAGGAGATTATTTGGACAAGACGCTTCTCCACAAGGTGCGGCTCTTCTGCAATGGCAACACACACCCTCATCTTCTGATCAGTTCTAACACTAATCTGATTCCAAATCCCCAAACGCTTCGTCTTCTTACTACTCTTAAGCCACAGGTTATTTAGTACATACAACCATCTGGATTCTCCATTCTATCTTCTGTGACAGCTGCACCTAAGCACTTACATAAAATACTGCCTTCATGATAAACTGCCTCTCTTTTACTTCTGTTGAATAGTTACTGTACTATATTAATTTTCTTAAAAAGTTATTTGTATATGAATTGTTGTATTTCCTTTGAACATCATTCTGATATAATAAAAGGTTGATTTTAAAATACTGCAATAAATAGGGGGGGCTGAGTTGGAAAGAGATGAAAACCCCAAGAAGGAAGAGCCCCACAGCATGTCCTCAATGAATGCTTGCTGAATTAACAACTGAGCTGATCAAGGACCCGGCTACTGTCTGCGTGTAAGAACACATGACTGATTCAAGAAAAAAACTTTAAAAAGCAAAAGAAACAACTTGGAAGATAAAATTCCAACCAGATAGCTTTAAAAAAAATTTGCTGAAGTACAGTTGATTTACACTGTGTTAATTTCTGTGACACAGCAGTGACTCGGCTATACATATATGCTCTTCTTCATATTCTTTCCCACTACAATTTATCATAGGATATTGGTGTATTTTCCCTGTGCCATACCATAGAACCATGCTATTCATCCATCCGATATATAACACTTTGCACCTGCTAGTCCCAAACTGCTTACCCTTCCCTCTCCTCCCCACCCTCCTTGGCAACCACAAGTCTGTTCTCTGTCTGTGAGTCTGTTCCTGTTTTCTAGATAAGCTCAGGTCTGCCATATTTTAGATTCACACATAAGTAATGCCACCTGGCATTTCTTTCTGACATACTTCGCTTACTAGGGTCATCTCTGGGTCCGTCCTTCTTGCTACAAACGGTATATTTCGTTCTGTTTTATGGCTCATATTTCACAGTATACACGTACCGCATCTTCTTTATCCATTCATCTTCAGCAACCACTGAGCTTATTTCCCTGTCGTGGCTATTGCAAACAGTGCTACTATCAACAGTGAGGTGCATGTATCTTTTCAAATTAAAGTTCTGTCTGCCACTTAGATAGCTTTTAATTCAGCAATTCTATTTCCAGCCTAGAGAAATATACCCACAAGTGAGTCCAGGAGGCATCAAAGACAAAGATGTCTGCTGCAGCACTATTTATGTTTGAGAAACTGTGGAAGCAATTTAAATGTGCTTCTAAGAAGAGGGACTGAAAAAAAATATAGCTGTAACCTATGTAATACAATACGATGGTAAAAGAATTACGAATTATCACTGTTGACAATTAAAAAAGCAATCTGTAGAACAATAAATCTATCTAGTGTGACTCCATTTACATTAAATTTAAAAAATCTATATATTACCAGTTACATATACACGAACATAAATACTTGGGGAAATGTCTGGAAAGTACCACACCAAACTGAAAATAAATTTAAAAAAACCAGGGCTTCGGGTTCAAGATGGCAGAGTAGAAGGATGCGTGCCCGCCTCCTGTGATTGCAGCTCGCTGCTGAGCAACCCCTGACAGGAGGGCCCTGGGACCCACCAAAAAGAGGCACCCCACATCCAAAGACAAAGAAGACACCTCAGCAGAGACGGAAGGAGGGGTGCGAGCATGTTAAAAATCAAATCCAACCCCCGCCGGGTGGCCGACCCACAAACTGGAGCGTGGTAACACCAAGGAAGCCCTCCCACTGTTGCAGAGGTTCTGAGCCCCACGTCGGGCTTCCCAGCCTGGGCTCCAAAAGAAGGACTGGCGATCCCCAGGGAGTCTGGCTTTGAAGGCTAGTGGGACTGGATTACAGGATTTACACAGGACTGCGGGAAACGAGACCCAGGGGAAAGGAGCAGTGACCCCGCAGGAGACTGAACCAGACCCACCTGCTGGTGTTGGAGGGTCTCCTGAGCAGGCATGGCTCAGCAGGGGCTCGCCACGGGGAGGGGGCGCTGGCAGCAGCAGGCGGGGAAGGGGCCCCTTGGCGTGAAGCCCTCTTGGAGGTCGCCACTAACCGTACCATAGAGCCCACAGACCCAGGGCTGGGCTGCTTCAGGCCCCCACCCTTAGGGCAGAGAGTGAAGAGGAACTAAAGAGCCTCTTAAGGAAAGGGAAAGAGGAGAGCTGGAAACGGCTGGCTTAAAACTCAACATTCAAAAAGCTAAGATCATGGCATCCGGTCCCATCACTTCATGGCAAACAGATGGGGAAACAATGGAAACAGTGACAGACTTTATTTTCTTGGACTCCAAAATCACTGCAGATGGTGACTGCAGCCATGAAATTAAGACGCTTGCTCCTTGGATGGAAAGCTGTGACCAACCTAGACAGCATATTCAAAAGCAGAGACATTACTTTGCCTACAAAGGTCCATCTAGTCAAGGCTATGGTTTTTCCAGTAGTCATGTATGGATGGGAGAGTTGGGACTATAAAGAAAGCTGAGCACTGAAGAATTGATGCTTTTGAACTGTAGCCCAAGAGGCCCTTGGGCTACAAGGAGATCAGTCCTGAATACTCACTGGAAGGACTGATGTGGAAGCTGAAACTCCAATACTTTGGCCACCTGACATGAAGAACTGACTAACTGGGAAAGACTCTGATGCTGGGAAAGATTGAGGGCAGGAGGAGAAGGAAATGACAGAGAATGAGCTGGTTGAATGCCATCACCTACTGGATGGATATGAGTGTGAGCAAGCTCTGGGAGTTGGTGATGGAGACAGGGAGGCCTGGCGTGCCGCGGTGCGTGGGGTCACGGAGAGTCAACATGACTGAGGACTGAACCGAACTGAAACTACCAACAGGGAGGGGGACGACTCCACCCGTCAGCTGACACAGGATTAAAGCTTTACTGCCCACAGCCCTGCCACCAGAGCAAGACACAGTTTTTCCCAGTCCCTCCCATCTGGAACTTTACACAAACCCCTTAGGCTCCTCCATCAGAGGGCAGACAGAAGAAGCAAGAAGAACCACAATCCTACAATGGCTAGAGCAAAAATCACATTACAGAAAGTTAATCAGGATGAAAAAGCAAAAAGTTATGTCCCTGATGAAGGGGCAAGATAAAACCCCAGAAAAACAACTAAATCAAGTGGAGATAGGCAATCTTCCAGAAAAAGAATTCAGAATAGTGATAGTGAAGATGATCTAGGATCTCAGGAAAACAATGGAGAAGATGCAAGAAATGTTTACCAAAGACCTACAAGAACTAACGAACACACAGATGAATAAAACACTAGAAGAACTCGGCGGCAGGATAACAGAGGCAGAAGAGAGGATGTGTGGCCTGGAGGACAGAGCGGTGGAGATCACTGCAGCAGAACAGAATGCAGAAGAATGAATGAAAGGGGGAAAAAGACAGCTGAAGACAGCTCTGGGACAACATGAAAGGCACCAACATTCGCATTATAGGGACCCCAGAAGGAAGAAGGAGAGAAAGGACCCGAGAAAATAGTTGAAGAGGTAATAGCTGAAAACTTTCCTAACATGGGAAAAGCAATAGTCAACCAAGTCGAGGAAGTAGAGAGTCCCAGGCAGAAAAACCCTAAGGAGGAACACACTGAGACACAGAGGAATCAAACTGACAAAAATTAAAGACAAAGATAAAACACTAAAAGCAACAAGGGAAAAAACAAATAACATACAAGGGAACTCCCACAATGTTATCAGCTGACTTCTCAACAGAAACTCTAGAAGCCAGAAGGGAATGGCAAGATATATAAAGTATATCTATATCTATATATCAGAGAAGGCAATGGCACCCCACCCCAGTGCTCTTGCCTGGAAAATCCCGTGGATGGAGGAGCCTGGTGGGCTGCGGTCCATGGGGTCGCCAAGAGTCGGACACAACTGAGCGACTTCACTTTCATTTTTCACTTTCATGCACTGGAGAAGGAAATGGCAACCCACTCCAGTGTTCTTGCCTGGAGAATCCCAGGGACGGGGGAGCCTGGTGGGCTGCCGTCTCTGGGGTCGCACTGAGTCAGATACGACTGAAACGACTTAGCAGCAGCAGCATATCTATATCTAAAGGGATGAAAGAGAAGAACCTACAACTAAGAATACTCTACCCAGCAAGATTCTCACTCAGAGTTGATGGAGAAATCAAAAGGCTTCCAGAGAAGCAAAAGTTAAAAGAGAATTCAGCACCACCAAACCAGCTTTACGAGAAATACTAAAGGAACTTCTCGAAGCAGGAAACTCAAGGGAAAGACCTACACAAAATAAACCCAAAACTATTAAGAAAATGGTAAAAGGGACATATATATCAGTAATTACTTTAAACATAACTGGAGTAAATGCAGGAACCAGAAGACAAAGACTGGCTGGGGAGATGAAACACACGTGCACGCCTGCACTTTCCCTCATCACACCGCTCTACTCAACACCCCAAATTCTATGCATTTATTTCCCTAGGTTAATCAAGGCTTGCAGTTGTAGTGACCTTTTATTTTTTGTTTGGCTACTGACTGTGACAACTGATAAACATCTTCCACTACTGTGATTGTTGCTTAATACAATAACTGTATCCTGATTGGTCAACAGAAAATAACAGAATTCTTTCTCACTAAAACTATCATTTAATAGAAAGCCTGTAACCACTTTTAAAAATCCAGATGCATATCAGAATTATCTTGGAATTTTTTGAAAAAACACAAATGATCCAGATATTGCTTTTGTTTTCATCAAAGCTCAGGAAAAACAACCACCACCACCCAAAACTGGTTATCATACAGACCAGATTTTATTATATTGTGACTAAGTTAAAATAACAACAACAACAAAAAGATAATCATAAACGTAAAGCCTAGCAGCTAAAAAATTTGTAGAGAAAATTCAGGAGAAAACCTTTGTGACCATGGGTTAGGTAAAGATTTTTAGATACAACATCAAAAGCATGACTTATAATATTGAAAAGAGATAAATTAGACTTCATCAAAAAAAGATTCTGCTCTTCAAGAGACACTGCTAAAAGTATGAAAAGCCACAGACTGGGAGAAAATATTTGGAAACCACTTATCTAATAGAGAACATGTATCTAGAATATATAAAGAACTGTTAAAACTCAAGAGTAGGAAAGCGAACAACTCAACAACAGCAAAGAAAAAAGTCAAAAGATTTGAACAGGTACTTCATCAAAGATGTCATATGAATGACAAATAAGCACATGTAAAGTTGTAAAAACAACTCTCTGGTAAAATCAATCAAGAAAAAAGGGGAGATGACACAAATAATGTATCTTAGGAATGAAAATAAGCTATAACTAGAGATGCTTCAAACACTAAAAATATAAAACACAGTTATTCTGAGTAGCTATATGCCAATAAATGTGAAAACTTGAAGTCAAATTCTTAGAAAAACATAACTTACTAAAAATGAAAGTCAATTACAAAAAAAAAAATCTGAAAAGCATTTTAACCATTAAAGAAATTAAATCAGTAGTTTAAAACCTTTCTAAGCCCTGGCAGTTTTACTGATGAGTTCTATAAGCATTCAAGGACCAAATAATTTAAATTTTACATCAATTATTACCGAAAGTAGAAATGGAGGGGCTCTCCTTCCAACTCATTTTATGGAGCTAGCGTAACCCTGATTACAAAACTTAAGAAAATTTAAAGTCAGTCTTCTCATGAACACAGATGGAAAATTCCTAAACAAAACATTAGCAAACTGAATTTAAAATCTATATGCGGATCATGATCAGATTGGGATTAACCCCATAATCTGCAGCATGTTGCACAGTGTGCTATAGTCCACAGAGTCTCGAAGAACTGGACACGGCTTAGCGACTGAATAAGAAAAACCCAAGAATCAAGATGAGCTTCCAAATAAATCTAATTTACCACACTAACTGATTAAAAGGGAGATAGCATATTTCAGTATATATATTTTTAAAGTGATTAAAAACCCAACGTCTACTGAATCTAAGTTTTTTTCTAACTAGGAACAGAAGAGAAGGCCTTGTTGAAAGCATTCCTGTAAGACGAGGAACAAGACATCACTGCCTGCTCCCACCACTTCTGTTACACTCTGTACTGGAGATTCTAGCCAGGACAGAAAGGCAAGACAAAAACATAAGGACTGGAAAAAAAAATTAAAATGAATATATAGTGAAACCATTAGAATTAATAGAGACAGAATTCTCCCAGAGTTATGAAAATAAAAACAAAAAATTTAAAAATGAGACCTTATTAAACCTAAAAGCTTTTGCATAGCAAAAGAAACCATAAACGAAAACAACCCACAGAACAGGAAAAAACATCTGCAAACCATGTGACCCATGAGAGATTAATCTCCAAAATTTACAAACAGCTTATGAGGCTCAATATTAAAAAAAAATACCACACAATGAAAAAACTGCCAGAAGACCTAAATAGACATTTCTCTAAAGACATACCAATGGCTAAGATGCACATGAAAAGACGTTCAACACCATTAATTATTAGGGAAATGGAAATGAAAACTATAATGAGGTATCACCGCACACAGGTCGGAAGCGAGAGGGTGTGGAGAAAAGGGAGCCTCTTGCACAGCTGGTAGGACGGTAGATAGATAGAGCCACTACAGAGAACAGTATGGAGGCTGCTTAAGACACTGGGAGTAAACCCAGCATATGACCCCACGGTCCCACCACTGGGCATGTGCCATGATAAAACCATACCTGGAAAAGACACGCGCAGCCCTATGCTCACAGCAGCACTATCCACTACAGCTGGGACATGGGGGCAACCCACGTCCCCATCAGCGGGTGAACAGATCAAGAACACGGCCACATATACAGGGCGGAATATTACGAAGCCATAAAAAGGCGCTTGAGCCAGTTCTAGGGAGGTGGGTGAACCTGGAGCCTGTTTATACAGAGTGAAGTAAGTCAGAAAGAGAAAAGCAAGTATCGTATATTAATGCATATACAGGAATCTGGCAAGATGGCATTGATAAACAGACTTGTAGACGTCGGGGGGCGGCATGGGGAAGGAGAGGGCGGGGTGAGTGGAGAGCGGTGCTGAAACAAACACACTGCCGCGTGTTAACACAGCCAGCCAGTAGGAATTTGCTGTATGACTCAGGGAGCTCAAACCGGTGCTCTGTGACCATCTAGAGGGGTAGGATGCAGTCGGGGGTGGGAGGTGGGAGCAAGGGCCCAGAGGGAGGGGACACATGTATACTGATGACTGAGTCTTGCTGATACATGGCCGAAGCCAACTTAATATTTGAAGCAATTATCCTTCAATTAAAAATAAATATTTTTAATTAAAAAAATTTCAAAAAGAACTACAATGAGGTATCACCTCACATCAGTCAAAATGGCCATGATTAAAAGTCTACCAACAGTAAATGTTGGAGCGAGTGTGGAGAACAGGGAACCCTCCTACACTGTTGGTGGGAATGTAAATTGATATAACCACTGGGGAGAACTGTATGGAAGTTCCTTGAAAAAAAATAGAGCTATCGTATGATTCAGCAACTCCACTCCTGCACATGTATCTGCAGAAAACGATGGTTTGAAAGGATCCATGCACCCCAATGCTCACTGCAGTGCTGTTTACAGCAGCCAAGCCATGGAGGGCACCTAAATGCCCGTCAAGAGAGGAGCGGATAAAGACGGTGTGGCACACACACCCAGTGGGGCTCAGCCACTGAAAAGGATGAAGTAAGGCCATTTGGAAGAAGCCAATTTAATACTGTAAAGCAATTATCCTTCAATTAAAAATAAATACTTTTAATCAAAAAATTTTCAAAAAGAACTACAGTGAGGTACACTGTGACCAACCTAGACAGCATAGTAAACAGGCAGCAGAGACATTACTTTGCCAACAAAAGTCCGACTAGTGAAAGGTATGGTTTTTCCAGTGGTCATGTATGGACGTGAGAGTTGGACCATAAAGCTGAGCGCCGAAGAACTGATGCTTTTGAACTGCGGTATTGGAGAAGACTCTTAAGAGTCCCTTGGACTACAAGCAGATCCAACCAGTCCATCCTAAAGGAGATCAGTCCTGGGTGTTCATTGGAAGGACTGATGCTGAAGCTGAAACTTCAATACTCTGGCTATCTGATGCAAAGAACTGACTCCTTGGAAAAGACTCTGATGCTGGGAAAGATTGAGCCCAGGAGGACGAGATGACAGAGGCTCAGACAGCTGGACGGCATCACTGACTCAAGGGACACAATGTTGAGCTCTGGGAGCTGGTGATGGACAGGGAAGCCTGGTGTGCTGCAGTCCATGGGGTCGCAAAGAGTCGGACACGACTGAGCGACTGAACTGAACTGAAGGCCATTTGCAGCAACATGGATGGACCTAGAGATTATCATACTGAGTGAAGTCAGAGAAAGACAGCCATAATATAACGGCCAAAATGTAAGAAACAAGGATACAAACGAGCTTAAACAGAACAGAAACAGACTCGCGGACTCAGAAAGCAAACTTATGGTTACCCAAGGGAAAAGGTGGGACTGGGAATAAATGGGGAGCCTGGTACAGGCTACATACCACTGACAGGTACATACCACTGACAGGTACATACCACTGTATTTTAAATAGATAGATTAGTCAACAAGTATCTACTATATAGCACAGGGAACTTGGCTCAATATTCTGTAATAATCTAAATGGGAAAAGACTTTGAAAAAGAAGAGATACATGTATAGGCATAACTGAATCACTCTGCTGTACATCTGAAACTAACACATTATTAACTACACTCCAATATAAAGCAAATTTTAAAAAATGTAATCCCTATAAAAAATAAGAGATTGCTGGATTTAAACCATATGTATAGGCAAGATCACTTGCATTTCTATATACCAGCAGAGTTGGAAAACAAAACTTCAGTATACTCTTTTCAAATAGCATCAAAGAATGTTAAGTATTGGGAAACAAGTCACATGAAAATTATGCTGCATTTCAGCAGAAAAAATTAAAAACCTAAATAAATGGAAAAATTTGCTATGTTTATGGATTCTAAGACTCTGTGCCCTCAAGATATAATTTTTCAGACTTCCCTGGTGGCTCATAAAGAATTCACCTGCCAATGCAGGAGATGCGGGTTCAATCCAAAGTCAAGAAATCCCACGTGCCACAGAGCAGCTGAGCCCATGTGCCACAGCTGCTGAGCCTGTGCTCTAGAGCCAGAGGCTGCGGCCACCGAGGCCCACGCTTCGCAACAAGAGAAGCCCCCCCACCCCCCGCCCCACAACTGGAGAAAACGCCCGCAAAGCAACAAAGATCTGGCACAGCCAAAAATAAAGAGAATCATTTTTTTTTAAAGATATAAATTCTCTCTAAATTCATTCATGAAGCAAATGCAATTCCAATTTTAAACAGCCAAAAGGCTTTTTGTTTCTTATATGTATAACCTAACAATTAACTTTAGAATACATGTTGAAGGTCAAAAGGACCACAGATCTTCACAACAATCTGAAAGGCCAAGAACAAAGGTTAAGGAAACTTGATCCTTATCATAAAACTTCACATGACACTTAAATGTCAATTCCAGGAGGCCCAAAGGCCTGAACTCTAAAAGGCAAAACTAAATCTTCAGTAGACAATTTAACCATTGAACTGTGGGGTAGGGATGAATTTCATAAACAAGATACAAGGAGTGAAAACTACAAAGGAAAAGACTGGTGAATATACAATATCATGAAGACAATAAAAAGGTAAGCCATGAATTAAGAGTATGCTCGCAAAACATGTAAGCAAAAAAGACTAGCATCATGAATCCATAAAGAATCCCTACTCACGAGAAAAGACAGTGAAAACACAGATACAGTTACGAACACAATTTCAAAAAGTGCTAAGCTAAGTCACTTCTGTCGTGTCCGACTCTGTGTGACCCCATAGACGGCAGCCTACCAGGCTCCCCCGTCCCTGGGATTCTCCAGGCAAGAACACTGGAGTGGGTTGCCATTTCCTTCTCCATTCAAAAAGTGAGGCACCCATAAAAATATAAGATCATGTTTAAGGTCATTAATAAATGCGGAAACATAAAGTCATATTGGGCAAGAATTTCCTACCTACCTGACCGGTGAGATCCTACCTCCCAGTAGCAAGGATGTGGAGTGTCAGTTATTCCCTCCAACCAGCGCTGCTGGGACTGGACAGTGTGGTAGGGCCCCCTGGAGCTGACTAGGAGCCTCCGCACGACCACACACGCCCACAGTATCAGCCGTGAGCCTAAAGAAGCTCTCGCACACGTGCACTAGAGACACATCACCAATGTCACCCCCAGCTGTCACTCCCAAAAGGGGAGCGATAAACAATCCCTGGTGGCTCAGACAGTAAAGCGTCTGCCTAACGCAGGAGACCCAGATTTGATCCCTGGGTCGGGAAGATCCCCTGGAGAAGGAAATGGCACCCCACTCCAGTACTCCTGCCTGGAAAATCCCATGGACGGAGGAGCGTGATAGGCTACAGTCCATGTGGTCGCAAAGAGTCAGACACGACTGCGCGACTTCACTTTTTGCTTTAAACAATCCAAATGACTACCAGCAGCGGAGTAAATGCGTGGATACACAGCTGCACAGAGAGATGAAGGAGCTGGAGCCCTCTTCCTCCGCTCCTGGCGCTCCCCCTCCACAGCACCTTCCCCACCCAAAACCAATGTGCGTGTGTATCTGAGAGCCATGGGCTTGAACCCCAACAGATAACTTATTCGATTTCATGGGGGAAATGAGTCACATTAATCTACTTACAGAAAACTGCAGTGTATACCTCTGAAATGTGACATGCCAGACACATGTCAAGTAGTACTGGGAGGTTCTGGGTGCTTCTACCTGTGACTGGTTACAAATGACACTCTAACCTGCTCGGGTGAATACTTGCTGGAAAGACACTCGCAGAGCCCAGTCTCTCAGGATGCATAACTGCGCTATTTGCAAAGTGGAGAGCTGTGAGGTAGCTTCTCTCTCCATCTTTCTGAGGCTACCTGCCCACTTTCCTCGGCATTTTTCTGAGAGTCTGATCACTCCCTAGCGTCTCTTGGAGGACTAGCTTTCTCTGCTTCTACGTTCCCCAACAACCTGGGCTTGCATGTAGCATCAACTCAAGACCTGACACTCTATGAACTTCTACCTCCAGAGTCTAATGTAACCTTTTACTGGTCATGTACCAGTAAACATGTATTTAGCTCTTTACTGGGTCTTAACTTCCTTAACTATGAAAATTGAGAGCACCATCTCACAGACATTAAGATCAGGCAAAATGGTAACACGTACAGAGTCTAACAATGCCTGGCGCACAGTAAGGGTCCCACAGCACCACTGTCAGCAAGCTATGTTCTGCTGCAAGGTTATTTCCATAATGTGATTTTGATTCTACAAAACCATAAACAGAGAAATGGTGGGGATCCAAGAGGTGAAATCACACTGACTCAAAAGTGACTGCTTCCAATTCCTTAACACATTCTATTCTATAGCACAGTGTAAACACCAATGCAAAGCACACTGGCATCAAAACTAACAGAAATTCAGCCTGGTGCATGAGGCCTATTCACACCAAGTTCTTTCATAGTTTCATTCTGGCCATGTGCTCTCTGCCTTGGAAAAGCCCATCGCATGGGCTAACCTTTATTCCCTAATCTTTATGCATTCGTGCAGTAATTCACCATGTCTAACCCTCCCTTATGCAGCCCAGGAAGCAACAGTTAGAACTGGACATGGAACAACAGACTGGTTCCAAATAGGAAAAGGAGTACGTCAAGGCTGTATATTGTCACCCTGCTTATTTAACTTCTATGCAGAGTACATCATGAGAAATGCTGGGCTGGAAGAAGCACAAGCTGGAATCAAGATTGCCAGGAGAAATATCAATAACCTCAGATATGCAGATGACACCATCCTTATGGCAGAAAGTGAAGAGGAACTAAAAAGCCTCTTGATGAAAGTGAAAGAGGATAGTGAAAAAGTTGGCTTAAAGCTCAACATTCAGAAAACGAAGATCATGGAATCTGGTTCCATCACTTCATGGGAAATAGATGGGGAAATAGTGGAAACGGTGGCAGACTTTATTTTTGGGGGCTCCAAAATCACTGCAGATGTAGATTGCTGCCATGAAATTAAAAGACGCTTACTCTTGGAAGGAAAGTTATGACCAACCTAGATAGCATATTCAAAAGCAGAGACATTATTTTGCCAACAAAGGTCTAGTCAAGGCTATGGTTTTTCCTGTGATCATGTATGGATGTGAGAGTTGGAGTGTGAAGAAAGCTGAGCGCTGACGAATTGATGCTTTTGAATTGTGCTGTTGGAGAAGACTCTTGAGAGTCCCTTGGACTGCAAGGAGATCCAACCAGTCCATTCTAAAGGAGATCAACCCTGGGTGTTCATTGAAAGGACTGATGCCGAAGCTGAAACGCCAATACTTTGGGCACCTCATGCAAAGAGTTGACTCATTGGAAAAGACCCTGATGCTGGGAGGGATCGGGCGAAGGAGGAGAAGGGGACGACAGAGGATGAGATGGCTGGATGGCATCACCGACTCTATGGACATGAGTTTGGGTAAACTCTGGGAGATGGTGATGGACAGGGAGGCCTGGCGTGCTGCGATTCATGGGGTTGCAAAGAGTCGGACACGACTGAGCAACTGAACTGAACTGAACCGAACCCTCCCTTGTATCCTCTACCATAAAGTTACTTTCACCTTGTTTTTAAGACAAAATCCTATGCTTACTCTAATGTTTGATTATTAGGAATTTAATGTCTTAATTATATTAGCATTTTTACCAGGATTATTATTTTTGTTAGTGCTCTGGGCCATTGTGAATGCTTTTTTTCCTATAAGTTCTGTTACATCTAGTATGGAGAACACAAAGTTTTTCAGAGATGCATATTTCATGTAAAAACAAAAATGCTTGCTTTCCAATTCTTAAAAGTAGGAATCTTATCAGCTCAATCAGTCCACCAGGGATACAGGTTGGCTGAATCAAGACCAGGGTAATGTGTTATGGACATGGCCACACAGGTACATCCACAGCAGGGACTATGGGTACCAACAGTTTCAAAGCGGGAAGCACTTCAAAGTACCCACCCTCAAGGAAGAGACTGGTCTGTCAGATCAGGGTCTGAGTGGCAGTTTGCATGATCAGCACGCTCCTGCTACCACCTTCAAAGTCAGGCCAACCTCCTGCTCAGACCCTCCAATGACTCCCCAATACACAGAAGAAAATACAAATTCTCCAGCACGGCCCACGGAGCTCATCTCAGCTCCCGCCACGCACTCCGCCGCACAGGTCTCCTGCGGCTCCTGCACTGTGCCGAGCACGCTCCCTCTCCCGTGCCTGGGCCGCAATGAATCCCTCTCTCGCGTCATGCAGGTCTCCGTTTAAAATGTCACCTTCTAAGAGACGGCTTGCCTGAAGGTGCTTAGATAGTACTACTCTTTATCACTTCCTGTCTTCACTTCTCTTTAGAGCACTTACTGCTCTCTTGACAATGTTTGTTTGTTTAGATGTTGGTTATTTCCCAACAGAATAGAGGCCTAGCACACAGTAGGCACTCATTAAACACTTGTTATATGGACGAATGGATACTTATAAAGTATCTTCAATCTATCAGTGAACAACTGTAATTTGATTTACTAGTAGTACTTTACCTGACTTCCAGTTAAATATAGCAAATACAGGCATTTATTATCTCTATTTCTTCAACAAATCACATTTAAGTATGAGTGAGGGATTTAAAAAAAAGTACAAATCCACTAGGGCAAAAATAGTAGCCAAGGAGATGACAGCGGATCACAAACACTAACAAACTCTAGGAAGATGGAAGGCGGATGGCGGAGAGGAAACTGACTCAGCATAAAGAACAAAGCCGAACTCCAACTGCCTACGGAGGGGAATACGAATGAGAAATCAGCTAGCTGCCGCCCCAGAACCCTGGAAGGGCTCAGTACTAGATCTCACAGTCCTGCAGAAGGCTGGGCTGAGAGACACGCTGAGAGTCAGGGGCTGGCTGAACACCTGTCACGCAGCCACGTGACGCACCCAGGACCACCACCTCGGCACTTCCCTGTGGGGAGAGCGCAGCCACCATGCCCCAGACCAGACACAGAAACATCTTCACAGTGGGGAGGGAGCCCCCATCCTCACAGCGCAACGAGGGACACTAAGTATTGAGCCTCAAACCCTCACCTTGTACCCCAGCTTTGAAAGCACTGCAGACAAGGCATGAAGCACCCCACCACCACCCAACCCACCACCCAACTGAAGAACTCTTGCTCAGAAAACCTGAATGGACCCGGGAAAGAAACCTATGAATACTGACATCTGGGCCGCTTTCCAAACAAAGTGTGTGGGTGCCCATCTAAGCACCCCAAAGTAAAATCAAACTGGAAGCTGACAAGACTTCCTCCTGCACAAAACATGTTTGTCTTTGCTTTCCGTTTTAAGTGCTTCATTTTAAAAATGTGAACCCACAATAAGGATCATTAGCCATGTGAGAAAAATATTCCTTATAGAATAAAGGAACTAAGAGAGACTAAAAGGAATTTGGATAAAACAGCATCTATGGAAGCAGCAAAAGAAAACTAAAGAGCAAGAAACTGGAATTATCACCCTCATTAAAAAAGGACAAACTACCACATCCACGAGACAAAGAAAATTTGCCAGGCAGTTCGATCCTGTTCAGCTAAACCTGCTCCAGCAAAAGTGGAAAAAAGACAAAATGGGAAAGGGTAACTCTTCAGACAAAAATGAAAAAGAGTAGGGGAGCAAAGGAAAACAGGCCACAGTGGCTCACCAAAAGCAAGGAACTCAAGAAGGTTTACCTGCAGAAAGCGGAGAGCTGAGAGAGCAGAGTCCAGCCTCTGATGAAGCAGGAGAGAAACGGGCAACGCTGCAGGGCGTCACACACCAAGTCCTAGAGGTCCCTGTCTCACTTCGTGAGAAAGGCGGAGGAATAGTTACCAGCTATTTTGTAAACACAGGGTTAAAAAAAAAAGCAGTTCTAGAAACATTTTTAAGGAGGGAATCCCACCATATACAATCTTTCAAGGGTAAATGTTTTCTTTTTTTTTGAGTGGTGAATCACCTGCTGTTGCTTATTTTTCTATACAACCTGAAACAGCAGAGTATTGAGTACAGGACGCTTTGACTGTCTCGGGTGTCAGCTCAACGTGCCACGGAGGGGGGGGTCCTTTTCATTTCCTATTATATAAAGCATACCAAATGACAACTTGGGAGCCCCAGTTGTGCACTTAATATGCCTTTAACATTTAACATTATTTCTGTTCTCATTTTGTTTTCAGTAAAATTGTGTCCTCAAGAAAACACCTCTTGGCCTTGGCTCTGCCTGTCAGAACTGCCTGCTCCCTGCAGCTCCTTTGGCCATGGCAGTCCATTTTCCCAGTAACTGCTGATACGCTGTGAGAGCCTGAAAATCTGAATAGGTTTATGCTGCTAAGCTGTGAATCAGTGGGACTTACCATTTAACAGTTTATCAACATTTGAAGATACTGGCATTTGATATCCCCTTAATATAACTCCCAACTACATGGTTTTTCAGATGCTCGGTACACACGTTACAAATTGTGAACAAACTGAAATATTTGTGTACTGATCCTCAAAAACAACCAATAAAATTTCAATCAAGAAAGGAAAATAAAAGAAAACAGTTGCTATAAAAGAAAACCAGAAAAAAATTCTTAAAATGAAAAATAAGACAGCAAAGAAAACAAAATTGTAGCAGCAATCGGAGCTGGGCACTGACTGCTGCAATGTATGATTACTGTTTGTCATGCTCTAGACACACGAACTCTGAGCAGTAACCCTCCACAGATAGCTGGAACAGCAAGGTTAACTAGTATGTTCAAGCAACTGGGAGGGCTGAAGACAGATCTAAGTCGGGAAATCTCTCCAAAAGTAGAAGCAGGAGGAAGCTGGAAATAGGAGATAAAAGGTGAGGAAATGAGAGGATTAGTTCCAGAGCTCCAGTATCCACTTAATGAGGAGTTCTGGAAAGAGACTGGAAAAGTACTGAGGAAAGAAATGATCAGAGAACTAGTGTCAAACAATTTCAACAGGGGGTCACGGGTTTCTAGATTGAAAGGACCCTCTGAGTGCCCAGAACAATGTATGAAAAAATAACTATGCTAAGAGACGTGACTGTGAAATTTCAGAACAAGCGGGATTAAGAAAGGATCTTAACAATGGAGGGAGGGAACAAAAAAGGCAAGAAAGAAAGAGGGAGAGAGACTCGCAGAGATCGAGAAGGTGGTTTCCCAAAGCTGGAAGACAATAAAATGAAATTCTCAAGTAAAATATTTTCAACTTAGATTTCTATCTCCATCACATTATTACTCAAGCATGTGGATGTAAATAAAGACATATGTAGATATCTAAGATCTAAAAACAGTTCACTTCTGATGCACTGTTTCTTAGGAAGTTACTTGAGCATGTTACTTTGTTTTTTAAAAAAGGAAAAAGACATGAACTCAAGGAAAGAATCCCAAACAAGAGAGAAATAAAGGATGACAGCTGTGCAGCTGGCTTAAAAAGCCATCAGAAAGCACTGGAGCAGGAGGTCAGAGGACTTGAGGAGGAATGTTTTCACAGGAAAATAAAGGAAACCGAACATTCCTCTGATGTATTTGTATGAAAAATAGTATTCAGAGAGTTCTACAACTCTATTGGAGATACTAGGAAGTATCTGTGATAATGTCATAATTCCTAGTATCTCCAATATGGTAGAGAAGTTGTAAAAAACTTATTACTGATTCTGCAGAAATAAAGAGGATCATAAGCAAGCACCGTGCACAACTGTATACCAACACACTGGATAACCTAGATGAAACGGACAAAGCCCTAGAAACATATAACATACCTAGACTGAATCATGGAGAAACAGAAAATCTGAGTAGACCTATGACTAGTAAGAGTGAATCAGTAATCGAGCCTCCTCACTCTTCAAAAAACCCTGGCCCGGTCCTACTGAATTCTACTGAACATCTGAAGAAGAATTAACACCGTTCCTCTCAAATTCTTACAGAAAACTGAAGAGGAGGGAACGCTCCCAAACTCATTCAATGAAGGCAACGCTGCCCTGGTACCAGTTAGGCAAAGACTGAAGCGAAGAATACCATAGATCAATATCCCTTATGAATACCAACGTAAAAGCCTCAACAAAATTCCAGCAAAGTGCTAACAGCAGCATGCTAAAAAGATTATACACCATGACTAACTGGGGTTTGTGTGCTCTGTTGTGTCCAGCTCTCTGCAGCCCCATGGACTGTAGCTGCCAGGCTCCACTGCCTATGGAATTTTCCAGGCAAGGATACTGGAGTGGGGTGCAATTTTCTTCCTCCAGGGGATCTTCCCAGCCCCAGGATTGAACCCTCACCTCCAATGCGTATCCTGCATTTGCAGGCAGATTTTTTACCACTAGCACCATCTGGGAAGCCCAAGGGGGTTCATTCCCGGCAAAACTCAACACCTGTTTATAACAAAAACATCCAACAAACTAGTAATAGCAGGAAACTATCTCAACGTGGTAAATACGTCGCCCAACAGCTAACACCTTATTTTGTGATGAAAACCTGAAAAATCTTTCTCTAAGGCCAGAAAGCCAAGGACGACTGCTTTCACCTCTTTCAGTCCACATGCTGGAAGTTCCAGCCAGAAAGATTAGGCAAGAAAAATAAGCACAAGGCATCCAAACTGAAAAGGAGAAGTAACATTCTCTCTACTCACAGATGACACGCGGCTTCCCTGGTAGCTCAGCTAGTAAAGAATCTGCCTGCAATGCAGGAGACTTGGTTCGGGAAGATCCCCTGGAGGAGGGCATGGCAACCCACTCCAGGGTTCTTGCCTGGAGAATCCCATGGACGGAGGAGCCTGGAGGCTACAGTCCATGAGGTCGCAGAGAGTTGGACACGACTGAGGGAGTAAGATGGCATGGTCTTCCACAGAGAAACCTTGATCCCTCTCTCGCATTCACACACACCTGGTAAAATAAATTCAGCTAAGCTGCGGGGTATAGAATCAACACAAACATCAGCTGCACTTCTACACAATTAACAATGATGCGCAAAAAAAAAAATTAACTATATAATTCCATTTACAACAGCATCAAAAAGAATAAAATACTGCCAGGGTAGAGGGGAGGCGAGAATAGTTATTAAGTGTTTAAAGGATACAGAGTTTAAAAAAGGGTGGGGGGTGGAGAGTTTCAGTTTGGAGAGATGAAAAGTTCTGAAGATAGGCAGTGGTAATGGTTATATAATAATGTAGTCAATGTCACAGAATGGTACCCTTAAAATGGTTCTAATTTAAAATTTTATATTTTACCACAATTAAAAAAAAAACCTCTCTCCTAAAAAAGGGCAATGTCTAACACTGATTAAAAAATTAGGAAAAAAAAAAAAAAAGGCAAGGTAAAGATACTTTTAGAATAAGGAGTTAAATACCAGAAGAAATCAAATTTAGAGACTTGAGGTTAAGGAAAGGGTGGGGGTGGTTCAGAAGCTTCCCGTTCTGTCTCAAGCCAAACATAATACTGGTCAACATTTAAATCAATGTATACATACTACAAGAAAATGAAAACTTAAATGCCAGTTTGTATGAGGGCAGAATAATAAAATGTAACGAGTTGTGTCTTTTCAGGACACTGAAAACCTGAAACTCGAGCAATGAGTTTGCTTTCCTCCACTTAAGGATGTAGTCTTGCCAATAATGAGTTTTTCCAAGTATGGGGAGTGCCCTAGGTTTTTAAACATTCCCTTAGAAGTGTGACATTTTCTGCAACAGTGATGCAAGTCCTGATGATAAAAGGAGGAATTAGGGTCATAAGAACTTGGGTATTTTCTCAGTGGTGACAGGGTCTTCCATTTCAAAGATCATTTCAAAGATATGACAAGTAAAACTAATGCTACTGTTACATATGATCCAGCCTTCCACTGTTTCAGCTACAAACTCTCAACTATCAACTAGCCCCTTTAAAAAAACTAACCCATATTCTTTATGAAATGTCATAGTCAATTCTATACCACACACATGAAGTAGAAGCCTGGATCTAGCCATGCCTCGGACACTCTATGACCATGAAAGAACAGTTTTAATTTCTTTAAATAAGAGTTATTGACTTTACAAAGTGTTACAATTAAAATTTAGAAAATGAAGGTATAAAGAAAATTGCCCAAATTCAAGAAAACTAAAAACACTGTCAGCACTTAGGGTATTTTAAAAAACGAAGCCACCGTGGGCGTCATTTGCAATGTATATATAGAAACATTGAATCATGATGTGGTGCACTGGGAAAATGGTGTTGTGGGTCATCTATACCTCAAAACACACATACACACACAAAGAATTCATATCTGTGGTTATCAGAGGTGGAGGAAGACGGAACTGGAGGAAGGTGGTCAAAAGGTACAAACTTCCGGATATAAGATAAATGCATGCTAGGAATGTAACTCAGAACACGATTAACATAATTAACACTGCTCAATGTTATATATGAGAGTTGTTAACAAGAGTAAATAAAACCTAAGAGTTCTCATCGTAGGGAAAAAATATTTATTTTCCTTTTCCTTTAGCTTGTATCTATGTAAGACAAAGGATGATCACTAAACTTCCTGTACTAATCATTTCATGGTATGTATGCGTCAAATCATGCTGCACACCTCACAGCTTCCGGTCACTTCCCGTCGCTCAGGCGTGTCCAACTCTACGACCCCATGGACTGCAGCACGCCAGGCCTCCCTGTCCATCACCAACTCCCAGAGCTTGCTCAAACTCATGTCCATTCAGTCAGTGATGCCATCCAATCATCTCATCCTCTCTCGTCCCCTTTTCCTCCCACCTTCGATCCTTCCCAGCATCAGGGTCTTCTCTAGTGAGTCAGTTCTTCCCATCAGGTGGCCAAAGTACTGGAGTTTCAGCTTCAGCATCAGTCCTTCCAATGAACATTCAGGACTGATCTCCTTCAGGATGGACTGGTTGGATCTCCTTGCAGTCCAAGGGACTCTCAAGTCTTCTCCAACACCATAGTTCAAAACCATCAATTCTTCGGCACTCAGCTTTCTTTATAGTTCAACTCTCACATCCATACGTGACGACTGGAAAAACCATACCTAGCTTTGACTAGACGGACCTTTGTTGGCAAAGTAACGTTTCTGCTTTTTAATATACAGCTTACACAGTACTATATGTAAACTGTATCTCAATAAAACTGAGAAAAAGATGTTTTTCATAGAATAAAATATGAACCTACCATGCCACATGAAAGTCTGGGCTCTGAAGTTACTCAGATACGGCAAAGCGATCTCTCTACCTCTTAGTTTCCTCTTATTTAAAGCGGGGAAAGTAATGTTTCCCTTATAGTATTAACCGAAGTATTAAATGAGGTAATGAGCTAAAGCATAATACCAGGCACACTATATTATATAGTGACAGGTACATGTTAACCACAAATACCTTACAAAACTGGAATGAAACTGTATACACTATTGTTTTCAATGCATCTGTCATCAAGTTTCACTGGTTTGGAAAGTATATGATTCTAACTAAGAGTAGAAGCCTCAGATCCTCTCAGTTTTTGTGTCCTTTTAGTTTGGGGTTTTTTTTCTTTTTGTTTATTTTGGAAAATATCCCCTAATTTTGGTAGTGGCATCTAGTTGCTGTTATGGGTTATTTTTAAAAAACGTTTTTATTGAGATATAATTCACCTACCATACACTCTATTTGAAGAGTACAAGTCAAAGGTTTTTCGTATATACACAGGTATGTGCAACCTTTTACCCCAGTAAATTTCAGAAAAATCTCAACACCTCATAAAAGTATCAATTCCAACATCGAGACTGAGGCAAGCGCTGTGATCTGCCTTCCGTGTCTGCAGAGCCCCTGCTCGGGACACTTCACGGGAACGGAGCGCTGCTGTCTGTGACTGGCTCCCTCACTCAGTGTGACGCTGTCAGGCGCGCCCAGGCTGTGGCATGTTATCAGAAACTCGTTCCTTTTTATAGTTCAGTAATACTCTATGGTCCAGATAGACCACATTTTGTTACTCATTCATCAGTTGTTGAACATGTGACCACCTCTACCTTTTGCCTATCTTGACACTCCTGTAAACACTGGTGGGCCAGTTTTCGCCCCATCTCTTTTGGGTTTGCAGCTTGGCGTGGTGCTGCTGAGCCAGGAGGCAACGCCATGCTCACCTTCTGAAGGGCTGCCAAGCTGTTTTCCAGAGCGGCTGCACTTTTCGATATTACGACCAACAATACAGGTTTCCAACCTCTCCACGCCCTCTCCAATACCTACTAACCAACCTTGTTTTCCTCAAAAAGACACAAACTCCTGAACCTGACTCAAGAAAAAAAGACAATATGAATAGAACCGTAACTAGTGACGAGACTAAATGAGGAACTAAAACCCTACCTGCAAAAAAGCCCCAGCCCACACAGCTTAGTACTGAATTCCACCCGATGTTTAAAGAATTAGCAATTCTTCATAAAATTCCAAAAAAAATAGGTCACAGTTTGTAAGCAGCAGGGCCAGGATTTTAACCAGGCAATTTTTCCAGAGTCTATACTCCTGACCACTGTATTACACTCTCTGAATAACAGAAAAAAATCTGAATACATTATAGTACACCAAGTTGTTATTTTGTATGATCCATCTTTCCTAGTTTATTTTGGTAATGTGATTTCTCTGGTCTATAGCAAAAAAAGATTGTTCTGAGTACTTGGGGAAAAAATCATTTACACAAGTGACAATGTTGCTGTATCTCATTCATATGGCAAAAGCAAGAAAGGAAAGAAGAAAACTGTTAGCTGCTCAGTTGTGTCCAATTCTTTGTAATCCCACGGACTACAGCCCGCCAGGTTCTTCTGTCCATGAAACTGAAATTCTCCAGGCAAGAATACTGGAGTGGGTTGACATTCCCTTCTCCAGGGGATCTTCTCAATACAGGGATCGAACCCAGGTCCCTCACATTTTAGGCTGCTTCTTTACCATCTGAGCCACTAGGGAGGGACTGCTAAAGCTTCCTACACGTTTGTATTTCAATGACCTCTCACAACAACCCCACAAGACGACAGGCACTCTCCTCCTCCCGTTTTCTACGTGAGGAACCGAGGCACAAGCAGCCGCAGACGGCAAGGGGCAGGGCCTGGATCTGAACACGCATCTTTCTGATCCCTGGAGAGCCCACCCTCCAGGGCAGCCTGTCTCATGCCTCATCCCTACAAGAGAGCTCTGGGGAGCAGATCCCCAGGCCTGTTACTCACTGGCGTGGGCTTCTGGCAAACAGGCAGGGAAGGGGCCCTTCATTGTCTGCTGAATGAATGAACAACTATCCCAAGCTGACTGCTATTAACCCTGAACTAAAAAAATTTATTCCCACTCAATTACCGTTTAGCAACAAAATGATGACCTGCAGCTTCTCTTACACATTTGGCTGACCTAGTGTTATACAGATACTATATGTTAATAGTTTAAGTCATTAAGCTTAAAATTTCAAAATAATCATGGAAATATAGGGAATAGTTTAAATAGGAAGATTGCTTTTGTTCTTCAAATTAACAATGCCTATTCTTGTGGAAGTCTCCACAAAATGTACTTTTTGCCATGGGAATCAATAGTTGCACTATTATACGTGAAATTCCATTTCCTCATAGAAATAAGGCATCTGACAAAAAATTTCAGCTAATAAATTTTCTGAACACATACACAAAGCTTATATTACCCTTTAAGTTACTATAGGTCAGTACTATATGTAACTAAATAAACCCATAAGACGTAATGATGACTTTTTAAGGCAGTGATCCGTATGCTAATCTCCAAGTCTGTGTCAACTAGAAACTGTATTAAACGCAAAATAACCCTAAATATGAAAAGCCAACAATGATTTTCAAGACAACTGTTCCTATCACAAACTAATGCAACAAATAAACACAAGCATCTTAACCCTGATATTTTCACAGCTCTGTAGCTCTTTAAAAAATATAATATTGAAAAATCTGTGAAATCCGTCTGCTTTCACCTTCAGTTAAAACTAACCATGATTTGTTGATAGGGAAAGACATGATTTAATCATGATTTGCTAAAGCTCTAATACTTCGGCCACCTGATGTAAAAGCCAACTCATTAGAAAAGACCCTGATGCTGGGAAAGGTTGAAGGCAGGAGGAGAAGGGGGTGACAGAGGATGAAATGGTTGGATGGTATCACTGACTTGATGGACATGAGTTTGAACAACCTCTGAGAGTGGGTGATGGACAGGGAAGCCTGCAGTCCATGGGGTCACCAAGAGTCAGACATGCCTGAGCGACTGAACTGAACTGATGATTTGCTGGGTGAAAGGGATGATTATACTGTCGCCTTAAAATTAATGGTTTATCTAAAATCTGAAAACTCTGCTCACCATTTTTACTGATTTAAGCTGGCATGTGTGTACTAATTTTTACTTTAAAAAATCCTTTCTTTAAATGTCCGTTCTTCGGTAAACCTGCTTCTTCACTCTAGGAATATGATTAGTGGCTCAAAAATACAACTCTGAATCCTTCTAATGGCTCTTATTTGCAGCACGAAGCACGGTTTACACAGGAGCTTTGGAAGTAGTGAAACACAACAGGGTCAGCGTGCCCTTGGCCGATTGTTTCTTTGAGCCTTGGTTTCCTCGCCTTCACTTTCAGTGATCGTCTCAACCTCAGAAGGTCGCTGAGGACTGAAGCCCTTGTGGAGGGCTGGCACACAGGGAGACGATCTGGCCTACTTCCCTCCTGGACACCTCGGGCTGCCTGCCTAGACCAAGGGACTTCATGTCTCCACCCTGCCTTTGCACAGGTTTCTGACTTAAGAAGGCCTGTCAGCACCTGCCAGGTTCCAACCCTGCCTCCTGGGGTCTAACAAACAATTACTCGCAGTGCAAGACAGCCTCCAGGACTCCCCTCCATGCATGGAGTTCTACGTCTCTCCATTTTATAAACACTCCCTAACCAGCCCCCGAGAACACTAAAGCTAAGACTGATGGCTCAGTCACCTCTGTATTTCTTGTTGTTTAGCTGCTAAGTCACGTCCGACTCTTTGCGACCCCATGGCCTGTACCTCACCATGCTCCTCTGTCCATGGCATTTCCCAGGCAAGAATACTGGAGTGGGTTGTCATTTCCTTCCCCAGGGATCTTCCCAACCCAGGAGTCTCTTGCACTGGCAAGCAGATTCATTACCACTGAGCCACTTAGCAAAACTCCCAGGACAGGGAAGAAGGTCAACAGTGACTGTGGATTGCACAGAATCCACTCCCTACCACACACGGGATTAAGAGTGTCAAATGTGCAAGAAACTAAGAGCCTGGGACTTGAAATTATACTTTCACAAGCCTGACAAGCATCAAACTCTTTGAGTTTTTGTTCAAGGTAAAATCTTTAAAGTCACCTTATTGTATGCAGCTAGGCCACCCTATTTATGCAAAGGAACTTGAGTCAACGTGCCTGTGGTTTTAACTCATCTTCAAAGGCAGCACCCTGCTCTGGATTCGGATTGCATGCTGGCTGCACTGGGACCGTTTTAAAGGGTGGCGCACACTGATGTACTTCTGCTGTAAGAGCAAGAGTGCCAGCTGGTGGGCCAGCCGCCGTCACTCACCTCAGCCACCTGCCGGGTCCCCACTCTGTGCTGCACCAGCCCCTCCGCATTTGTAGCCATGGTGAAGCAAGACCATTAGAGAACCTGTTTGGAAAGATGCAGCGACTTCCATCAGGTGGGCAGAAACCAGCCTCCTTGAAAAACATTAGTAATCAAAATTCTCCTTTGGTACTGTCTGGCGCAGATTTTGTCCTCAGACCACAAGCTAACCAGCTTCTTCAATCACAGGTACCAATACTGATCAGTAGAAATGTTTGTTTGGGGACACACGCCCCTGGTAAACACAAAGATGAACCTGGAACTTTGCCAGGTCTCTCGGGTTGTAACAGCTTGGCTCACCTCTCAGGCAGGTGGGAGCCACCTACTTGGATGGCCCCGTGTCACAGTGTGCTGAATGCGAAGGCGGCTATCTGAGCCGGCTGTTAAGGTCGACTTCCAGACAGAGCCCTAGATTGCTCTCAGCAACCATGCTTCCGTTACTAGTGACCGAGCAGGGAGCAGAGCCCTGCCGGTGTGACACCCCTCACTCAGGAGTCAAAAAGCAGACATTAACGAAAGCAGTAAGGAGACGACATTACTGACGTGGGCTAAGAACACGGTACCCATAAATTTATCAATTCAGCTTTATCTTACTAGAAAAAGTATGCCATCGTTTGCCTCAAAATCGAGGAAGATCGTCTCAAGAGCCACCGTGGTGCTGGACTCCCGGTCAGGAGCCTGGAGTGCAGGCACCTCGATGACACTGACCCTGGCCCTGCTGGTCACGCAGCAGCGCTCCCCGGGGCCTCTATGCGTCGGTCGCCCAGTCGTGTCCGACTCTTTGCGACCCCACGGCCTGCAGCCCGCCAGGCTCCTCTATGCAGGGGATTCTCCAGGCCAGAATACTGGAGTGAGTAGCCATTCCCTTCTCCAGGGGACCTCCTGCCCTGCAGGTGGATTCTTTACCCTCTGGGCCATCAAGGAAACCCTGAGTAGTCCCTAAACCCTTTCCAGTAACTCTGCCACAGTGAACCTAGGATAAAGGGACTCCACTTTGGACCCACACTCTGGACAAGGCAGACTTCATTACTGACTGCACAGATCCATGGTAACAGGAATCTAAAGCTCTTGTGTGGCTCACTCTCAGCATTCACACACAAAACCTACACGGGCCCACCAAGCGTGCAGCACACAAAATGCACACCCAGTCCACATGCCTGGCCCTCCCAGGCACTGAACACTCTGCAATGCAATGGCACAGAGCACTTTCCAGAGTTCTCGCCTGAAGTGTTACTTTAAGCACTGATGTCTACAGAACTTTTCCACTCTGGTAACCTTCTATATTATTCTATCCACTATTAGACAGCCGCCACTTCTATTATCACTAATTCCCCTTCAGATTACTTTACTACCAAAATGAGAGAGAAATGGAGAATGAAACCATGACAGACAAATAAGAGGAGAATGGCCCCTGACTTCAAGGATCACTGTCCTGTAACAGCAGGTATTACACCGACCTTGACAATGACCCCAGGTCACCAGTGTCAATGGATCGCCTTCATAGAACAAGATCAGGTCCAAGACGAGGGAGGAAGTATTTCCGATTATTTATTCTTTTAATAAGTAGCCAAGAATTTTAACCTTTGTTTACTCCTCTTTGTTTCTACAAGAAAAAGCTTTGAGAAACACCCTTGTCTCTTCCCCCTTTACAGTCTGATTCCAACTAATAAGAGACAGAGGAAAAAAGAATGACTTCACAAGTACCAGCAATCAACTTGATAAGAACACCACTACTGCACGTGAAAAGTCTAGAGCTCTAATCTTTTTTCCTCAAGATCTTAAGTAAGAGCTCTCTAAGGAATCAGATGGATAAAGATAGCAAACAGATATACCAGATTAAGAAACAAAATCTAAACAGCTACACTACATTAAGAAATAAAGTCCAAATATGCAGCTGCGACTAACACTTTGAGGTGTTACGAGCGTTTGTGTTGCCGTCAATTGCATTTTGATGCAAGAAATACATGAACCTGAGTATTAAAAAAAATAGTGTTAGGGAAGTATCATTGAGTATTAGAGTAGAGAAATAACAAAGTATTAGGAAGGCATACCTTTCTACCAGGTTTCCTTAAAAGAGGTGCTTGAAACTCCAAGATATGAGGTGAAAAGCATTTTACAGGTGACTGACTGTCTGATAGACAGTAACTCAGAAACCTTTCTGTAGTGACTGACTTTATTTTTTTTATTTTTGTGACCACATGGACTGTAGCCTACCAGGCTCCTCTGTCCGTGGGATTTTCCAGGCAATAGTACTGGAGTGGATTGCCATTTCCTTCTCCATTTTTTTTTTTTTATGACTCACTTTAACACTAAATTTGCAGGACTCACCACCCTCAGACAAGGCTCAGGGGGCCCCAAGATACTGCTAAAGACTGGTGGTAGCAGACATCAGGCCTCAGAGAAGCAGCAGGGAGTGTGAAGCTCAGGAAGCAGCCACTCTGCACAGTGATCCTCTGGTGAGTATGCGGATGGTGAGCATCTTCTCCTCTGCAGCTCACCTGCTGGCTCTCTTCCCGGTGTCTCTCGATGAATGCAAGTTCTTCAGTTCCATAAGGCTGAATTTTTTTTTCTTTACAGTTTGTATTTTTATTTATGAAAATTCTGTCCTACCCCAAAGTCACATGCCTAATTTTAATATGTTTAAGTCTCTCACATTTAAGTTCTCAATCCATCTGCAAATTAACTCTTGAGTCAGAGGTAGACAAAGGGTCTAATGAATTTTCTTCAAATATGGATCATCGATTTTCAACCCCATTCCTGGAACAATCTAAGCTTTCCTCACTCGTCTGCAACGACTCCTCGGCCGCACCTCGAGCTCCCCTGAGGATGTGCCTTGCGGTTCTCCACTCTACTGCACGACTGTCCTGCCTTCCTCTGTCTACTCATAGTCTGACTCTACCCCTTTACAGCTCAGGCTTGCTCTCTGTTGGGGCAGGTGCCAACGCCCCCCCCCCGCCCCGCCCCCCGCACCTTNCACTACAAACTAGACAAAGCCCTTGGCCACAGCCTTGCTGGCAGAGCGAAGCAGCGCTGTGCTGAGTAACGGACACTCGCTGCGTGGCCACCGCACCCCAGGCAGGACGCCAGCTCGGGCAGCTCCCGGTTCAGAAGCACAAGGCTCCAAAGGCTGGCGCTCACCCGCTCGCCTTCTAACCCTGGAGCACTGCACCCGCCCTTTCCTCATTAATTAACCAAAGAGCAGAAAACCACGTACCCTAAGTTAAACAATAAAACCAACCTACTATGTAATACTTTCCTATGGTGGTTTTAAACTAACCAAGTTCAACTACCATCCATCCTTTTGAAATAACTATGCAACAAGTTGACTGCTGAGCATGAGTAACAAGAAGAAGAAATAAAGGAGAAAGTCCTTGTCCTTGAAGAACTTATGAAGGAAACCAGTAAGAGCTGAGCAAGGTAAAGGCTCCAGTCCACAGGAAGAAGCGACGGCAGCTTCACAGGAGAGAAGCCCCAAAGACGGGTCTTGAAAGGAAGTGGAATGGAGCAAACGGACAGAGGGCGGGCGGGAGAGAGCTCCAGGCAGAGCTCAGACAGACGGGCAGACCACGGGAGGATGCAGAGTCGAGGACCAGCAGGCAACCTGGGGGAGACGGCTGGAGCGCTCAAGGAGAGGGCCGGACACTGAAGGCAGCGAGAGCTACCAGAGGTGCGGCAGAGAGATGAAGTGGCCGTTCCTGGCTCTTCCAAAAAAAAATCCTTCAGGGGACAGTGAGGAGGGGACAGAAAAGGACAGTCCACAGAAGGCCAGTTAGAAAGTGGTGGCCACAGACTAGGGACAGAGTCTTAACCTGAACTAGCAAGTCTTCCGGCGCACAGATGACAGCAGGGCACAGCACACAAACACCATCATACGGACCGCAGAATGGCAGAAGTGAAACTGCCACCCCTCGGCCTTATGTGGCCGGAGGTTTCAGAACATAAACTCCTTCAAATACAAGTAGATCAGTACCTCTCTTAACAACAAAGAAGAGGACACAATGGTGACTTTAATCAACTCTTCCAGATTTACAGAAAGCATCCAGCTGACCAAACTTTGCAACCAGGGTGTCTTTGGTTTCAGCAGGGGGCTGCAGACCCCACTGCAGTGAGAGCGGGGCTCAGCCTTGGAGCACCTGAACCCCAGGGAGCTGGAGACCAGCCCGGCCGTGCGCTCCCCAGGGCCAGGCTGAGAGGCCAACATCTCCAATGACAATAAGCACGTCGTGGGACAAGGAGAGCCTGTCTTCGCTGACAGCAGCGGGTGAGCCTGCCTTCCCCTTCACAAAGGACTGATTCACAGCATCCTTATGTATATATTATGTGGCCCCAAATTACGTAACACTAAAGATTTACTGCCTTGATATTTCCTCATCTAAACAAATATCCTGGGTTCAGAGGCCCTGGCAGGCCTCTAAGCTGATCTGATACTGGACTGCATGAGATTATCATGAAGAACAGATCTTAATACACACAAAAAGGGCCTAACGCTGTGCCAGGCACACAGCAGGCATGCTGGGCATGGCGCTACTGCTAGCACCGATTTCAAAGTCACACGAAAGCAGCGACAAACTGTACATTAAAATGCATATTATCATCAGGAATAGGCCCCTTATTTTGACATAAGAGCCACATGAAATTTAACTACATATGTATATATATTATATGCTCATACAATATTTATAATTCACTCTAATTAAACTGCACATCTGAGAAATGAAAGGGCTGAATTAGGATAGATCTCAAATATTTGAAAATAAACCAACACCAACAATTGTTTGCAAAATACTACTACTGCTATAGTACAGAACTTCTTGCCTGGGAAATCCCAGGGGCAGAGGAGCCTGATGGGTTGCAGTCCATGGGGTCGCAGGAGTGGGACGCGACTTGGTGACTAAACAGCAACACCGGGACCTCTAGACAGGCAGCAAGTGTTCAGTGTAAGTTTCATCATGCTGTGCCTGTCAGAAGTCTCTGTACTCATGAGAAAATAAAAACAAAAATATAAATATAAAACACCTGAGAACTTAAAACACGAGAGACACACAGCTCAAGACTTGAAATCACAGACCGACCCGAAGGCAAGGAACAGACCAAGAGACAGGTTCAGTGAGTGCCCGTCACACGGAGGATGCCAGGAGGAGCCGGCAGGGCCGAGCTGAGGCACACAGCCTGCCGTCGGAAGCAGACTCAACGGTGACTTAGCTTTGGGGCCGGGTGACTTCCTGTCCCCACAGGAAACTTGCTTCTTCCCTGTTCCACGTCTGGGGTCCAGGAAAGGACAGTGGAGGTGCGTGGGGGCTGGGAAGGCGGGTGAGCGGGGACTAGTGGGGAAGAGGAGCGGCTCTCACCTCTGTGGAGCCCCAGCGGCCAGAGCGATGCTACAGTCCCCCCGTGTGGAGACCCATCCTGAGAACACTGGGGGTGTCCTCAGTTTACCCAGGGCCCAAGGGCAAGGACGAAAGGCACGCTCCTTGTTTCTATGAGTGTGGCCCAGCGAGAGACGGGAGGAAAGCAGGACAGCTTTTCGCAGCACCTACAATGTGCTTGGCATCACCGCTGCTGCTGCTGCTAAGGCGCTTCAGTCGTGTCCGACTCTGGGCGCCCCCAGAGACGGCAGCCCACCAGGCTCCCCCGTCCCTGGGATTCTCCAGGCAAGAACACTGGAGTGGGCTGCCACTTCCTTCTCCAATGCATAAAAGTGAAAGTGAAGTCACAGCAGGCAGCGTTTAATCCTTAAATCCATTCCTTCTGAGCAGGTGCAACATTATTAGCTCCACCAGTGCAGACAAGGGGGAAAAAAAAGACTCAGAAGTTTAGTCAACTTGTTCCAAGCCACCTAGCTGGAAAAAATGTACCTGGGGTTCTAACTCAGGCTTCTCTGACTCTAAAACCACAACCTTCCCTCTGCACCAGACTGCCCTTCAAAATAGTTTCCTGAAAGATGAAGTCAACAGAAGAGAATTATAGAGAGTGACAGGAGAGCAGCTAACCTTCCCGAGGAGCAAACGGCTCACACGAGTACGCTAGATCTTCAGTAACTTATCCATGTAACCACCAATTCCTAAATAGGGCTTCCCTGGCAGCGCAGTCAGTAAAGCGTCTGCCTGCGGTGCAGGAGACCTGGGTTCGATCCCTGGGTTGGGAAGATCCCCTGGAGAAGGAAATGGCCACCCACTCCAGTATCCTCACCTGGAAAATCTCATGGACAGAGGAGCCTGGTGGGCTGCAGGCCGTGGGGTCGCAAAGAGTCGGGCACCACTGAGCGACTAACACTAATTCCAAAATATGTGATTGATGTTTCAGAATTACAGAAATTTCTGACCTAGCTCCACCCAGACAGCAACACAACAGTTCCAACTTAACCACGGTGTGAAAGGGATACCCATTCAGTAGAAACTGCACTTCGATTTGTGAATTTTGAACTCTTCCCAGGCTAGCAGTGCACAGTTATGATCCTCTCATGATGCCAGGCAGCGGCAGCTACCTCCCAGTCAGTCACATGATCTACTGTTACAACTATTACTGTTACAGTCAAACAATTAAACTGTTAAAATTATTCTGTTTCTCACTCTCAGTATAGCAGTCAATGAATTACTGGAGATATTCAGTAATTATAAAATAGACTTACATTACACAAGTTTGCCCAACTGCAGGCTAATGTCAGTGTTCTGAGCATATTTAAGGTAAACAAGGCTAAGCTTCGGTCTTTGGTACGTTAGGTGTATCAAGCGCATTTTAATGTATATTTTCAACTTATGAATAACCCCATCATAAATCAAGGAAGATCTGTATGCACCTTCTGATGCAATGCATTTTTTCTTCACTTGAAAATTTTCCTACTGTAAAAAACTATCTTTTATCTCTTCAGAAAAGAGACATGTTATAAACTTAGAACTTCCCTGACAGCCTGTGTTGAGAATCTGCCTGCCCGTGCGGCGGACATGGGTTTGATCCTGAGTATGGGAAGATCCCACACGCGGCGCAGCAACTAAGCCAAGTGCCCCAACTACTGAGCCAGCGTTCTAGTGCCTGGTAGCTGCAACTACTGAAGCCTGTGCGCCTGGAGCCCGCGCTCCCCAGCAAGAGAAGCGGCTGCGAGGAAAAGGCCACACCCGAGAGCAGCCTCGCCTTGCTGCCTTAGAGAAAGCCCACGCACAGTAAGAGACTCAGTGCAGCCAAAAATAATAAATTCTCAAAAACTTTAAGTTTTAAAAAAATCTGTACTGTAAAGCCTTTGACTGTGTGGATCACAACAAACTGAAAAATTCTGAAAGAGATGGGAATACCAGACCACCTGACCTGCCTCTTGAGAAATCTGTATGCAGGTCAAGAAGCAACCGTTAGAACTGGGCATAGAACAACAGACTGGCTCCAAATTGGGAAAGGGGTACGTCAAGGCTGTATATTGTCACCCTGCTTATTTAACTTATATGCAGAATACATCATGAGAAACGCTGGGCGGGATGAAGCACAAGCTGGAATCAAGATTGCCGGAAGAAATATCAATAACCTCAGATATGCAGATGACACCACCCTTATGGCAGAAAGTGAAGAGGAACTAAAGAGCCTCTTGATGAAAGTCAAAGAGGAGAGTGAAAAAGTTGGCTTAAAGCTCAACATTCAGAAAACTAAGATCATGGCATCTGGTCCCATCACTTCATGGGAAACAGATGGGGAAACAGTGTCAGACTATTTTGGGGAACTCCAAAATCACTGCAGATGGTGACTGCAGTCATAAAATTAAAAGACACTCCTTGGAATAAAAGTTACGACTAACCTAGACAGCATATTAAAAAGCAGAGACATTACTTTGCTGACAAAGGTCCATCTAATCAAAGCTATGGTTTTTCCAGTAGTCGTGTATGGATATGAGAGTTGGACCCTGAAGAAAGCTGAGTGCTGAAGAATTGATGCTTTTGAACTGTGGTGTAGGAGAAGACTCTTGAGAGTCCCTTGGACTGCAAGGAGATCCAACCAGTCCATCCTAAAGGAGATCAGTCCTGAGTATTCACTGGAAGGACTGATGTTGAAGCTGAAACTCCAATACTTTGGCCACCTGATGTGAAGAGCTGACTCACTGGAAAAGACCCTGAAGCTGGGAAAGATTGAGGGCGGGAGGAGAAGGGGACGACAGAGGATGAGATGGTTGGGTGGCATCACTGACTCAATGGACATGAGTTTGAGTAAACTCTGGGAGTTGGTAATGGACAGGGAGGCCTGGTGTGCTGCGGTCCATGGGGTCGCCAGGAATCAGACATGACTGAGCGACTGAACTGATTAACATATTCTTTTCAGCAAAAGGCTGACATGCACTTTGAGACATCTGCTTTTAACCTTGGTAAAAGGTGATTTTTCAATAATCCTAGGCTTATTCACAAATCAACCTAGTAAAAGGACGCATTACTCCAGAGGCGACAGCGCGGGGCGAGAGGCGATGAAGGCGCCCAGACGCCATTTCTAGGATGTCTGACAGACACCGCACAATCAGATGCACTGTGGAATAAGCACCACCAGAGGAAACACATCCCGAAGCCTGACGGAATTAACTTCCTAAGAGCCATCCAATCTCAGCTGGCTATCTTTCTCAGTGGAGACCTACCCGCCACACAGGCAGGCAGTTACTGGAGAACACGAACGAAAAACATCAGGTGGCGCCCAGGAAAACCATGCCGCCTCAGATCCGCTCTCTGGCCCAGCAACCTCTCACTTCTCTCCCCGCTCTTTGGATACCACTCACCCCGTTTTCCAAGCCTCAACACCTTCTCTCACACGTTTCGCTAATCCAAGCAGCAGAGAATGATAGCCTCTTCTATCACTGGCATGAAATTCCTCCCTAATGACTTCATCAACACTTTAAGGAATTAGCATCTTCAGTGTTACTTGTCCATAATATTAGAATAAAAGGCTTCACCTCCTTTTATGGACTTTTGTTGTCGTTTAGTCACTCAGTCACGTTCAACTCTTTTGCAACCCCATGGACTGTAGTCTGCCAGGCTTCTCTGTCCACAGGATTTCCCAGGCAAGAATAAATGGAGTGGGTTGCCAACTCCTCCTTCAGGGACTGAACCCACATTGCCTCCTTCAGGGACTGAACCCACAGTGCCTGGCCTGGCAGATGAGTTCTTTACCAGTGCCAGCCACCAGGGAAGCCCTCCTACTATGGATTTCACGCCCTCTTATTACGGGGGAGCAGGTAATTTTTATTGTCCCTAAAAATCGCACTTTGCCTCAGGCTGGCTGTCACGATTACAGGCTCCTTGGAGCTCGTGGGTGATCAGAAAGATACCCGAGTATCTGAACCCGTCTCTTCCTTTCCCATCCCAATCCCCTCCCACCCCTCTGCTCCCAGACCCCAGATGCTGGGGTAGAAAGCTACTCTTTCTGTCCCCTAAGAGTGTCCTACGCCAATGACCTAATCTGGGCTTTCAAGTCCTCTATCACTCCCCCACCATCACTGTGGCTATACTAGCTGTGTGTTCCCAGGGAGACTTCCCTTTGGGTGCAGAGTCCCTGCTGCGTAAACTCAAGCACTCAGGATACCTGAAGAAAGGATGGAAAGCAGGAAGCCGCTGTCCCTGACAAAGGCTAAGGGGAGAGAATGGCAGGGTGGGACAGTCACAAAGAGAATCTCAGCCCCCAGGCCAAGTAGGCTAAGGCAAAAGAAACTCCAACCGGTAAGGAAGAGCCTATCGTTTCAATACGTGACAGATGCGGTTAAAGATGATAATCACACCTGGAGGAAGAAAGTCTACACTAAGTTCCCCGTAAGGCAACAAAGTGAGAAGAGGAAACTAACCTCTGACAGAGGACTTCCGCAGCTGGTTGGAGGCTAGCCTTGATGAGCCTTAGCTCGGATCCTTCCCGGGTTTTTCCCATGCAGTACTGTTTAAGAGGGACTACCATCTGCTCCACGGAGGCTCTGGGACTAAAGGAGCACACGGCACAAAAGAAAGAGGACTCAGGGGTAGAAATCCCAAGTGAGAGTCCTCGAAAGGTGGAGACAGTCGGGGAGCGAGACACCGCGCCGGCGCGCGAGGCTGCAGGGCGCAGGGCCAGAGGCGCCCCGCCGCGCTCCCTGTGCCCCCGGGGAGCAGGAGGCCCCTGTTCCCGACCCCAGTCTCAGTGCTGGCTCCCCACCTCCCCATCTCACAAGCGGTGCACCTCCCCACTTAAAGTTCCAGAGACAGGAGTAACTTGTCTTCGTGGAGACAATCACTAAAACTTCCCAGAAGCCCTCATAAACTGGGGTTATCACAAAGCTTTTCCTCTTTCTGAAAGGCATGTTTATGACAACAAAACTTAAAGGTCACGGTAAATAAAACCACTAAAAGCAACAAATAATTTAATGATATCATACATACATATATATATAAAGATAGATATATTTAGCTTTTCCACTAAACTATGAGTTCTTCGGCTACCCTAAGGAGTTCAAGGAATCAAAAGTGCTCTATTGAAAAATAATACCAAAAAATTCTTAAAAAGTCCAAAAATATGTGATTAAATAAAGGGTGACTGTTTAAAAAATATTGTAACATTTGCAAAATCTGTATTATGTAAAATAAGTCAACAGAAATGTTCCATTTACCAGACTCTTAAGCAGAAGCTTGATATATATCTGACAAATCCGCTTGTGACGTTGGTAAAGCAACTACAAGGTGATTTTCAATAACTTTATTGCATGATTCATCTTTGAAAAGATAACTGTTTTAAATTAGTGGCTACAGAGACGGAATCCCCAACTCTCTGCAAGCTCACTAAGTCGTCTTCTTTGTCCTTTGATCCTCTGTGATAGAGTAAGACCAGCATTTTTTATTTCAAGAAAAATCACACTGGTGCTTTAATCCTCCAGTTAAAGTAAATGGCATGAATATATATGCTGTTTATTAGAGTTCCATTTGCACTAACTTTCATGTAGTTTACTTGCAATTATCTATTTCTTATCTAAAAAAAAAATAAAAACCATAAATCAACACATTAGGTGGGTAAAAAAGGATTCCTCTCGGGTTTCTTATACATATTATGTACTTCCCAGGTGGCACAGGGGTGAAGAATCTGCCTGCCAATTCAGGAGACAAAGAGACGGGGGTTCAATCCCTGGATCGGGAAGACCCCCTGGAATAAAAAACCACAACCCACTCCCATACTCCTGCCTGAGAAATCCCACGGACAGAGGAGCCTGGGGGGCTACGTCCACAGGCAAAAAGCTGCACACGACTGACGCACGCACAGCGTCTGCAGACAGTGCCACACTCTTGAGAAACCACTTCCTAACTCACCCAAATACTGTAACAGATATTTATTTTATTGCTGACACTGCTTCTTAACCGCTAAACAAGCCCACATAAAAAGACACCAGTAATGAGCAGCAGCTTAGTTATCTGAGATCAAAATTATCAGCAATTCAATTATTCAACAAGTAGTCACTGGGCCACTATGCTAAGTGCTGGAAATACAATGATGCGGAAAATTATTCCTGCTCTCATAAGGTGAAAGAAACAGGTATCCATCAAATGATCACACTACGGAGTGTAATTTGCAGTGAGAGAAATATTATAAAGGAAAAGAACACAGTGTAAATAAAGAAAAAGGAGTTGATCTAAACTGGTATGCGGAATCAAAGAGGGACTCCCTAAGGAAGTGAGGCTTAGGCTGACATCTGCAGGACTGGGGGGCGCAGGGGTAGCAACAGCAAATGAGGGTTTTGAGGAGGAGGGAACAGCATCTGAAAGAGCCTGGGGTAAAGGTAAGCCACACCTTCAAGGAAGCCGAAAGCATGCCAGTGTGTTTCGTGCACAAGGAGCTCAGAATACAGGGATAAGAAAATGATGAAAA
>SJYQ01015004.1:0-10443 GCA_006410935.1 Redunca redunca
TCCTTTGCTTTTCGCTTCTCTTCTTTTCACAGCTATTTGTAAGGCCTCCCCAGACAGAAATAGAAGTTAGGGGATCTTAAAAGAAGAGAGAGAATGTTTCCTGCTTTCCGTCAGTTCCAAGATGAAATAAGACCTAAGGAACAAATAGCTTCATGGTACATCCAGATAGATACATAGTCCTTCAAATGATCCCCATGCTCCAAGTGTAGCAATGAAGCAGCAGTAAGCTTCCAGAACTGAAAGAGTCCTATTTCTGGGAACACATGTCATTGCTAGAACAATGATAAAATAGTCACTAACGCCATATACACATGTACACCAGGAGAAGACCCCGAAACTCTGGCATAAACCACAGAAAGCTGGAGGAAACACTAGAAGGGATGGAAACTACCTAACTTCCAGCCCCAACCCACTGCAATAACAGAAATGAATGAAAATTCAAAATGCAAGTGGAGTTGTTTCACAGAAAATTAACAAACTAAGTTTGTAAACAGATCCATATTTGTTAGAGTCATATACAGTTATTTTGAAATATGTGTATACATGTAAATTATACCAAGAAAGAAAAAGCAGAACTAAAGTATGCTAACTTCTAGGGATTATGAATGAATCTTATTGTCAAATGTCCCTTTAATGTAGTTTTAATAAGCCAACAGTGCATACTTGCCTAAATTACAAATGACAATATAGGAAGACAATTTTGAGAAATCTATTAAAATATTTAAGAAAGTATTAGCCAATATTTAGCAGCCAAAATTAAATTATAGATTGAATACTTGAAAATAAATAAGAAATGTTTGCAAGGATCTGATTGTGTCTATTCTGTTTAGTAAAACTTCCAGTGGACTGATCTAAGCAGGCCCTTTTGAAAGTTGCCACTCATTATTAAGTTTTAAAAGCTGACTTCCTAATCCTATTTAAATTCATATGACTTTCTTTTATCTTTATAGTTACCTACATAATGTCATAATTGATTCATGGCTGAACTAGGAACTCAAAAATTTTAAACATTTTGTTAACTGTCTACAATTATTGATCTTATTCTCAGACATGTTATATTTTTATCAATTTTAAAGCATTTTGATTATTCCTACTGGTGGGCTTCCCTGGTGGCTCAGTCAATAAAAGAATCTGCCTGCAGTGCGTGAGACCCAAGTTCAGTCCCTGGGTCGGGAAGATCCCCTGGAGGATGGCATAGCAATCCACTCCAGTATTCTTGCTTGGGGAATCCCATGGACAGAGGAGCCTGATAGGGTGCAGTCCGTGGGGTCAACAAAGAGTTGGAGACATGACTGAGCAACTAAGCACGGCACTGGTGGAATGAAGCAATAGGCATTCTAGTGAGCAAACATAAGTATTTGAGTCATAAACAAAATTAGTGCTGAACTAAGAATGGATCCTTGGTAAAGAGATGGGGGTACAGATCACCTTACCTGTATCCTAAGAAGCCTGTATGCAGGTCAAGAAGCAACAGTTAAAATGAACATGGAACAATAGACTGGTTCAAAATTGGAAAAGGAATATGCAAAGCTATATATCATCACCCCGCTTATTTAACACAGAGCACATCATGAGAAATGCTGGGCTGAATGAACCACAAGCCGGAATCAAGTTTGCCAAGAGAAATATCAATAACCTCAGATATGCAGATGACACCACTCTAATGGCAGAAAGTGAAGAGGAACTAAAAAAAGCTCTTGATGAGGGTGAAAGAGGAGAATGAAAAGCTGGCTTAAAACTGAACATTAAAAAAACTAAACATTAAAAAAACTAAGACCATGGCATCTGATCCCATCACTTTATGGAAAATAGATGGGGGAAAGTGGAAACAGTGACAGATTTTGTTTTCCTGGGCTCCAGAATCACTATGGACAGTAACTGCAGCCATGAAATTAAAAGACACTTGCTCCTTGGAAGGAAAACTATGCAAACCTAGACAGCATATTAAAAAGCAGAGACATCACTTTGCCAAAAAAGGTCCATATAGTCAAAGCTGTGGTCGTCCCAGCAGTCATGTACAGACATGAGAGTTGGACCATAAAGAAGGCTGAGCACTGAAAAACTGATCCTTCCAAATTGTGGTGCTGGAGAAGACACTTGCATCTCTTAGGCTGCAAGGAGATCAAACCAGTCAATCCTAAAGGAGATAGCCCTGAATATTCATTAGAAGGACTCATGCTGAAGCTCCAATACTTTGGCCACCTGAAGTAAAGAGCTGACTCATTGGAAAAGACCCTCATGGTGGGAAAGGTAGAGGGCAGGAGGAGAACGGATGACAGAGGATGAGATAGTTGGATGGCATTACCAACTCAATGGATATGAGTTTGAACAAACTTCAGGAGATGGTGAAGAACAGGGAAGCCTGGCACACTGCAGTCGATGGGGTCGCAGAGACTTGAATACTCCTTAGCATCTAAACAACAGCACAAAGAATGGGTCCTTGGTAAATATTAACAGTAAAATTTGTATCATTAAGGAGAATTATTTTATTCCTTGATAAATAGTGAAGAAAAAGTGAAGGGAAAAAAATGTAACTAGTTGAAGCAGTAATTTAGGTTCTCAACACAGAAACATTGAGAAACCAATGAGAAGCATGACTACTTCAAGAGTATCTTCTCCTACAAGGGTCCTTTGGACTTATTAAATATTGCTTCTGGAAAGTGAAGTGAAAGTGAAAGTGGCTCAGTCATGCCTAACTCTTTGGGACCCCATGGAGTATATAGTCCGTGGAATTCTCTAGGCCAGAATACCGGATAGCCTTTCCCTTCTCCAGGGGATCTTCCCAACCCAGGGATGAAACGCAGGTCTCCCGCATTGCAGGCAGATTCTTTACCACCTGAGCCACAAGGGAAGCCCAAGAATACTGGAGTGGGTAGCCTATCCCTTCTCCAGCAGATCTTCCTGACCCAGGAATCAAACCAGGGTCTCCTGCATTGCAGGCAGATTCGTTACCAACTGAGCTATCAGGAAAGCCATGGCTTCCGGAAGTTACATGAAAACTTTAAAGTACTTTCTCTACTGAAAATAGAGGATTTTGCTGCCTGTTGTAAATAATTTTGTTGCAACATATCATTTAGCAAGGCAAGTAAAATGTGGCTCTTGCTCTCATTTAGTGAAGTGAAGGTAGCTATTAAAAGAAAAAGACACCTTGTAATCTGAATTGCTTCCTGCTGAGCAGTCATCCTCTGGGCAGATACTATGCAAATGATACTCCATTTCCTGCATTACTCTGCACTTAATAGTTTTAACTTTTAAATCTTGACACTGAAAAAAAAATTTGTAATAAAAATTGTACAATGAAACTACAAGTAAAATGAGATATTTCTGCCTAATCCAATAAAATAAAGTATTTCATTATATTAAATTATTTTTCTGTAATTTTGCAAATTCCAAGGTAAAAACAATCTTCCAAAGTTTGAAAAAAATCTTCATTCTACAAGAAATTGTGTAATAAAATCATAAGCAAAACATTCAATTTCTCGAACATCCTGAATGGTCACTGGTAAGTGCTTTGGAGTCCTTTGGAATCATATGGACCTGGATTTGCATCCTAGTCCTAATACATTTCTATGACCCTGGACAATGTATTGCACTCATTAAACATTAGTTCCTCATATGTACAATAGAAATAATAATCCCTGATTCACAAGGTAGTTAAGAAATTTAAAGGAAGTTATAGACTTTTAAGTATTCATCAAGGTGCTTGGAACAGTACATGCCCAAAAAGTGATTATCTATTAGTATTCTTATAATGTACACTATACAGAAGATTCCCTGGAAGAAGTCATGGCAACCCACGCCAAGATTCTTACCTGGAGAATCCCATGAACAGAGGGGCTTGGCAGGCTACAGTTCATAGGGTTGCAAAGAGCTGCATACAACTGAAGCGACTTAGCACACGCGCACATGCATAGTGCCAAAAATAAGTAAAAGAGGATCATTTTAAGCTTTGAAAAATCAGGCTTAGTAAAATTCCTTATCCATAGAAGCTTCGAGGTAAAAAGTACAAAAAATTGGTTTCATTTTTTTAAAAATTGATTTCATACCATGCTATGTATAGGAGAAAACCTCTTAGCTCAATGTTGTGTCCTTATTTTACATATTTGGAAAGAAATCATGTTTTGCAATTATATAAAAACTGCTGTCTTTGCTCAAAATCTTGCTTAAAAGATGTCAATCCTACAAAGAAAGCAGAAATTGGAGAGAGGATGAAGACTCTTTTTAGAAGAAAAGCAAAAAAAGAGAAATCCATATCTCCCTGGAATTTCTCTGAAACACACTCCCCAGTTTGTACTGTGCATTAATGATAAAGCTCAAGCAGAAAGTCACAGCCTTATTTTGCTGCAAAGTGGGACTGATAAGTCAAAGTGCAAGGTTGATCAAGCAGATGAAAATTGAAAAGAGAAATTGTAGACATGAGGGCATTCCAGAGGGGTCAGCCCTAAACTGTATACAAATATCTGCTAAATCTTAGAATGAGTTCTAAATTTTAGAATATAAGTAGAGATTTCAAGGATCTTACTGAAAGACTAAAAATTTCTTATCAAAGGAATCACTAGTTGACTGTTTCTGGAAAGACAAGATTTGAGTTCAAGCTCAACCAAATTAAATAGGATTCACTTTCAAAACTCAAGTGTCAGCCTTACAAATTATGACCATATCCCAAGACTAAGCACTACAACTCTTGGATTAAAGGTAAAATGAAAACAAACCATTCTAAGGGAGTTTAAACAAATCCTCTATAGGACCAATGTGATTTGCCAGTGATTTAAGTGCTTGAAATTCAACATTCCTAAGAGCTAGAGAACAGAATCAATTGTCCACAATGTATTACCAATAGTGTTTAATGTTAGACATGCAAAGAGGCATACCCATAATCTAAAAAAGGCATCAATAGAAGTATAGCCACAAATAACCATGATGTTAGCATTAGTATATAAGAACTATATAATATAAATATGATTAAGGAAACTGTAGAAGATGGATGCAATGACTAAAGTGATGAGGAATATCAAGAGAGATTTTTAAATTCTGACTACTAGATAGAACTAGTAACTAGATGGAAATTCTAGAAGTGGAAAATATAATATTAAATTATAAAATTTGTAGGATTAATTGCAGATTGGACTCTGCAAAAGAAATGAACAGTGACTGTGAAGACAGATTGATAATACAGAGGAAAACAGTAAACGCAAATGCTGAATTGAAACTACAAGATAGTCAGTTCAGTTCAGTTCAGTCACTCAGTTATTTCTGACTCTTTGCAACCTCATGGGACTGCAGCACACCAGGCTTCCCTGTCCATCATCAATTTCCAAAGCCTATTCAAACTCGTGTCCATCACGTCAGTGTTGCCATCCAACCATCTCATCCTCTGTCGTTCCCTTCACCTCCCACTTTCAATCTTACCCAACATCAGGGTCTTTTCAAATGAGTCAGTTTTTTGTATTAGGTGGCCAAAGTATTGGGGATTCAGCTTCAGCATCAGTCCTTCCAATGAATATTTAGGATTGATGTCCTTAAGGATGGACTGGTTGGATCTCCTTGCAGTCCAATGGACTCTCAAGAGTCTTCTCCAATATTACAGTTCAAAAGCATCAATTCTTTCGTGCTCAACTTTCTTTACAGTCCAACTCTCACATCCATACATGACTACTGGAAAAACCATAGCTTTGCCTAGATGGACCTTTGTTGGCAAAGTAATGTCTCTGCTTTTTAATATGCTGTCTAGGTTGATCATAACTTTTCTTCCAAGGAGCAAGTGTCTTTTAATTTCACGGCTACAGTCACCATCTGCAGTGGTTTTGGAGCCCCCAAAATAAAGTCTGTCACTGTTTCCATTGTTTCCCCATTTATTTGCCATGAAGTGATGGGACTGGATGCCATGATCTTAGTTTTCTGAACATTGAGCTTTAAGCACACGTTTTTACTCTCCTTTTTCACTTTCATCAAGAGGCTCTTTAGTTCTTTGCTTTCCTGCCATAAGGGTGGTGTCATCTGCATATCTGAGGTTATTGATATTTCTCCTGGCAATCTTCATTCCTGCTTATGCTTCATCCAGCCCGGCATTTTGCATGATGCACTCTGCATATCTTTAATCCAATTTTCTGTTGATGGGCAGGGCTGTTCCCCCCCCCCCCCCTGCTGTTGCTTGACCTGAGGTCAAACGATGGTGGAGGTAATGAAGATAATGGCAACCACCTTCAAAAGGTCCTACACACGCACTGCTGCACTCAGTGCCCCTGACCCTGCAGCAGGCCACCGCCAACCCATGCCTCTGCTGGAGACTCCTGGACACTCATGGACACTCACGGGTCAGTCTCTTGTTGAGTCACTGCTCCTTTCTCCTGGGTTCTGGTGCACATAAGGTTTTGTTTGTGCCCTCCAAGAGTCTGTTTTCTTAGTCCTGTGTAAGTTCTGGTGGTTCTATGGGGTGGGGGGTGGTGTTGATGGCAACCTCCTCCACAAGGGCTTATGCCACACCCAGGTCTGCTGCACCCAGAGCCCCTGCCCCTGCAGCAGGCCACTGCTGACCCATACCTCCACAAGGGACACTCAAACACAGTTCTGTCTCAGTCTCTGTGGGTTGGGCGTGCATTTTGTGCCCTTCCCGGATCTGAGCAGCTCAGGCAACCAGGTTCTTGGTGAGTGCACTGTCTCAGGTGGGCCAAGCATCTTAATCACCTCCCTGGTCCTAGCTGCTCGGTTTCCCGGGTGCGCCATGAGAGCACCATCTCAGGTGTGCCAGATGTCTCCACTGGACCACTGATCTCAGGCTGTGACCCTCCTGGTGGATGTCAACCATCCAAGATCTCAGGAAGACTTGGTCAGCAGCTGGGAGACTGCTCACAGTTGCTGGAAGATGCCGTCTCTGGGGCTGAGATTGCAGCAGCCGCTTGCCTTCTGGCTCTGGCTGTCCTACCTCTGCCTCTCTGCTGGGGAGGAGCCAGTACGCAGCCTGCTGCTCTCCTTTGGTATTCTCTCAATCCTTTGTTCTGTGAGCAGACCAGGCTGAATGTTAAGTTGTTAGGTTAGAGCCTTTCGCAGGAAATTTCTCCTTTCCACAGTTGCTGTTAGGAGTGTATTCTGTGGCTTTTTTTTTTTTTTCTCCCAGGTATGTTGCCCTCTGAGATTCCAAAACTCCCCACAGAACCACCTGTGAGAGGGTTTCCTACTGTGTGGAAACTTCTCTTCCTTCACGAACCCCTCCCCAGGACAGGTCTCCTTCCCTAAGTCTTTTGTCTCACATTTTGTCTTTTAAATTTTGTCCCACCTCCTTTCAAAAGAATGAGCTGCCTTTCTGGGTGCCTGGTGTCCTCCACCAATGTTCAGAAGTTGTTTTGTGGAAGTTGATCAGCATTCAAAACAAGACAGGGAGCAGACTGTGGCTCAGATCATGAACTCCTTATTGTCAAATTGAGACTTAAATTGAAGAAAGTAGGGGAAACCACTAGACCATTCAGGTATGACCTAAATCACATCACAGTGAGAGTGACAAGTAGATTCAAGGGATTAGATCTGGTAGATAGAGTGCCTGAGGAACAATGTACAGAGGTTCATGACATTGTACAGGAGACAGAGACCAAGACCATCCCCACGAAAAAGAAAGGCAAAAAGGCAAAATGGTTGTCTGAGGAGGCCTTACAAATAGCTGTGGAAAGAAGAGAAGGGAAAGGCAAAGGAGAAAAGGAAATATACACCCATTTGAAGGCTGAGTTCCAGAGAAGAGCAAGGAGAGATAAGAAATCCATCCTCAACGATCAATGCAAAGAAATAGAGGAAAACAATAGAATGGGAAAGACTAGAGATCTCTTCAAGAAAATTAGAGATACCAAGGAAACACTTCATGCAAAGATGAGCACAATAAAGGAAAGTAATAGTATGGACATAACAGAAGCAGAAGATATTAAGAGGTGGCAAGAATACACAGAAGAACTGTACCAAAAAGATTTTCATGACTCAGATAATCACAATGGTGTGATCACTCACCTAGAGCCAGACATCCTGGAATGCAAAGTCAAGTGGGCCTTAGAAAGCATCACTATGAACAAAACTAGTGGAGGTGATGGAATTCCAGTTGAGCTATTTCACATCCTAAAAGCTGATGCTGTGAAAGTGCTACACTCAATATGCCAACAAATCTGGAAAACTCAGCAGTGGCCACAGGACTGGAAAAGGTCAGCTTTCATTCCAATCCCAAAGAAAGGCAAAGCCAAAAAATGTTCAAACTACCACACAATTCCACTCGTCTCACAGGCTAGCAAAGTAATTCTCAAAATTCTCCAAGCCAATCTTCAACAGTAGATGAACCACGAACTCCCAGATGTTCAAGCTGGATTTAGAAAAGGCAGGGGAAGCAGAGATCAAATTGCCAACATCCCCTGGATCATCGAAAAAGCAAGAGAGTTCCAGAAAAAATCTACTTCTGCTTTATTGACTACACAAAAGCCTTTGACTGTGTGAATCACAACACACAGTATGTGAAAAATTCTTTAAAAGATGGGAATACCAGACCACCTGATTTGTCTCCAGAGAAATCTGTATGCAGGTCAAGAAGCAACAGTTAGAACAGGACATGGAACAACAGACTGGTTCCAAACCGGGAAAGGAGTACATCAAGGCTATATTGTCACCCTGCATATTTAACTTATGTGCAGAGTACATCATGAGGAAAGCTGGGCTGGAGGAAGCACAAGCTGGAATCAAGATTGCCAGGAGAAATATAATAACCTCAGATATGCACATGACACCACCCTTATTGTAGAAAGCAAAAAAGAACTAAAGAGCCTCTTGATGAATGTGAAAGAGGAGAGTGAAAAAGTTGGCTTAAAACTCAACATTCAGAAAACTAATATCTGGCATCTTAGTTCTGGCATCCAGTGGTGGTATAAGTAATGGCATCCAGTCCTATCACTTCATGGTAAATAGTTGGGGAAACAATGGAAACACTGACAGACTTTATTTTGGGGGGCTCCAAAATCACTGCAGATGGTGACTGCAGCCATGAAATTAAAAGATGCTTGCTCCTCAGAAGAAAAGCTATGACCAAACTAGACAGCATATTAAGAAGCAGAGACATTACTTTGCCAGCAAAGATCCACATAGTCAAAGCTGTGGTTTTTCCATCAGTCATGTATGGATATGAGAGTTGGACTATAAAGAAAGCTGAGCACCAAAGAATTGATGCTTTTGAACTGTGGTGTTGGAGAAGACTCTTGAGAGTCCTTTGGACTGCAAGGAGATCCAACCAGTCCATCCTAAAGGAGATCAGTCCTGAGTGTTCACTGGAAGGACTGATGTTGAAGCTGAAACTCCAATACTTTGGCCATCTGATGCAAAGAACTGACTCATTGGAAAGGACTCTGATGCCAGGCAAGACTGAAGGCTGGAGGAGAAGGGGATGACAGAGGATAAGATGGTTGGATGGCATCACCGATGTGATGGACACAAGTTTGAATAGGCTTCAGGAGTTGGTGATGGACAGGGAGGCCTGGTGTGCTGCAATCCATGGTGTTGCAAAATGTCAGTCACAACTGAGTGGCTGAACTGAACTGAACTCTGCACATAAGTTAAATAAGCAGAGTGACAATATACAGCCTTGACATATTCCTTTTCCTATTTGGAACCAGTCTGTTGTTCTATTTCCAGTTCTAACTGTTGCTTTCTGACCTGCATACATATTTCTCAAGAGGCAGGTCAAGTGGTTTTATAGTCCCCTCTCTTAAAGCATTTTCCACAGTTTGTCGTGATCCACACAATCAAAGGCTTTGGCATAGTCAATAAAGCAGAAGTAGATATTTTTCTAGAACTCCCTTGCTTTTTCAATTATCTAACAGATGGTGGCAATTTGATCTCTTCTTCCTCTGCCTTTTCTAAAGCCAGCTTGAACATCTGGAAGTTAATGTTTCACATACTGTTGAAGCTTGGCTTGGAGAATTTCAGCATTACTTTGCTAGTGTGTGAGATGAGTGCAATTGTGCGATAGTTTGAGCATTCTTTGGCATTGCCTTTCTTTGGGATTGGAATGAAAACTGACCTTTTCCAGTCCTGTGGCCACTGCTGAGATTTCCAAATTTGCTAGCATATTGAGTGCAAATAATTCTTTCACAGAATCATCTCTCATCATCTACAAGATAATATGAAGCTGTGTAAGTACCACTGAAGTCCCAGAGAGAGATGAAAGGGAGGGAGAAAAAGGAAAAATAATATTTGAAGAAATAATGGCCAAGTTTTTCAAGTTAAGAATAAAGGAACCCACAGACTTGATCAGCAAAGTAAATAAAAAGAAAACCATTCTACCTGGTAAGAGGAGAAAAGGAACATATCTTTACATGATAATTCAAACTGCTTCAAGCTGAAGATAAAAAGAACAATCTGAAAAGAAACCAAAGGGAAACACATTTTGTACAGAGAAACATTGATAAGAATAACAGATGACTTCAA
>SJYQ01015004.1:10611-62830 GCA_006410935.1 Redunca redunca
CTCAGAGTTCCTCAGGCTGAACAGAAATGATGATAGATAGAAATTCAAACAGAAAGAAAGGACAAGAACTGAAAATGGTAAATATGCAAGTAAACACAAAAAAAACAAATGTTTCATTTTTAAAATTTCTTTAAAAGACAATATGCTGTTAAAAGAATATATTCTTAGAGTGTAGAAACTTGCAAGAGAATATCATTCCCACCCTGACAATAAGAAAAATACAGATTATCTAAAAAAAAACTCTTATTGAACACATGAAGACATCTGAGAACAGGGCAACCAACTGAACTGAACATCAAAGTATGACAAGTTCCACGGAAAAGATTGGACACACGAACTCTATGGCAGAGCACAGGAGGAAGAAGTGGATGCCCCAAAAAGTAAAATAGAACACTAAGAAATCCCTAAGGGCCAAGTGTGGGCTTGCAATAGTTGAGAATAACCTAAATTATCAAAAAGAAAGGTTCTGCACATTCATTCACAAACTCTTTTCCATGGATCTCTGCTAGACACACTTAAGAAAGATTCTGTATAGGAGAGGATACCAGAGAGAACCATTTCCCTCAAAGGGGACATCATGCGGATGGTGATCAGCCACCAAGGAGGCTCAGGTACAAAGCAATGCTGCTTCTGTTCTCTGCCTGAAGCAAAATATGTGGGCCAGAGGAGATCTATATTCTTGCCACCACAGCCTCTGCCTAGATGACTGCTTCTGAGCAAAAGAAGGAATTCTTATCCTCCACCTCAAAGAATCAGAGAAAAATTGATTGCCTCTTACAGAAGTGAAGAAGCAAAAGCTATCTGTCCCTGTGGAAAAGCACGGAAATCTTCTAGCCCGCAATCCTACGCTGATACAAAGCAGAGGTCTGCTTCCAATGGGAAAGTGTTAGCCGCTTAGTCGTGTCCAGCTCTTTGCAACCCCATCGACTGTAGCCCTCCAGGCTCCTCTGTGCATGGAATTCTCCAGGCAAGAATACTGGAGTGGGTTTCCATTTCCTTCTCCAGGGTTCTTTTGGGAAAGAGGAAGAAAATTCTATTCTGCCTCTCCAAAGACATAATACATAGGTTTTTCTATTACGGGAGGGAGACCAGGAATACTGAGAAGGCCTTACTCCTAAGGTTCAGCATATAGCTCTACCTAAGACTGAGGCTGGACAAGAATATCAAGTACTGTTTAAATATCTGGATTGAGGAAAGAGCATAAAGATGAACTATCTGCTACCCCAGCCTCTGTAGTGAGCATACAGAGTTGATGCGTTCAATTTCTATTCAGAGGGACTTGCCATACTTTGAAATACAGTTCAGTTCGTTGCCTTGGTAGGTCACCACTGGAGAAATTTGTAGCCCAATATCATGAGAGGAGAAGGAAATGGCACCCCATTCCAGTACTCTTGCCTGGAAAATCCCATGGGCAGAGGAGCCTGGTAGGCTGCAGGCCATGGGGTCGCTAAGAGTTGGACATGACTGAGAGACTTCACTTTCACTTTTCACTTTCATGCATTGGAGAAGGAAATGGCAATCCACCCCAGTGTTCTTGCCTGGAGAATCCCAGGGACGGGGAAGCCTGGTGGGCTGCCGTCTCTGGGGTCACACAGAGTCGGACACAACTGAAGCAACTTAGCAGCAGCAGCAGCAGTGTCATGAGAACAATAACAACAAAAAACACTAAATGCAGCTTAACTACTAATTATATTTGACTAAACTTCCACAGTAATGAACTGACAGAAAAAAAGGCTTGCCATTCCAAAGCGTGAATATTATTTCTTTTTCTAATTAATTTCTTTTTATTTATTTATTTTTTTTTTAATATTTCACAAACTTTATTCAAATTATTGAAATAGTCACAGAGCAATAAAATATGCAATTCTGAAGTAATGTCAGTATCATGGAGAAGGAAATGGCAACCCACTACAGTATTCTTTTTTTTTTTTTNTGGCAACCCACTACAGTATTCTTTTTTTTTTTTTTACATGTTTCAATGCCATTCTCCCATCTCATCCCACCCTCTCCCTCTCTCTCTCCCCCAGAGTCCAAAAGTTCTCTCTTTTTCATTGGGGTATCATTGCTTTACAACGTTGTATTAGCTGCTGCTGTATAACAACGTGACTCAGAAACATGTATACATATATCCCCTCCCTCTTAAGCCTCCCTCCCATCTACCCCTATCCAACCCCTCTAGGTCGTCACAGATTATTGAGCTGAGTTCCCTGTGCCATACAGCAGCCGGAAGCATAAATATTATTTCTATCAGCCTCTATAGTTCTTCTACATACAGTGGCTGGGGCTTGATTCAGAATTAAGACATGTCAGTCACTCCACAGAAATAGAACCAGTAGGACGTGTGCGTATGTTTGTAGACAGAGATTTGTTTTAAGTAATTGGCTTATGTGATTATGGAGACTGGCATGTCCAAAATCTGGAGGGTGAGCTAGCAGGCTGGAGAAAAGGAAGAGCTGATGGTGAAGTTTAAGTCTGAAGGCCATCAGGCTGAAGATTCAGAAACAAGCTGACACTGCGGTGTAAGTCTAAAGGGGGTCTACTAGCAGGATTCCTTCTTGCTCAACGGTCGGTCCCATTGAGACTTACAACTGATTGAATGAGCTCCATCCACATTATGAAGGGCAATCTGCTCTATTCAAAGGCCACTGATTTAAATGTCAATCTCATCCCAAAACGCTCTAACAGAAACATCCAGAATAGTGTTTGACCATGTATCTGAGTACCAAGATATTACTAAGCATCACAATTTGCTTTTTAGTAGAAGCAAGGAAAAAAAAAAAAAACACATTGAAAACAGAACATTGTCAAGAGATAAAAGAATTAATAGAATCAGAGGTCAAAATGCAAAGAACCAATATAAGTGAAATCAATGACATTACCACAGATCCTAAAGACATTAAAATGTTAAGGAAGTGTTGAATAAATGCTAACAATAATAGAATCTGCCATATCCAGTAATAACACTTCTGTTAAAAAGAAAAGCCATAATATATTATCATGTGTGCATGGAGGTTGCAACATTATTTTCAATCATAAAAACATTAGAAGCCACCTGGAATAGAGGAATAGTTGAATATATTTTATTATAACCTGACAATGGAATATTTTTGTTTTTGAGCATTGTGATTTTGCCTACTCAGTTATGTAAGCATCTTTCTAATGTATGGGCATCTCAAGAGTGTACAAGAAACTTCTGACTTGTTTCCATCCTCCAAATCATGAATAGGTCACACACTCAAACCTAGTACTGGAGAAGTTTCCTCTAAATATGGAAAAATAATAACAACAGTAATAATAATAATTAGTGCAGGGCACTATCGTTATCATGATTCATATTCATATCAACTATTAATGCCAATTGTTAAAAAATCTATTTTCACATGAATCTTATCTCAGTGATAGCTTGAGCTGGAAAGCGTTGATCTCCTACAAACTCTAACAGGCTTAAAACTTTAAGTTGCCAATCCATCAGCTATTACTTATAATTCTGATGGTCCACCAGAAAGTTGATTTTAAAAGTAGTATTTTCTTCCATAATATTATTTACATCATATGGTTGTATATGCTTTGGAGTTCTCAGACTATGCATTTCCCATAAAAATTCAAATCAATAAAAAATAACTGGATACTTACTATGCATCTAGTTATGTGCTAGAATCGGTAAGAGTATATTTAAAAGATATTTGCCCCTGAAGAGCTGATATAACATTTCACAAGAATGTTACAAAAAAACACAAATATAATATAATACTATATTAGCTATTTCACTATATCTGACAAGTCAAGGCAAACGAGCTTTGAAATGGTATTTTATTTTCTCTCACTTTGTACTCATTTTGTAGCACTAAGGTCTCCCCTTCTGAATATATGTCAATCTATTACAGTTTCAGTTCAGTTCAGTTCAGTCGCTCAGTCGTGTCCGACTCTTTGTGACCCCATGAATCGCAGCACGCCAGGCCTCCCTGTCCATCACCATCTCCTGGAGTTCACTCAGACTCACGTCCATTGAGTCCGTGATGCCATCCAGCCATCTCATCCTCGGTCATCCCCTTCTCCTCCTGCCCCCAGTCCCTCACAGCATCAGAGTCTTTTCCAGTGAGTCAACTCTTCGCATGAGGTGGCCAAAGTACTGGAATTTCAGCTTTAGCATCATTCCCTCCAAAGAAATCCCAGGGTTGACCTCCTTCAGAATGGACTGATTGGATCTCCTTGCAGTCCAAGGGACTCTCAAGAGTCTTCTCCAGCACCACAGTTCAAAAGCATCAATTCTTCAGCGCTCAGCCTTCTTCACAGTCCAACTCTCACATCCATACATGACCACAGGAAAAACCATAGCCTTGACTAGATGGATCTTAGTTGGCAAAGTAATGTCTCTGCTTTTGAATATGCTATCTAGGTTGGTCATAACTTTTCTTCCAAGGAGTAAGCGTCTTTTAATTTCATGGCTGCAGTCACCATCTGCAGTGATTTTGGAGCCCCCCAAAATAAAGTCTGACACTGTTTCCACTGTTTCCCCATCTATTTCCCATGAAGTGATGGGACCGGATGCCATGATCTTCGTTTTCTGAATGTTGAGCTTTAAGCCAACTTTTTCACTCTCCTCTTTCACTTTCATCAAGAGGCTTTTTAGCTCCTCTTCACTTTTACATTATATTAAAATAATCCAAATAAAACTTTTCCTAACAAACTGTAAGCACTTCTACACCAATTTATTTCTGTCTTGTTTACCTATTGAGTATGCAATAGAACTGAATAAATACTTATTGAAGTGCAATAAAATTGGTACTGACTCTACTGACTTGAATTACAAAAGGACACCAGAAAGGATGATAGACAATAGTGTTTCTTCATGCCCCAGCATGTTTTGAATATCCTTCCTCGGTATAAGGAAGTTCCCACTTTTTAACTCCTGCCTTACCAAGGTATTGATAGAAAATATCCGTGCAGTTGGAAGCAGTCCCAAAACTCAATCAGACATTCCAGTAGGAAACCTTAGTGAGCAATGTGAGGGACTACAGAGCATGGCTTTCTAGTGAGGGTGGAAGCAGCAGCGTGTCCAGCTCTCAGCCACAAAGCAACTTTAGTGTGTTCCTGGTGCAAAATGGCAGCAGGGAAAATTGGAATCTAGCAGCAGCAGCAGCAGTTTCCCTTCAAACAATTCTACAGTGTGGTTTGGGCATTGTTCCTGGTCATTTAGCCTTGAGTCTTGTGCTTCAAATCTCCAATAGCCCTGAGAGCTTCTCATTATCCTTTTAAATGAACTCCTTTTCAGTTTAGTTCACCCAGACTCCTTTTCAGTTGTTTTCAGTTAAGAGCTTTAGCTGATGCAATTCTAACAGTCACTGATACATTCTAAATTAAGATTGATATTTTTCTGTATATGTGGGAAAGAGGGGTAATTTTAGTTATCGGAAGGACTACATTGGGGAGAAATTTACATGGTAGGCAATGGACTAGGATGAGTTACAACCAACACTCAAAGATCCACTCCCTGAAATCCTGCCATTCCTGAGATCAGGCAAGTTGATGTGAATAAATCAGCCTTCCAAACACTCCAGTCTCATGCAGGGAGAAACTAAATGGTTTATTTTTCTTATTTCAACCACTATTCCCAAGACATGCTTATATGCAGGAACTCAATAGCAAAAATTGTGCAAGGACAGAAACAATAACATTTCTGAGGGTCTATGTGGCCAAACATATCCTACGTGTGCTGGGTTTTTATTTAAATAGTGCGGTGCACATTTTGTTTTCTCAGCTGCAGTCTGTTGTACTGGAGTAATTTGACTTTCAGTTTATGAGTGATTCTAAAGTACCACTGGAGTGAATCCACTAGCTCTTGCCAATGATGAAGGACAATAATCTTCTGACCAGTGGTTTCTCAAGCCTGGCTGTACATTGGTATATCCATCAGGAGATTTTTTAAAAACACTGAAACCTGGGTCTCATTACTAAAGATTCTAACTTGATGGTTCAGAAGTGTGGCCTGAGCACTAGGATTTCTCTCTTTTGCCAGATGTTTCTCATGTGAGCCCATGCTCAGAACCACAGATCTAGACCCTGGCTAATCCACAGATCAGACATGTGGTCTGGTCTAAAAATATGTTTTAAATATATCATCTCAGGTATCACCTCTGTACTACTAAATCAGTATCTACATCTTTAAAAGGTCCCAAATGAACTGTATAAACACCAAATTTTGAGAAGCATTGGCCTAGACTATTTTCACATCATTTGGGCCATTCAATAAAATTCCATAATCAGTACTGATCAATAAAAATTGTTCTTTCACCTGTCTTTTCATTCTTTTCCCTTCTTCCTTCCTCCTCCATCCTCTCCCACCCCTTCCAGTGTTGTTTGAAGCATCCTGAGCAAATTATCCCTTTGGTAACTGTCTTCCCCAGGAGATGTTAATTTCAGGGAATGGAAAAACAGATCTTGCTGTTTATTGCTATATTCTCAGATAGGATCTCAATAAACTTATTGTAAGAACAAAATAATCAACTAACCATGAGTGATATCCAAATGTGTATTTTAGTCACTAAAGTTATAATAAAATTTCTCTCAATCTGGAGACAATAATTTATAGGAACTCTTTTATAAAAAAGAATTCAGTTCAGTTCAATCGCTCAGTTGTGTCAGACTCTTTGCAACCCTGACCCCATGAATCGCAGCACTCCAGGCCTCCCTGTCCATCACCAACTCCCGGAGTCCACCCAAACCCACATCCATCGAGTCGATGATGCCATGCCATCCAACAATCTCATCCTCTGTTATCCCCTTCTCCTCCTGCCCTCAATCTTTCCCAGCATCAGGGTCTTTTCTAGTGAGTCAGCTCTTTGCATCAGGTGACCAAAGTATTGGCGTTTCAGCTTCAAAATCAGTCCTTCCAATGAATATTCAGGACTGATTTCGTTTAGGATGAACTGGTTGGATCTCCTTGCAGTCCAAGGGACTCTCAAGAGTCTTCTCAACACCACAGTTCAAAAGCATCAATTCTTCGGTGCTCAGCTTTCTTTATAGTCCAACTCTCACATTAGGAACTCATTTATAAATCTACCCATTTTTAATTATAGGTCTCTCTGACAAATGTTAGAAGTAGGAAAAAAGCAACCAGAAAGGAAAAATCTTGCTGTGTTTTTTCAATTTGAAGACTGTGCTTCTCAGCACAAAATAAAAATAAGAATTTTCTCTTCATATAGTCATTTGTGAAAATCACACAACACAGGTCAGGTGGGTATAACCCAGAATATAACCTAAAAGGACTCCTTATTTTGAGTGTCATGAATATTTTATTCAAGATATTTGACATATTTCATACAAGTCCATTCCAATCTTTTATGTTTTCCTTGGTTATAGTTTCTCTTACCTGACTACACTCTTTGGTGATGACAGTGAGAATGATGACTGTTAGTTTTCTGGAATACTTTCTGCAAATTCACATTAGAATTTGTTAAAAGATTTTCCTATTTTTCCATATCAGAGATTATTTTTATCCCCTATTCTCTTCCAGTAATAAAAATATTCGTTACATATCAAGCTGCAAGAGTCTAACTTGGAGGCATCATTACCCTTATTGATGTCACTCAATTAATTTTTATGGATGAACTTAACTAAATTAACATATGGTACAGACAAAGAGTAAATATTCCTTTATGAGTTTTTAGGCAAGGACAAAAGATTAGATTTTCAGTTATACAACAGCTGCATGCAAATATCATGAGAGAAATAAATCAAATACCTTGACAAATCAAAGGATACTTGTGCCTTCCTCCTCCTCTGCTATGAACGTCTTCTCTAGTCACTACTCTGAACTACTATGTCAGTTAAAAATTGCTGCCAAGGAATACAAATCCCGGGCTTCCCAGGTGGTTCAGTGGTAAACAATCCTCCTACCAATGCAAGAGATGTGGGTTTAGTCTTTGGGTCCGAACGATCCCCTGGAGAAGGAAATGGCAACCCACACCAGTATTCTTGCCTGGGAAATCCCATGGACAGAGGAGCCTGGTGGGCTACAGTCCATGGGGTCAAAAAGAGTCAGACATGATTTAGTGACTAAACAACAGTAATACAAACCCCAGCCCAAAAGCTGATGTAAGCAAATCATGTGTTGTGTTTCACTCGCATCCTGAGATGTTCAGAGATAAGTTGGTGGTGATATTAGTTCAACAGTTCAAGAATATCAGCTCTCAAGTCTCTGCATTTTTCTGGGTCCTTCCCTCGTGATAGCTTTGTGGTCATACGATATATGCTCCACATTTAGAACTCATCCACAGTACATTTAGGAAGAAGAAGGGCAAAAAAGACATATACCCAGTAAATCTGGCTCCTTTGTAAAGAACTTTCCCAGAAGTCTCACTTCCGCCTTCAAATCAGTGGCTGCAATTGAGTTATGTGACTATTGTTATCGTCAAAGGCTATGAGAATTGTGTTTTGAATTGAATATACTGTTGCCTTCCCCAAACTATCTGAATTCTCTGAGTATGAAAAAGAAAATGACTCTTGGGTAGGACATATCATATCTATATTTTTCACTCTTTCCCTAAAATGAGTCTTCCTTACATGCTGCTCCTACTGAGCCTTCTCCTTGGCTTCATGATTCTCTACTAACATCAATATTTTTGAGAAATATGTGTGTGTGGTGTGTGTGTGGATGTGAGGAGAGTATGGCATGTGAGGTGTGTAAGTACAGCTATGGGTGCATGTGAATGAATTACTTTCTGGTCCGCAGTAACACAAAGTTCATAACACAATGAAAAATAAATAAATCTGGGAGAAATCTTTTTCTTTACAAGAAAGTACACCAATGATATTTTATCCCTTAAATTTGTATGCAATGTAAGAAGTAAATGATCAATCCATTCTCTTCTTTTGCCTGTGAAAGAAAGATTATCCAAACTAATCTTGAAAGCTGCAAATGATAGACTCTGACACACAGATTAAGGGTACCTGAAATTATTAGTAAAGCTTAATATCAGGTAAGATATTTAACTTGTTGGTCTGATTTAAAAATCTGATTATCTGTGTTGTCTTAAACTCATAGACATTAGAGGACCACAGAAATCTATAATTAGGCCAAAACTTTGAAATCACTGAAGACATTATGAGTCAAATTCAGGGAAACCTATTAATAAGGTAGCAATTTTTCTTTAATTAGAAGTATTAATACATGTCCAAAGACTAGTATGGACATGCTTATCATTATTAAAGAAGTTGTAAAAGTATAAATTAGTGTTGAATACAGATAACACACAAAAAAAGAGTCACGTATCTTGATTTTAAATTGATTTATTTAAATCAATTCTCTAGTAATGGTTATATCTGGAAGAAATCTAAAAATGTTCACCCAAAGTTCTCAGCTCCTCTGTATTCAATAAAATATCAAACTAGGTACTGTTCTGAAGGAATTTTGAATATGTAATTAAAGTCTCAAGTCAGTTGATCTGAATATGCAAAATTATTTGGTTGAGAAAGATGATGCAATTGCATGAGCCCTTTATAAGCAGAAGAGAAAGGTAGAAAAAGTAGTCAGATAGACTCAAAGCTTAAGAAATATTCAATTCACCATTGTTAGTTTGAAGATGGATGTGGACATATGAGAAGGAGTGCAAGTGGCATTTAGGAGCAGAGAGCTACCCACAGCTAGCAACCAGCAAGGAAACATAAACCTCAGTCCTACAGCTTCAAGGAACTGATTCTGCCGATAAGAGGAATAAGTTGGAAGCAGATTTTTCTGCAGATCCCCCAAATACAGCCCATCAAGACAACATCTTGACTTCAGCCTTTGGAGACCCTGAGAAGAAAATTCAGCATGTTGGCTTTCTTATAGACAGAACTATAAGCTAATAAATTTGTGTTGCTCTAAGGCCTGATGCTAAAGCTGAAACTCCAATACTTTGGCCACCTCATGTGAAGAGTTGACTCATTGGAAAAGACCCTGATGCTGGGAGGGATTGGGGACAGGAGGAGAAGGGCACGACAGAGGATGAGATGGCTGGATGGCATCACCAACTCAATGGACATGAGTTTGAGTAGACTCCAAGAGTTGGTGATGGACAGGAGGCCTGGCATGCTGATTCATGGGGTCACAAAGAGTCAGACATGACTGAGTGACTGAACTGAACTGAAACTGTTTTATATGTGACAATTTGTTACAAAGTAATAGAAAGCTAATATAGACTTTGGTATGAGGTGCTCCCAGAAAAAATACACAGAAAATGGCAGTAGCTCTGGGATTAAGCACTGAGTGGAAGCTGAGAGGAGTTTGAAGAGAACCTTAAGGAGCACTACAGAGGAAGCCTGAGTTGCCATGAACAAACTGTTAGTTGAACCACAGATGTCTATACATGACTAGGGAGGGTTCAGAATGAAGCATGAAACATTATTAAAACTACAGAAAGAGGATCATTATCATATTGTGGCAGAAATATAAACAGAATTTTGTCCTGAATTTATGTGGAAGGCAAACTTTCTTTTTTTTTTTTTTAATTCATTTGGCTGCGCTGGGTCTTAGTTGCAGCATGTGGAATCTAGTTCCCTGACCAGGGAGTTAACCTGGGTCTCCTGAATTGGGAGCACACAGTTCTAGCCACTGGACCACCAGGAAAGTCCCTGGAAAGCAAAATTTCTAAATAATAAACATAGCTATTTATATGCATAGATTTCCAAGCAAAGTGTTGGAGATACTGCCTGGAATTTTACTTCCTGTTTATAGTAAAAAGTGAGAAGAAAGAGACAAATTGAAGAAAGAACAGTAAACAAAAAGGAACTAGGACTTGATCTGAGAAATCCTCAGCCTATCCTATGACAAAAAACTGCTAAAATTAATAAATTGCTTCTGAAAGTGTACCAGAGGAAAAAATCTTGTGTGGCTGGGCACCCTTTTGCTCAAATCTTGGAAATATCAAAAAGGTCAGAATATTAAGTCATAAGAGAGTAAGGATTTGCTTCATAGATCTTCTTAAAATGGGGGGTTTTCAGAAAGCTTAAGGGTACTATCCATCAACCATTTCAACAGAAGCCAAAGATGGAGAAGAGATTATCTCAAAATGTGTTGCGAACTTGAGATTTGTCCACAGGATGAATCCCTGTGCCAAGGAAGACCCACAAGATTCTTAAGAAATCTATGTCAACAGAAATACTACTAGCATAGACCAAAAAATATATATATATATTACAAAAGGAGGTTATTGGAAAGGAGGTTATTGGACCCCCTGAAATTCTACTGACAGAAATGGGCCAAGAGCCCAGAGAGAGAACTGAGAGCTCAGTGGGGAGAGCTGAGAGCCACAGAGATTTCTTTCCAGGCTTTAAAACCTAAATAAGCCTGCCTAGATGGATTTCAAAACTTCTTTGAACTAAAAACTCCCTTTTATTTTCCTTCCCTACCCCAATTTTGAGCCATAATGTCTGTAGCTATTGCCTTCTTGATGCCCCACCATTTTATGTTTGAAGCAGATTAGATGTTTATTTGGGCGTCCTTGGTAGTTCAAATGTAAAGAATCTGCCTGCAATGTGGGAGACTCGTGTTCAGTCCCTGGGTTGTGAGGATCCCCTGGAGAAGGAGATGTTTATTTAGTATCACAGATAAACAGCTGATAAGAACTGTGCCCAGGAGCCTCATCTGCACTGATTCAGATGCTTTAAATAATGAGATTTTTAATTTTGAGATGATGTTGTGTTGGAATGAGACTTTCAGAAATCTTGAAATGAGATGAATATAACTTACATGCAAAATGGACGTGAATCTGTGGGGACCAGTAGACTGAAGTAGATAAAACTATGGTCATTCAAGGTATCCTGTCCTAATCACCAGGACCAATGAATATGCTATTATAGCACTCCCATGATTACATCATGTTGTATAGCATGGTTGACCTTAAAATAAGGAGATGAGAATAAATGCTAAATGGACCCAAGATCTAAATGTATCAATAAAAAATAAAACCAGAGCAATGCCAAAAAGAAATTCCTTTATAATCTGCAGTGAAGAAAGCCTAACTATGACTCAAAGGCTGAAAGTAATAAAGAGAAAAAAATAAATTTAAATGCATTTTTAAAAAATAGAGAGATTACACAAAGCCCTAATGTAATTTAATCTAATCATAAAAGAAAAATTGTCTAGCTGGTGGCCAAGTAGAGGGCTTCCCAGGTGGTGCTAGTGGTAAAGAACTTGCCTGCCAACGCAGGAGACATGAGACACAGGTTCGATTCCTGGGTTGGGAAGATCCCCTGGAGGAGAGCATGGCAACCCACTCCAGTATCCTTGCCTGGAGAATCCCAGGGACAGAGGAGCGTGACGGGATACAATCCATAGGGTAGCAAAGAGTCGGACAAGACTGAAACAATTTAGGGGAAAGCCAGGAGAATGATTCAACATGCCTTTGATCACTTTGAAGATGAAATGGGCATGATCCAAGGCAGGCAGATAACCTCTAGAAGCTGAGAACCACCTCCAGCCAGCATCCCCCACTGTTAACAATCTGAATAAGCCTGGAAACAGATCATCTTCCCAACAAAACCACCATATAAAAACCTATGGTAGTTGCCCCTTTAATTTCAACCTTGTGAGACTAATCAGCTGAGCCCTCCTGGTTTTTTGACTCATATAACAATAAGTTGTGTAATCAAATAATATATGAATGTTGTTTTAAGCCACTAAGTTTGTGGTAAATTGTTGAACAGCAATAGAAAACTAATATCATTTTGAAAAAAAAAAAAGCCTTTGTAAAGACTTTTTGGCATCAGAAATCATCTTGCTATTGGAATGCTATTCATTTTAACCAAAAAGCAGATATATTTTCTCTGATTCAGACTGTGAAAATCATTTGTACATGAATCTAGAAGCAAAATATGAATCTTCAAAATTTCCTTTTCAATTTGAAATTTTAAGTATAAAAATGAGAATTCAAATAAATAAACGGATCAGTGAAATAAAGCAGAAGTTTTTATTCCTAAACATTTTCTAGTTAATTAATTTAACAAATATTTTTGAGCACCTACCATGTAGCAGACTCTTTAGGTACTATTAGTAATGGAAAAATAAACCATGTAGTTGCTATCTTCAAGAAGCTCAGAAGACAGATGAACAATAATCCCTATAATAATGACCAACATTTATTGGCTACAATTTATATGCCAAATGTTATGCTAGGATTTTACCTATTCTTTTCAACAAAGAGATGAGTCCATGACACAATAGATGAATATACTAGGCGACACTTACAGTACAAAAGAAACTAGCAAACATGGCTCATAAAGGAACTTTGAGCTGTTAAACTGATGATTAAGGACTCAAAAGACAGGATAAAGAGGAGCATTCAAAGTAGAGAAAATAGTGTGTAATAAGTCTTGAGAGCATGAAACAGTGAGGTTTATTTGTGAAGGTTGTAGGTACACTAGCTTGGCATGAGAAAAGATGGTAACATTGAAGAGACAGGCAGCAATGGAAGAACTTCTATGCTTAGCTAAGAAATTACAAACTTTTGCTCGCTGTCCCAAAAATAGACCTTTTACTCTTTGCCACCTACTTCCTTATTCTTGTGTTGAAAGAGGTTGACCTACCTTGAAGAGAATACAGACAAGAAAACCCCAGTGAAAAACTGCTCAGTGAACCTCAAAATGCTTGCATCTCAAAGATGGAGATCAGTTTTTCACTCTCTTCTTTCTCATCTGTTTTACTTTTTCCTTCTTTTAAGTAAGTAATCCAGGACCAAATCATTTAGCTGTATGTATTAGATTTCTAAAACTGTACACTCATTTTGAGCACTTACCTTAAAAGTTTTACACAGAGAGGTTACACTATTTACCTAAGTCCTGTAACTAGAAGGATGCTTATCCAGAATCTGGGTTCAAGCATTCTGACTATATCTTAAATTACTTTTGTAGTTTTCACATAACGATGTTTGACAATTAAAGTTTTTATATTTTATACATAAAATATTTTAAGTATTTATAAAAACAGTAAAACTTTTAAGGTAAGTGCTCAAAATTAGTATACAGTTTTAGAAATCTAATACATACAACTAAATGATTTGGTCCTGGATCACTTGTTTAAAGAAGGAAAAAGTAAAACAGATGAGAAAGAAGAGAGTGAAAAACTGATCTCTGTCTTTGAGATGCAAGCATTCTGAGGTTCTCTACTCAGTCAGGGTACCTTAGAGTTCCGGGTTGTACAAAGACAACAGACGTGTACCTTCTTACAAAATCTTAGGGAATTTAAGAACATCATGCCCAGGAATACCATGAAAGCAGATTGGACTCTTCTTAAATCTGACCCAGCAGAAAACTTGCATCCAGATTTTTATGTAAGATTTCCTGACAGCTATTACAATTTCTTCTCAACTTTCTTTTCTACATACACACACACCCTTCCCGTCACTACAGTAATTCATATTTAATAGTGATGATCTATGATATTTGACAAATGAGTCTTGCAATATTTCCCTTTTGATTTTCCTATCTTTTAAAAAATATGTTATTTCGTATTTAGGTTTTCTGCCCATTTTTGAGTGAGTTATTTGTTTCTGTGTATTGATTTTGTAACCTGCAACTTTACCAGATTCACTAGTGAGTTCTAGTAGCTTTCTGATAGCATCTTTAGGATCTCCTATGCATAGTGTCATGTCACCTGCAAAAAGTGACAATTTAACTTCTTCAGTTTGAATGTTCAGCATTGCTAGTTATTAGAGAAATCAAAACTACAATGAGACATCACCTCACACCAGTCAGAATGGCTATCATCAGAAAATCTACAAATAACAAGTCCTGGAGAGGGTGTGGAGAGAAGGGAAACCTCCTGCACTGTCGGTGGGAATGTAAACTGGTATAGCCACTATGGAGAACAGCATGGCAGTTCCTTAAGAAACGAAAACTAGAGCTACCATATGACCCTGCAATCCCACTGCTGGGCACATATCCAGAGAAAAACATGACTCAAAAGAAACATGCCCCCTAATGTTCATTGCAGCACTGTTTACAATAGCCAAGACATGGAAGCAACCTAATTCCATCAACAGAGAAATGGATAAAGAAAATGCAGTGTATATACAAATGCACTGGAATATTACTCAGGCAAAAAAAAGAATGAAATAATGCCATTTGTGGCAACATGGATGGACTTAGAGAATGTAATATTGAGCAAAGTAAGTCATGCAGAGAAGGAGAAATGTCATCTGACATGCCTTATATGTGGAATCTAAAAAGAAACAGTACAAATGATCTTACTTACAAAACAGAAACAGACTCACAGACTTCAAGAACGAGTTTATGGTTGCAGGGGGAAGGATGGTGGGAAGGGAGAGTTAAGGAATTTGTGATGGGCATGTACACACTGATATATTTAAAATGGATAGTCAATAAGGACCTACTATATAGCACATGGAATTCTGCTCAGTGTTACGTGGCAGCCTGGATGGGAGGGCAGTTTAGGAGAAAATAGATTAATATATATGTATAGCTGAATCCCTTTGCTGTTCACCTGAAACTATCACAACATTGTTTGTTAATTAGCTATACACCAATACAAAATAAATAGTTTAAATATATACATATATTATTTCCTAAAATACAATCAGTCATAATCTCAAACCATTTTGGATTTCCAAATGCCCTCCCCTATGACAATGTCAATCATGGAAGACAGTATTTTCAGGGGCATAGGTTTTACGTCCAGAAGAAACAACTGTCTATTTTTTTGTTTAGCTCTCCTGTATCTATCACAACAGTTATAACCAGACCCAAGACAAAGAAGAATGCCAACAAGTTATCTTCAAAGGATAAAGATTCTCACCCCAAAAGCTTTTAACTAAGTGAAGAAAGATGTTGATTATTTAAACAAGATTTTTTAGACTTGGGAAAGTTTACTTGTTTATTCATAAATTTTTTCTTGGGTTTAGAAAAAGAGAAAGGGGAAAATAAAATAGCTCCATGAATTTTAAATTGTGGATAGGAGTCTTTATAAAACTTAAACAGGCATAGGTATTAAGTGGTCGACTCTACCCACACTGGGCAATTACACTACTGTTCAAAATACTTGCAGCCTCTCTCTTTATCCCTTCCCCTAAAAGAGGCTGCATATTCCCAGCCTGTTTAAATCAAGCATGGCCATTAGACATACTTTGGTCAAAGAAATATAAGAGATGTGTCCTGCCCCTTCCAGGCAGAAACTTCAGGAGCCAAAACACTGTTCATCATGTAACTGGTAATGTTACAAACAGAAACAGCTCCATATCATTTAACCTGGCACAAAGTGATGGGAGCAGACCCACAGCTGACCTATAATGGAGAAAAACTGTGAGGCAGATGTAAGCTTTTCTTTGAAAGCCACTGAAATGTTTAAGTTATTTGTTATTACAGCCTAACCTAGCCTATCCAAAACTAGGAGGAAATTTCCTATTTGCCTAAAAGAAAGAAGGCCCTAAAGAGTGAAACATTGGAAGTATGCTCCCTTATCAACAATGCTGTATAATATTTTATTGGAAGACCTAGCTAGCTCTGTAAGACAAGAATGGATAATAGACGGGTAATAGATAATAGAGGTACACATGTGTATATATATAAATACATAGATAATGTAGATGTTTATTTATATTATGATATCTATATATATGCTATAAATATGTGATTTTTGTTATTACGTACACATGTATGAGGGGCTTCCTTCCCTGGTGGCTCAGCTGGGAAAGAATCCGCCTGCAATGCAGGGGACCTTGGTTCGATCCCTGGGTTTGGAAGATCCCCTGGTGAAGGGAAAGGCTACCCATTCCAGTATTCTGGCCTAGAGAATTCCATGGACTATACAGTCCTTGGGGTTGCAGTCAGACACGGCTGAGCAACTTTCACTTTCACAGATGTATGAAAGGCAAAGCAAAAGTGCTATTTCTACAAAAGAGCTGACAGTCGAATAACTACAATCAATCAGAGACTTTAGTAGTGTTGCTAGATGCATGGGCAATGTAACAGACAATCAATCATAGTCCCATACACCAATAACAGCTAGAAAATGAGATTTTTTTGGTTTTTATTTATAACAGCAATAAGAGATCACAGATCCCGCAAAAGATGACATGAATAAATGATAAAGTACTATTGGAGAACACTTCAGTTCAGTTCAGTTCAGTCGCTCAGTCGTGTCCGACTCTTTGTGACCCCATGAATCACAGCACGCCAGGCCTCCCTGTCCATCTCTAACTCCTAGAGTTCACTCAGACTCACGTCCATCGAGTCAGTGATGCCATCCAGCCATCTCATCCTCTGTCATCCCCTTCTCCTCCTGCCCCCAATCCCTCCCAGCAGCAGAGTCTTTTCCAATGAGTCAACTCTTCACATGAGGTGGCCAAAGTACTGGAGTTTCAGCTTTAGCATCATTCCTTCCAAAGAAATCTCAGGGCTGATCTCCTTTAGGATGGACTGGTTGGATCTCCTTGCAGTCCATGGGACTCTCAAGAATCTTCTCCAACACCACAGTTCAAAAGCATCAATTCTTCGGCACTCAGCCTTCTTCACAGTCCAACTCTCACATCCATATGTGACTACTGGAAAAACCATAGCCTTGACTAGATGAACCTTAGTCGGCAAAGTAATGTCTCTGCTTTTGAATATGCTGGAAAACACTTAAGAAGATCTAAATAAATGGAAATCTCAATTCAGTTCAGTTCAGTCGCTCATTCGTGTCCAACTCTTTGCAACCCCATAAATCGTAGCACACCAGGCCTCCCTGTTCATCACCAACTCCTGGAGTTCACTCAAACTCACGTCCATCGAGTTGGTGATGCCATCCAGCCATCTCATCCTCTGTCAACCCCTTCTCCTCCTGCCCCCAGTCACTCCCAGTATCAGGGTCTTTTCCAATGAGTCAACTCTTCACATGAGGTGGCCAAAGTACTGGAGTTTCAGCTGTAGCATCATTCCTTCCAAAGAAATCCCAGGACAGATCTCCTTTAAGATGGACTGGTTGGATCTCCTTGCAGTCCAAGAGACTCTCAAGAGTCTTCTCCAACACCACAGTTACACCCCCAAATTAATCTATTAAATTGTTTAGTTACATCCAAACTCACAAAAGGTCAGTTTATTGAAGTTACAAAACTTTTTATCAAACGTATAAGAGTGAGCAAAGACCCAAGAATACTAAATATAATATTGAAGAGAAATAGTAAGATTCAAGATAAAGAAATACAATACTGAAGAAGAAGAATAAGGTATGGAGAATCACCCTACTGATCTCTTGGCTTACTATAAAGTAACTGAGACAGTGTAATATTGGCTCAGAGATTTAAGGAAAATAGATCATAAAGAAGGCTCAGAAGCAGAGAATATCTGAGAATTTAAGACATGCTGAAGATGAGAAAAATATTGTTAGGCCTTCAGGATGAGGCAAATAAGCCATTAAGAAAAGACTGATAAATTTACTATATTAAAATGTAAAACTAATGGATAATACCTCAAAAACACTATGAGAAAAAGAGTAAGAGGGAAGGAATAATGAAGCAAGTAAGAGAGGAAGTCTTGGAAAGGATATTAGCACTACATATAATCAGCAGAAAATCAGTAGCCAAAGAGTATCAGTATAAAAGTATAATGATAAAAATTAGAAAAGAATGAAAAGAGCAAATTCCTAGGAAAGGAAACCAGAATGGCCAATAAACATTTGAAAATATGATAAAGTATTAGCAATCAGGGAAATTCAAAGCTAAGTAAGATACAATCTCACTGTCCTGAAAATGTCAGAAGTTTGAAAGCTTGAGTATATGAAGAAGTTGGAAGATTTCATGCATAACTAGGAGGGTAAAGTGGTGCCGTATCTTTGGAGCACAATTTGGTCTTATCCAGTGAGGAGAAGATAGGCATTCTCTCTGGTCTGGCAGCTCCACTCCTAAGTAGGTACTCTAGAGAGACTCTCACGTGAATCCCCATGAGACACACACAAGAAGGGTCATCGCCCTACAGTTAATATTGATGAGGTTCTCATCCGTAACATGGGGATAAAATAAATACTAACTGCATAGGTTTGTTGAAAGGAATAGGTGAGTTAGAATATTTAAATCCTAACAGTACCTGAAATCATGCAAGTGTGTGATAAGCTTTGAAAAGAAGTCAAAGTGTTCGTCTCTCAGTCCTGTCTGACTCTTTGCAACCCGATGGATTGTAGCCCGCAAGGCTCCTCTGGTCATGGAATTCTCCAAGCCAGAATACTGAAGTGGGTTGCCATTTCCTTCTCCAGGGGATCTTCCCAACCCAAGGCTCGAACCCGTGTCTCCTGCATTGCAGGCAGATTCTTTACTGCCTGAGCTCCAAAGGAAGCCCCATGATAAGCATCAGCTGTTGTTAATAAATCCCCTGACTTTATTTGGATTCCCAGCATCTACCGCCCTATGCTCAATACTTGAGGTATTTTCCTTTGAAAGCTTTTCCTCTTCACAACTGCTGACCTGACTTAATGGGTAGTTCCCTAGGTCCCAGACAAGTCAGCTGGCCATGTAATAAGACTGCAGCCAGGCCTGCTGTGATCTGGGAGGGACTCGCTCATCCTCTTACATCATGTTTATGCTAAACCTTTTCTCCAGAGGTGAGCTGGGCAACTATCCCATTTTACATTCTCCCCAGTGAGGTCTGCCAAAGTTCTTCAAACTATTTTGATCTATGAGATTAATGAATGTTAAACCATGCCAATAGGTATTTCAATTTTACCCCTTAATGGAGTCTTCAAATGTAAGATTCTACTTTAAATAAATGTAAAATGAAAGAGAGAAGAAAGGAAGGAGGGAGGAAAGGGAGAGGAGAGAAGGGAAAGGAAATTGAAAGAAGAACTTCCAACAGCATGTAATTAATAACATAGAGAAATAGTCTTGGCAATTCTATCCAAAATTTCAACATGAGTAAATTTTGCATTCCACTCTTACCTATAGCTTTTTTATGACTCTTGTCCCTGTTTGAATAATTACTGTCATTCCCAGAATCATGTTCTTTGAAACTCTCAACCCTATAAACAAGTCATTGTTTAAGATTAATGGGTACTAACATAACAATATGTTGTATTTTCCAGATAACATATTGAGATTTCTAAATGGCCCCAAAATAGGTATAATCCATTCACCAGGATTCTCTAAAAGTCAATACCTTCAGTGTTAAAAGTTTTATTCACCATAGCCATTGAGTAAGGGAGAAATTCTGGAGGAACAGACTTTTAGGAATCTACCAAACTGCATTAGTTATCTGACTTATTTAGAGGTAAGACTGGCTCTGCAGTCTTACCTCCAACCCACCCCCTACCTGTTTCATGTTATAATAATGCTGCAAAAGGCATTAATTTGGTGGTTAAGAATGTATATTCTTTTTGAAGACCAATTGATTTATTTTCAAAAACTTACAAAGCATTACAATGTATCAGGCAAGTATTAATCTGCTTAGTTACAAGTCATGATTTGATTTTCATTTTACTCTGTGTTTTTCTGTTCTCACAGCTGACACTTGCTCCTATGCCATCTCCTGGTCTTTCCTCCCTTCCTCAAAACTGATAGACTGTAAGATATGAGGATGGATGGTGTCCATCGCCTGGGGGGAAAGATCAGCAACAGGTAGTCCAATAGCAGTGTACTGGGAAACAACCAAGGATTGAGTGAAGTTATGATATATTTAGCCAAATGAGCCACATGCCCCAACATAAAGGGACTTTCTCTGAAGTTAGTTTTGCTAAATCACTGAAGGGTTTTTTTTTATTCTTCTTCCATGGGGGAAGCTACTTGCTGACAGAATCTGTGTATGTGTCTAGAGATGTGTCTCTAGGTGTAGAGGACAATGGTGGGACAAGGTTCTGTGATCTCGAGTGATACACTTCATAGTATATGGCCATGATTAAATGAAACTAAAAATTGATCCTTATTAAAACTGTCAAAAGGATGAAAACCACATACAGAATTAAACAAATGCTGTTTATTTGGAGCTTACTGTAGTGAAAAAGTCAGCTACTATCTGTTTAGTTCTGGTAGGCTGGAAGGGACTTGAAAGGAGAGAAACCTTTATAGAGCGAAGGGAGGCTATCTTAAGAAATCTTTGGTTGGTCAGTGTTCTTTTAAGGTGGGATTTTCTACTGGGTGGGATTTGGAGAAGTAAGATGAGAAGACTTTCTAATTCACTTTTGGCAGCCTTTGATTGGTTCCCCACACTGGCTCGTAACTTAAAGCTTTCTGGGTTGGTTAAGGCCATATGAGTTTTCCTGTTTCAATAAAAGACTATCTGATCTTTAGAGGTCAAGGAATTCACAAAGGCAAATTGTTTATCTAGTAAACTCACTTTTAATGATGTTTTAAGGAAAATATGTTTGTTTCCAATCTGATTTTCACATATTTTTAGATCAAACATCCTGTATTGGTTTTTGGTGGTGCTGTAACAAATTACCACAATCCTAGTGGCTTAACACAAATGTATGGTCTATGGCTCTGTGGGTGAGAAGTCCTACACATGCTTTTCTGGACTAAAATCAAGGTGCCAGAAGCCTTACTTTCAGAGGTTATAGACGAGAATATGTTTTCTTGCCCTTTGCAAATTTTAGAAGTAGCCTGCCTTCCTTGGCTCTGGCCCCTTCTTCTGTCTTTAAAGCAACAGCCAATTGAATCTATCTGATATTGCCTCTATTGTCCACAAGTCTTAAATTTCTTTTTCTTTAAATTAATTTTTATGGAAGTATAGTTGTTTTACCGTGTTGTGTTAGTTTCTTGTTTCTTACTGTACAGCAAAGTGAATCAGTCATGCGTAAACATATATCCATTCTTTTTTAGATTTCTTTCCCATTTAGGTCACCACAGAGCACTGAGCTCCCTGTGCTATACATTACATTCTCATTAGTTATCTATTTGATACATAGCAGTGTATATATATCAGTCCCAATCTCCCAGTTCACTGTTAATGATTTTTATTACCTTCACTGCCACATACACATCATATCTATAAGTTTTTACAAAAATAGTGGTTATTTCCATTGTTCAGAACTCTTTACTCAAGCACTATATATAAAGTGAACAAAATGCCATTAAAAATAGTGCAATAAAATGCTTCTCTTAGGTCCGTACCATTTCTGTCCTTTATTGAGCCCATCTTTGCACAATGTTCCCTTGGTATCTTTAATTTTCTTGAAGAGATCTCTAGTCTTTCCCATTCTATTATTTTCCTCTATTTCTTTGCACTGATCACTGAGGAAGGCTTTCTTATCTCTCCTTGCTATCCTCTGCATTCAAATGGGTATATCTTTCCTTTTTTCCTTTGCTTTTCGCTTCTCTTCTTTTCTCAGCTATTTGTAAGACCTCCTCAGACAGCCATCTTGCTTTTTTGCATTTCTTTTTCTTGAGGATGGTCTTGATCCCTGTCTCCTGTATAGTGTCACAAACCTCCATCCATAGTTCTTCAGGCACTCTATCAGATCTAGTCCCTTGAATCTATTTGTCACTTCCACTGTATAATCATAAGGGATTTGATTTAGGTCATACCTGAATGATCTAGTGGTTTTCCACATTTTATTCAATTTAAGTCTGAATTTGGCAATAGGGAGTTCATAATCTGAGCCATAGAGATCAAATTGCCAACATCTGCTGGATCATCAAAAAAACAAGAGAGTTTCAGAAAAACATCTGCTGCTGCTACTGCTAAGTCACTTCACTTGTGTCCGACTCTGTGTGACCCCATGGACTGCAGCCACCCAGGTTCCTCCATCCATGGGATTTTCCAGGCAAGAGTACTGGAGTGGGTTGCCATTGCTTTATTGACTACACCAAAGCCTTTGACTGTGTGGATCACAATAAACTGTGGAAAATTCTTAAAGAGATGGGAATACCAGACCACCTAAACCACCTCTTGAGAAATCTGTATGCAGGTCAAGAAGCAACAGTTAGAACTGGACATGGAACGAAAGACTGGTTCCAAATCAGGAAAGGAGTACATCAAGGCTGTATATTGTCACTCTGCTTATTTAGCTTATATGCAGAGTACATCATGAGAAACACTGGGCTAGAAGAAGCACAAGCTGGAATCAAGATTGCCAGGAAAAATATCAATAACTTCAGATATGCAGATGATATCACCCTTATGGCAGAAAGTGAAGAGGAACTAAAAAGCCTCTTGATGAAAGTGAAAGAGGAGAGTGAAAAAGTTGGCTTAAAGCTCAACATTCAGAAAACGAAGATCATGGCATCTGGTCCCATCACTTCATGGAAAATAGATGGGGAAACAGTGGAAACAGTGGCTGACTTTATTTTTGGGGGCTCCAAAATCACTGCAGATGGTGATTGCAGCCATGAAATTAAAAGACACTTACTCCTTGGAAGAAAAGTTATGATAAACCTAGACAGCATATATAAAAAGCAGAGACATTACTTTGCCAACAAAGGTCCACCTAGTCAATGCTATGCTTTTTCCAGTAGTCATGTATGGGTGTGAAAGTTGGACTATAAAGAAAGCTGAGCACCGAAGAATTGATGGTTTTGAACTGTGGTGTTGAAGAAGACTCTTGAGAGTCCCTTGGACTGCAAGGAGATCCAATCAGTCCATCCTAAAGGAGATCAGTCCTGGGTGTTCATTGGAAGGACTGATGTTGAAGCTGAAGCTCCAATACTTTGGCCACCTGATGCAAAGAGCTGACTCATTGGAAAAGACCCTGATGCTGGGAAAGATTGAGGGCAGGAGGAGAAGGGGACAACAGAGGATGAGATGGCTGGATGGCATCACTGACTCAATGAACATGAGTTTGGGTAAACTCCGGGAGTTGTTGATGGACAGAGAGGCCTGGCATGCTGCGGTTCATGGGGTTGCAAAGGGTCAGACACGACTGAGCGACTGAACAGAACTGAACTGAACTGAAAATGCTAATTTTTGGAAAAATGAAATAAAACAATAGTTTGGTTTAATCATATTATGGATTAATAAGACCACTAAAATATTAGGAAAAACAGATAGAGTTCATTGTTTTCGCTCCAACTGCATGGCATTTGAAAAATAATAATAATCTCAGAACATGGATCTCTGATGAACTCCATTTCTTACCAAGTCCTCAGTTCGTTGTTTCTTTGGTTTTTACAGCCAAAGTTCCTGGGTGGTTGTTTTCTTCTTTTTGTTTTTCTTAATTTATCAACAAAGAACAGCATTTTTTTTTTTTTGCTTTTGTTGAAAATGTATTTTAGCAATTTTTTAAAATTAGTGTCCCTTTTCACATGTCAGAATAACCATAATCCTTCCTACCATTTGTTAGGAAGACTGTTGCAATTTCCATTTCCTTTCTTTAGTTGCATTAAATACTCTGATCATCTTATTCCGCATTTTGGTCAGTAATGTCTTCTTTATGCCCTTCAGCTATGTCTTTTCCCACAACCACTCTAAACCTTTTAACTTTTTACAGTTGTAAATGCTGAATTATTCTTGCCTTTCATCATAAGTCAATTCCTCCTAGACTCTTCAATTATCCCCAGACTCCTACTTTGAACGTTCTCCAATTGGATTGCACAAAAATAGTACAGTTGGTCCAGATTTGCTTTTTAATACTAACAAAGGCACTCACTTAATGAGTTTCTACCCCAGATGAGGCCCTCTGCTGAGTACTTTCTATACATCTTCTCATCCAGTCTTCCCAATAATTCTATAAAGTAGGAATTCAACTTAGACTCTGTGATTTCTGGAACTAGAAACTTTGAGTTCATGCACAGATAGTATCTGGGCTGTTTGTTAGTCACTCAGCCATGTCTGACTCTTTGCGACCCCATGAACTGTAGCCTTCCAGGTTTCTCCGTCAATGGGATTTTCCAGGCAAGAATACTGGAGTGGGTTGCCATTTCCTTCTCCATGTAACTGGGGAACCAGTGTATAAGCAGTCTGACCCCACAGTCTGTGTCCTGCCTTAAAGCTTCATCAAATTATTCCTGACAAAATTCAGGCTCCTGGGCCCAGCCCAGATCTTTCGAATTAGTATCTCTGAGGGAAAGAATGAGCAATATACATTTTTAACAAGCCTCCAGAATGATTCTTAGGCACATACATTTGAGAGTCACTGAACTGCAAGCCCACATTTTATGTGCTCCTTTCTGTATCTCCATCACCAAGCACAGTAACTGGCTAACAGAGAGTAAGTGATGAGGAACTGCAATCAACTATGCCTACCATAAGGAAAGTATATCGGCATTGATTCAGCATCTTTGGCTCTTTAGGAAAAGGTTCTATAAAAGTACTAGGAGAAATTAGTACTTTTACATTACAGTTGGGTACTCCTAACACTGGCATTGTGCCAGTATAGTGAGTGCCACCCTCCTTTGACTCACACCACAGTAAGGCTTTGCAAAGGTTTCTGTTACTGGGAGATCATCAGAAAGCTGAGAGAATATCACAAGACTGTTCATGATTTAAAATTATGTAAGCCTAGATTTTTAAAGGGCTTCCTAGGTGGCTCAATGGTAAAGAATCTAAATGCCAATGCAAAAAACACAGGAAAGTTGGGTTCAATCCTTGGGTCAGGAAGATCCTCTGGAGAAGGAAATGGCAACCCACTCCAGTATTCTTGCTTGGAAAATTGCATAGACAAAGGAGTCTGGCTGGCTTGTCCTCTCTCCTCTGTCCATGGGGCCACAAAGAGTCAGACACCGCTTAGCAACTGAGTACACACACACAGATTTTTAAAAACCTCTCGTTCACGATGTCCTCTTCTAGCTAATGCTTGCATACTACTAACTACTAACAGTATCCTGTGGTCTTCCATAGTCTGATAATAAATAGATGGTTAAGAATATTTACTTTAACCCATTAACTGAAGTAACCATCTCCTAAAGACATAATTAATTATGTACATAAATAAAATTACATCTAGCCAGCACACGACTGAGCGACCTCACTTTCACTTTTCACTTTCATGCATTGGAGAAGACAATGGCAACCCACTCCAGTGTTCTTGCCTGGAGAATCCCAGGGACAGGGGAGCCTGGTGGGCTGCCGTCTCTGGGGTCGCACAGAGTCAGACACGAATGAAGCGACTTAGCAGCAGCAGCCAGCAAAAACCTTTGGCTTATAGTAATGGGAGAACTGACAACTATAAAAGACAATATTTTAAAGTATGCTTCTTATTAAGGGAAAGACAAGAGGGTTTTGACCCTGTGGTATTGGGGGCTATACTGCTGTTTCTCTTTGATATTCTGCTTTATGGAAAACACGAGGTACTAAGTTGATCATCAAGATAATGATAAAATCTTTTCTAGGTAGTTTGGAATTGTAGAAAAATCAAACCAAATGAACTCTCAAAGTTTCAGCTCTGTTTATTCACTTAGTATCCTGCTGGCTAGGTTTCATGAGAGATGGGAAATTGGTACATATATAAAGTAATATATATTATTATAAATATATAATATTTTCTATTATAATTATAAATGCATATTTATTTTATAAATATAATAATGCTGCTGCTAAGTCGCTTCAGTTGTGTCCGACTCTGTGCGACCCCAGGGACGGCAGTATGTATGTATTTCTTCCACTGCTTCTTTCCTGCTTTAGGATGAACACAGCAGATGATAAAGAGGGCTAAAGGAGGCTTCATATTCAAGATTATGGCCTCTGGGTAAGAAGCAGTCCGAATATAAGCAGGAATTAACTCAATAACAATATGAGGTTCCCTTAACCCCTCTTCTGGGGAAATCACAGTCTTGGTCCTCCTCTTAAAGCCTGTACATTAGGCAGCCAACAATAATCGGTATTACTCCCTCCAAAGGAGCTGTTGCCTTTAGATGTTTTTCTGGTCCAGTTAAACTTCTACTCTTCCTTACTTGTGCATGTAGTGAAGAAGACATTGAGCTCTTTCTCCTCACCTCGTTTTCACTAGCACAATGTATACGAGAGTGCACCACGAGGATCCTTTATGCAAGTCTCATTTGAATTAATGATCCAAAATTTAAATTTAAAATTCTAAATCGTTGTACTTTCATCTCACATCTAATTGACTACAATAATCACAGAACTTATTAAACTACTCTCAGAGAGTTTATACTGTATTGAAGGTTGACAGTACCCCCAGCTTATCAGAAGCCCTCTTAATCAATGGAGACAATTTATATTAATTCTCTTGAACTTTCCCAACAGTTTCACACTCACAGAAATTCTCCAGAGGTTTATGTGGCTACTTCCCCACTGCCCCTTTCCTTCCTAGTTAGATCACAGGCCACATGTGGTTCTAAGAGTTGTTGGTTTTTTTCCCCCTTCACTTTTTCAAGATGCTTCAGAAGCTGCAGGTAACTTAAGCCTGCTTCTCTTTTGTGCTGAAGTCACTACCAGCTGCTTTGCTGATTCATTTCTTTAAGAGCCAAGCAAGAATCCTCTAGCTCCCAGGATTTGACCAAAGTGTTATTAGTCCATTGTCATGGGATGAGACACAATTAAAGTGCATCCATGTGCTGAGGGAAAAGGAGTGAAGAAGTGTCTGAGGCTGAATAGCCCTAAAACTTAAGGCAACCACTGGGCAAAATTCCTCAAATCCAAGCTTTCAGGGCATCAGATATATGCAATGTGGCTGCTAAATACTACAGAAATTAAATTAAACCATCAGAGTAAGGACAGACAGATCAAAGAAACAAAAACTGATAAACACACCTCAGATACCGTAGAGAAGACGTCATAAATCAGAGATGAAGAGGAGACGAGGCTGCAGTACTTGAGTTTGGGGAAATATACAATTTGTTGTTTAGTCATTCAGTTGTGTCTGACATTTTGCGACCCCATAGACTGTAGCCCACCAGGCTCCTCTGTCCATGGGATTCTCCAGGCAAGAATACTGGAGTGGGTTGCCATTTCCTTCCCCAAATATACAATTTAGATACTCATTGAGTATAAATTACACATGGATTCAAGTTATATTTAGTCATTAAACATATATTTTAATCTATGAAAAGGAAAAAGTTTTATAAAGTAAAAGCAATGAAAATAATTTAAAAGTTTAAGGTTTTTGAATAACCCAAAATTTTAAAGTTTGCAACATTAAACAGTAAATAAAAAAGCAAAAAATCTGAACAAAATCTGAAAAAAAATTAATATTTTGCAAATACTATAAAAAGCCCATGCTTAAAATAAGAAAAGAAACTAAGCCCTCATTGATAAAGGAACAAAGGTGTGTGCTAAGTCACTTTAGTTATGTCCAACTCTTTGTGCCCCTAAGGACTGTAGACTGCCAGGCACCTCTGTCCATGGGATTCCTCAGGCAAGAATACTGGAATGGATTGCCATGTCTTCCTCCAGGGGATCTTCCTGACCAAGGGACTAAACACACGTCTCTTAGTCTCCTGCATTTGCAGGCAGGTTCTTTACTCTTAGTACCACCCGGGAAGCCCAATAAATGAACAAAGGTAATGGATGAACAGTGTATAAAGAAAAATTACAAATGAATAGTGAATATTCAAAAAATGCAAAAAGTAAAAAGTAAAATGTAATACTACCTTATTTTAACCCACCAAATAAGGAAAAAGATTATACTCAAGAGCTTATATATTTTCAAGAGCTTAATAATGTGAGCATGCTCATAAGTACTGATAAAAATGACAACTAGTAGAGCCTTTCTGAAAAAACTTGGCAATGTAGTTCCATGACTAATCATTTATCATTAGAAATCAATAAAGTGTAAGACCAATATTTATGTACAAAAGAGTCTAATATTGTTTATAACAAAAATTGCTGTTGCAGTTCAGTTGCTAAATCACATCTGACTCTTAGCAACCCTATGAACTGCAGCACACCAGGCTTCTCTATCCTTCATCATCTCCCAGAGCTTGCTTAAACTCATGTCCAGTGAGTCGATGATACCATCCAATCATCTCATCCTTGTTGCTCTCTTCTCCTGCCATCAATCTTTCCCAACATCAGGGTCTTTTCCATTAAGTTGGCTCTTTGCATCAGGTGGTCAAAGTAATGAAACTTCAGATTCAGCATCAGTCCTGCCAGCGAATATTTAGAAGTGATTCTTTAGAATTCACTGGTTTGATCTCCTTGCAGTCCAAAGGACTCTCAAGAGTCTTCTCCAACACAACAGTTCAAAACCATCAGTTCTTCAGTGCTCAGCCTTCTTCATGGTCCAACTCTCACATCCATACATGACTACCGAAAAATCATAGCTTTTACTATATGGACCTTTGTCAGCAAAGTGAAGTCTTGGCTTTTTAATGTGCTTTCTAGGGTTGTCATAGCTTTTCTTCGAAGGAGTAAGCATCTTTTAATTCCACAGCTGCAGTCACCATCTGCAGTGATTTTGGAGCCCCAGAAAATAAAGTCTGTCACTGTTTCCCCTTTTTCCCCATCTGTTAGCCATGAAATGAAGAGACCGGATGCCATGATCTTAGTTTTTTGAATGTTGAGTTTTAAACTGGCTTTTTCATTCTTCTCATTTACCCTCATCAAAAGGCTGTTTAGTTCCTCTTCACTTTCTGCCATTAGAGTGGCACCATCTGCATATCTGAGGTTGTTAATATTTCTCCCAGCCAACTTGATGCCAGCTTGTGATTCATTCTGCCCAGCATTTCACATGATGCAGTCTGCATAGAAGTTACATAAGCAGGTGACCATATACAGCCTTGACGTACTCCTTTCTCAATTTTGAGCCAACCTGTTGTTCCATATCTGGTTCTAACTGTTGTTTCTTGAACTGCAAACAGCTTTTTCAGGAGGCAGGTTAGGTGGTCTGGTATTCCACAGTTTGTTGTTTCAGACAGTAAAGAATCTGCTATAATGAGGGAGACCTGGGTTTGATCCCTGGGTTGGGAAGATCCCCTAGAGAAGGGAACAGCAACTCACTCCACTATTCTTGCCTGGGAAATCCCATGGACAGAGGGGCCTGGTGGGCTACAGTCCATAGAATCACAAAGAGTGAGATACAACTGAGCAACTTTCACTCACTCACATTCACACAGCCAAAGGCTCTTGCATAGTCAGTGAAGCAGAAGTAAATGTTTTTCTAGAATTCCCTTGCTTTTCCTATGAGCCAACAAAATTTGAAAACAACTAAAACGTCTAACAATAGAGGAAAATTAAACAAATTATGATACATCTATAATGGAATATTACATAGCCAATACAACTCTGTTTAAAAGACTTAAATGAAATGCTTATATTATAATGATGATGTAGAAAAATCACAAAATTGCTTGTAAAATATGAACTCAACTCTATTCTTAAAGAACTATTTTTTAAAGTTAAAAGGAAGTAAACCAACATGTTAACTGGCCACCTCTGGGCAGTGGAATTATGTGTGATTTATTTTTCCAATTCTTTATCCTGATTAGTACTTTCTACATTTTTCCACAAAAGAAAAAAGCCAGAAGATAGCCACATGCCAAATAAGGAAAAAATTTTGCTATGTTTTTTAGGTCAATAATAATGTAATTGAGAAAAAAATGAGTAAGGTACAAATTTTAGCTTAGTTTGGTCTTAGAAGTCTGTTCTAATAGTGAAAAGTGTATAGACTATTTCCGACAGACAGTGTAAAACATACACATCAAACACATTACTTATTGGCTAATAAGAGAGCAAGTGTAGGAATAAAAGGGAAAGAATAAAATATAAAAATAAACTATTCTAATAAATATATAAAACAGTACTTATNTTGGCTAATAAGAGAGCAAATGTAGGAATAAAAGGGAATGAATAAAATATAAAAATAAACTATTCTAATAAATATATAAAACAGTTTCTTTCAATCATTAGCAAACATGTCTGACTTGACCATGTAAACTAAATTGCAATTTTAAGATTGTGTGTATGTTTAGGTTTCATTATTTACTTTCCAAAAGTTAATAGCTACCTTGTAAAGTTAGATCTGTAAACTTTATACAATGAAGTAAAAAACAATGCCATACCTCATTTACAGCATAAAAGAGTTTCCAAACTGGTTTCTACCATGAAATTTTTTTTTGGTCTCTTCCTTTCACTTTTAACCTTGAAAAGCAGTGGATCTACTTATAGAACTTTATCTGAACTAATAATATTTTTCTTTCTAAAAGACATAACAGCTCACTAGAAAAGATTCTCAAGGGAAAACAGTCTCACAATAACTATGCTATAAAGAAGTACTAAGAGAAACAGGACATTTTGAATGTCATTCAGCCAACAGCATGATTCTCATTCATTCAACATTTCATTCAAGCTCTGTATCTTCATGCATATTTTGTCCAAAAACATGTTTGATATGTAAACTAAAAATCCAAATCAGTGAATACTGAACTACAGGGTTTGATAATAATTTTTGTTATATACAAATTAGGAAAGTAGCTAATCATATTTGACATTAAAACAATACAAAAGTTTAAAAACAAAGGAATAAACTATTTGTGAGCAGAATACTACTGCTTTATGGTAGGCATTAAATTATATCCAGAATAATTTATACCAGGTAAGAAGTCAAGAATGTTGATTTTATTTTTTCCAAGATTATGTGGTCTATACCATTTACTGTATGTATTGAAAACTCTAGTTTAGAGACTGTCTTAGATACTGCTTTTTGTACCATATGTTATTTTACTCTTTACTTTTCATGAAAAAAATATTCTAGGGACTTGCATATATGGCCTTTTTTTTTTCCTTTGTACATTGAGCTTCATCACTTCTCTTCTAAATATAATCTCTTATCCCTTCTGAGTAAATCAGGAATCAAGAAAAAAATTATTTTATTCCTTTAGCTGCTCCCCATTGTCTATAGGATAATGTTCAAATTCTTTCCTTCTTCCATTTAAAGTCATGCACCTTGTTTCTTTTACTTTCCTGCATATCTTTTCACTCAGGTGGAAAAGCCTCACTCATTCAACTCTCCATTTTGTTCATACTCAGATCTGTATCATCCTTCAGTAGAAGACTGTGGTGGTGCAAGTGTAAGCTGATAGAATAAATGAAAGGAATAATACAGAATAGACACTCAGAAGTTGTTTGAAGGTAAAAACCAATTAAATTTCTTTCTTGCAAAGTCCTAAGTTATAGAGGCAAAGAATATGCAGGGAGAGGAGAAGGAAATCTGAAAAATGAAAATAACACTGTCTTGTACTACTGTTTGAAGGCTTCAGTTTTACGTATCCTAAAATCTTAGAGTGAAAATTTTTTTTTATATTTTTCTTTATACTTACACGTTTTTCATAGCTGTAGGCATTCAACAACACTTGTTGAATGAATGAACAACATCAATTTTTCCTTGATTGCCACTTTATTACTATTTCCTTTTGTCTAAAAAAATCTATGAATGTTCACATTTGTAATAAAACACTTTATTTATTTATGACAATTTGAATGGAAAAAGTTGAGATACTTGATAATATCAAGCATTAGAGAAGATAATGATCAAATGCAACACTTGCATGAGGGCTAAGGTAAGTTGAAACAACCACCATGGAAAACAGTTGGGCATTATTTTATAAAGACAGAACAAGTATGGCCCATAACCTAGAATTTCCACTCCCAGAGAAATTTTTACATAAAAACAAGAGAAACTCTCACACATGTCTTCCAAAAAGCTCACAGTGGCAATGTTTATAATAATAAAACAGAATTAGAAAAATCCAATGGTCATCTAAAAGAAGCTAGATAAACTGTAGTGTGCTCACACAAGGAAAAGTAAAATAGTATAGATACATAAACTACAATTTGCAACAATATAGATGGCCTCTTACATACAATAATTACAGTATGATGTTATAGCTCAAAGCAAGCAAAATTTAATACTATAGCAGCTAGGCATAGTACACTTTTTAAAATTTAAGACAGAATGACATATCTCTGTGTTGATTCTCAGGGTGCAGAGAAGAGGACGGAAGCAGCTGGTTCAGATGTAAAACACTGGTAGCATTTTTTAAAATTCAATGATGAGTTCCTTGGTGTCCATTGTATAATTATAGTTTAGAATTCACATATAAATTATATCTATTCTTGTTATGTAGCAAGTACCATATTTTTTAACTGATAATTAAAAAATGTTCAAAAATGGCATCCTAAAAAAAGATTTTGTTTTTAGGAAAAAACTTGTTGCAGTTAAAAGTGAACATAATTTGAAGGTCCTACCCTAGTGAAATGGCGATGTAATAACAACTAAAGCAACATCTGACGGTGCGAGACAGGATTATACTGAATTTACTGGATTCATTACTTGTTTTTACTTCATTAACTCATTTGCTCCATCAAAGTACTCTAAACAATAAACTTAGTTTTTCCAACATATGGGAAGAATTAGAAAAATCTTTTATTCACATTGTCATGCCCAGAACAATCTCTTTGTTTAAGCAGAACACTGGCTTTTTCCTCGAATCTATCAGGAACAAGGAGGAGGGGAAAAGTTATGACAAACATCAGTTCAAGTAATTTTGTTTGGTTTTTCTATGCATTTTTAGAGCAACTTTGTTACAAAGAGCTTTTCCAGAACTTTATGTTGTCTGATTGTGATACAAAACCTTTACATTCTGATTTAATATGAAGTTTATTAGAAACTGCAATGTACCTTGAAAATCTTGAGCCTATACTTTCTTGTTTTCTACCAAGAGAGTTTTGTCACTATTCTTTCATCTCCTTGGCTATTCTAGCATACTACCATCATACCTGCCAGTCTTTTTTTCCGTCTCCCTTAGGAAATCGTTCTAGTCCAGAAAAAATGTTTGCGCTATAAGGTCGTATCAAAAGTAGAGCATACCCTTGAATAACAACACAACACTTCTAATGGAAGTGATCTGTATATCTAGGAATTTTAAATATCCACTTTTCTATTATATGAATAAGTTTTGTGTTCCCATGTTTTGGGGGATTATGTCTTAATTTTTTTTATTCTTGAAAATAAAAGATATGAGTGAATGCCTGAGCAAAAAGTTTTCAAGCAATACAAATCTACTACTACAATGATCAGGAATTAGAACAAACCCAGGAAAGTTTGCTTCATTTGCATCTCTAAATTTTGTACTTACTCACTGTAGAAGAGAAATCAATAAGAGGATTGCATGGAAATTAAGTAACCAAGGTTAGAAATTTCTGAATCTCCTAAATGTCTCGAAGAGTTCTATTCCTTCTTATTTCTTATGCACCGTAGCCTTTCCCTTTGTCTCATTCAAATTTACAGATGCAAACTAAAGAGATACTAACCCCATAAAATTTAAGTGTCAAATCAATAAATATTTCCTGAACAGTATAGTAGATTAAAAATAAAAGTCTGCAGCCCATGCCCTAGTGTGTTTGAGAATCAGAAGTCTTGTTTTAAGGCATCCTTCCATACCCAAAATCTCTGACCAATGGTCATACAGCCTCCAGTGACAGGCAAAGCACCACCATTAAGGGGGCCCATTCCATCACCAGACAGCCTTGTTAGAAAATTTCCACATTAAATTGTAATTTATAGCTTTATAATTTTCCTAGTTTTGCTTTTTACCAACCTATTATAATAACAAACCTGTCCTCATGTTTCTATAAAGGTTTCAAAATAATGACTATTTAAAATGCCCTCTTTCTTGCTTTCCTTCCACTGTAACATTCCCCTTAAGGATGTTTTTCTTCAACAGAGTTCTCATTTTGTTCTCCTGCATAGCATTTTTCAATATAATTCTAAAAACATGATACCCAGAGCAGATGTACTATTTTGTGTGTAAATTATCTTACACCACAGACTCTAGACTTGTATTATTACAACCAAACCTAATGCTAGCTTTTATGCAATTCAGTAATTATTCATTCAGCAAACATTTACCAGGTAACTAAGTGTCATGCTTTAGGCTAGGCCTTGGGGATTCAAAATCAAATAGTCTCTGCCCTCAGATAATTATACTATAAGCACATGGGAACTTTATGATCAGTTAGAACCCTACTTCTTTTTCATCGGTATTTCTACAAGCAGATCACCACCTTTGTCTACTAAGAAAGTAAAAAAAATTTTCTCCAGCACTAATGAAGTTCTGACTTCAATCACAGAGTTCACTTTAAGAATGATAATTTTTAATTCTGGTTCTCTTTTCTGTATATTCTGTTTACTATCCCTTTAAACTTTCAAATCAACTATTAGGAAAAAAATCACTCTTTCACCTTCTTAAATGGCTTTTATAAAGATGAGTAGCTTGGAGTCAAGGACAGACACCTATTTCTACCTCTCTGCTCTATGTAAATCACCAGGCAACACACATTGGGTAAAATGTTTTTAACAGATCAGAATGTATCACTTCCATCACCAACCGTATCAAGTGCTCTCAAGTTTCACTGTGCACATGCTTTCCTGATTTATCATATTAGCAACTCTAATACAGAAGGATATAAAATAAATTATGGCTTGCTTCCAATGAACTTATTTTGAAGCCTTCTGATGTAACATTCTCTAAAATTCTCCAAAGTGCTCACAGGTTTTTTTGTTTGTTTCTGCATTCTAAACTTTTGCTAGAGAAGGTCAAGGCTATGGTTTTTCCAGTGGTCATCTATGGATGTGAGAGTTGGACTGTGAAGAAAGCTGAGCACTGAAGAATTGATGCTTTTGAACTATAGTGATGGAGAAGACTCTTGAGAGTTCCTTGGACTGCAAGGAGATCCAACCAGTCCATTCTGAAGATCAGCCCTGGTATTTCTTTGGAGGGAATGATGCTGAAGCTGAAACTCCAGTACTTTGGCCACCTCATGCGAAGAGTTGACTCATTGGAAAAGACTCTGATGCTGGGAGGGATTGGGGGCAGGAGGAGAAGGGGACGACAGAGGATGAGATGGCTGGATGGCATCACTGACTTGGTGGACGTGAGTCTGAGTGAACTCCGGGAGATGGTGACGGACAGGGAGGCCTGGCGTGCTGCGATTCATGGGGTCGCAAAGAGTCGGACATGACTGAGCGACTGAACTGACTGACTGATGTTCTTAAGTCTTATTCCCAGATTTAGGAAATTTCCGTTTCTTAAGTATATATGCTGACATATTTATTAAAGCATAAAGATATAACAAAAATAATTTATAATAATACATATAGTTGAGTCACATGGAAAACATTAAAACTCAGCAAACATTAATAAAGTTATATATAAGAATGGCATATTAAATTGAGACTGAAAAAAGATACCTTAAAATGGATACATTGTGCCAAAAAGAGTCTGACAGAAACCAATATATCAGAAAGAGACAGATAATAAAGTTGAATCTGCTCAGTGTGTCACTCAACAGAGCTGGATTCTAAATCCTTATACTGGACTTAAACCTCTCTTTTCATCTTCTGGAAATCTAACAATTAGCTGTCTACAGTTTTCGGTCACTTTTCACCTCCCACCCCTGCCCAACCACCACCCCCCATAAGGAAACTGTGTACTTGAAGAAGGTCAGTAACGCCAGATGAAGACAGGGACTTGTGGTGGGAACAGAAATGTCTGAGAAGAGGACGCCTCTGCAGCCTGTGCAGCCGAGATTGTCCAACTTTTCTTTCAGTTCCCAACTTCTTTAAGAGAAAACTTAGTAGCCCAATAACCAAAGCACATACAACTGAAGTTTCTCTGGTTGAAGGAATGGAACCCGTCTTCTAGGAGCTTGCCTCTCACACTTTCATATACATATGAATCTCATTTGAGAATTTTGCTAAACTGCAGTTCCCAAATCACTAGGTCTGTGGTGGAGGTCCAAGATACTGTTTTCTAACAAAGTCCAAGGTGATGCCCATGTTCCGACCCATGGACCAGACCTCGTAGAGCAAGACCCTGGGCCATCTTCTCAGTATTACCAACTTTCCCCCAAAGAATTATACTTCACATAGCCCTAGCATTTCCACCTGTTTTCTCGTAGCTGCCATCATCTCTGTTTATGGTAAGCACAACCATGCCCCCAACAATGACAAGTCCTAATATTTATAACTTGCGAATATGTTAGGTTTACAGGGCAAAGGGGAATTAAGTCTGTAAATGGAATTAATGTTGTTAATCAGCTGATCTTAAAGTAGGGAGGTTATCCAGGTAGATCCAATGTAATCGTAAAGTCCTTAAAAATGAAACAGTAAGTCAGAGGAAGAGAGAGACCTGAGTCTTGAAAAACCATCATGGTGATAGAGCATTGCTGCCTTTGAAAATGGAGAAAGGGGGCCAGGAGCTAAGGAATGTGAACAATCTCTAGAAGCTAAAAAAGGCAAGGAAGCAGATTTTTCCCTAGAGCTTCCAAAAAGGAACATAGCCCAACTAATACCTTGATTTAGCCCAGCAACCGGTGTCAGACTTCTACCCTGCAGAATTGTAATTTGTGATGATTTGTTAAAGAAGCAATAGAAAAACCAGTATACATGCCTCATGATGTTTTTCACTGAGTAACTAAAGAGCCAACTCTAATGATCTGTTATAATATCATGGCTCTCTCTCTCTCTTGCAGCCAAAGATGGAGAAGCTCTATACAGTCAGCAAAAACAAGACCGGGAACTGACTGGCTCAGATCATGAACTCCTTATTGCGAAATTCAGACTTAAATTGAAAAAAGTAGGGAAAACTACTAGACCATTCAGGTATGATCTAAATTAAATCCCTTATGATTGTACAGTGGAAGTAAGAAATACATTTAAGGGACTAGATCTGATAGACAGAATGCCTGATGAACTATGGATGAAGGTTTGTGACATTGTACAGGAGAGGGGATCAAAACCATTCCCATGGAAAAAAAATGCAAAAAAGCAAAACGGCTGTCTGAGGAGGCCTTACAAATAGCTGTGAATAGAGAAACGAAAAGCAAAAGAGAAAAGGAAAGATATTCACATCTGAATGCAGAGTTCCAAAGAATAGCAAGGAGAGATAAGAAAGCCTTCCTCAATAATCAGTGCAAAGAAATAGAGGAAAACAACAGAATGGGAAAGACTAGAGATCTCTTCAAGAAATTAGAGATACCAAGGGAACATTTCATGCAAAGATGGGCTCGATAAAGGACAGAAATCATATTGACCTAACAGAAGCAGAAGATACTAAGAAGAGGTGGCAAGAATACACAGGAGAACTGTACAAAAAAGATCTTCATGACCAAGATAATCATGATGGTGTGATCACTCATCTAGAGCCAGACATCCTGGAATGTGAAGTCAAGTGGGCCTTAGAAAGCATCACTACGAACAAAGCTAGTGGAGGTGATAGAATTCCAGTTGAGCTATTTCAAGTCCTGAAAGATGATGCTGTGAAAGTGCTGCACTCAATAAGCCAGCAAATTTGGAAAAATCAGCAGTGGCCACAGGACTGGAAAAGGTCAGTTTGCATTCTAATCCCAAAGAAAGGCAATGCCAAAGAATGCTCAAACTACCGCACAATTGCACTCATCTCACACTCTAGTAATGTTCAAAATTCTCCAAGCCAGGCTTCAGCAATATGTGAACCGTGAACTTCCAGATGTTCAAGCTGGTTTTAGAAAAGGCAGAGGAACCAGAGATCAAATTACCAACATCTGCTGGATTATGGAAAAAACAAGGAGAGTTCCAGAAAAACATCTATTTCTGCTTTATTGACTATGCCAAAGCCTTTGACTGTGTGGATCACAACAAACTGTGGAAAATTCTGAAAGAGATGGGAATACCAGACCACCTGACCTGCCTCTTGAGAAATCTGTATGCAGGTCAGGAAGCAACAGTTAGAACTGGACATGGAACAACAGACGTTCCAAATAGGAAAAGGAGTATGTCAAGGCTGTATATTGTCACCCTGCTTATTTAACTTCTATGCAGAATACATAATGAGAAATGCTGGGCTGGAAGAAGCACAAACTGGAATTAAGATTGCCAGGAGAAACAACAATCACCTCAGATATGCAGATGACACCACCCTTACGGCAGAAAGTGAAGCCTCTTGATGAAAGCAAAAAAGGAGAATGAAAACGTTGGCTTAAAGCTCAACATTCAGAAAATGAAGATCATGGCATCTGGTCCCATCACTTCACAGGAAATAGATAGGGAAACAGTGAAAACAGTGTCAGACTTTATTTTGGGGGGCTCCAAAATCACTGCAATTGATTATTTCAGCCATGAAATTAAAAGATGCTTACTCCTTGGAAGGAAAGTTATGACCAACCCAGATAATATATTCAAAAGCAGAGACATTATTTTGCTGACTAAGGTCCATCTAGTCAAGGCTATGGTTTCTCCAGTGGTCATGTATGGATGTGAGAGTTGGACTGTGAAGAAATCTGAGTGCCAAAGAATTGATGCTTGTGAACTGTGGTGTTGGAGAAGACTCTTGAGAGTCCCTTGGACAGCAAGGCGATCCAATCAGTCCATCCTAAAGGAGATCAGTCCTGGGTGTTCATTGGAAGGACTGATGCTGAGGCTGAAACTCCAATACTTTGGCCACCTCATGCAAAGAGCTGACTCATTGGAAAAGACCCTGATGCTGGGAGGGATTGGGGGCAGGAGGAGAAGGGGACGACAGAGGATGAGATGGCAGGATGGCATCACCGACTCGATGGACATGAGTTTGAGTGAACTCCTGGAGCTGGTGATGGACAGGGAGGCCTGGCATGCTGCGATTCATGGAGTCGCAAAGAGTTGGACACAACTGAGTGACTGAACTGAACTGAGAAAGTATTTGAGTGACACTTTCTCCCTGAATTGCTACTTCGTTGTAAGCTATGAGTTGTGTGTTCACTGCAGGGGTCTCTCTATGGAAGTCAGTGATTCCTGAATATAACAGTACAGTATACTTTATTGTACTAACTCAGCATCTGGATTTTCTTTTAGCCCAGTTGTTTTGCTGGTTTTAGAATAAAATTTTCTACTCATACTAATTGCCTTGAGTCTGACTTTAAAAATAACATTTCATTGTTTTTTAGTGTTCAAAAATGTATCACCATTACTGGTTTAAAAAATTTTTTTGAAAACCCATAAAATGATTTTTGTTAGTATTCTTCTTCATGGAATTTAAAGAGACATTTGCCACATTTACCACCAAATTAGTTTAAATATCAGCATTATAAGCTTTCCATGATTCTAAGCTAGTTAGAATTTTGGTTGAAAAGAATCAGTACAAGTATAGAAATTGAAAACATCAGGAACTGGGCCTCTTACATGAACAATCTTTAGCTTCCTAGAGATCAGGGGTGGGAGTGTCAGATGATAGTTAGCATTTTTTTAGCAATAACGTATTTTCACTTAAGGTATATACTTTTTTTAGACATAATACTATTGCACACTTAATAGACTACAATACAATGTTAACATAACTTTTATATGCACTGGGAAACCAAATGATTTGGTTTACTGCAATATTCACTTTATTGCAATGGTCTGAAACTGAACCCACAGTATCTCTGAGGTGTGCCTGTACATGAGTAAGGAGTCCATGAGGTCACGAATTCTCTATAAATAATTCTAACTCCAATCTAATTAAATCTGAGGACATTACAACTGTTTTCCTCCAGATCTCTTGAGTTACAGTTTAAATATCCTGCTCCTTCTGTTAAATTACATTTAAACCAGTATTTTAAAATAGGCAATATTTTGACAAATATCTGTATATTACTGCCTCAAGAGCAAAATATTAGTTAAACAAGCAATTAGATCAAATACAACAGTCAAGAAACACAGTCAACTAAGTATTTGCTAAAAAATCTTGCCTGAGATTGAACAAATATATACGCCAGCTGACATCTGTTTGATTCTGTCCTCCTAAGTAAAAATTGGTACTTTTGACCTGATATTTTTGTGCTATTAACTGTGATCAAAGCATCCTATGACAAATTGTACATGGATCATTGGAAAAAAGAAAGTCTGCTGAAAACTAGTTAGATCAAATCACGGGGAGGAAAGATTTATTTATTTTAAGCGTAAAATTAGTAATGTTGAAAGGTTTTGTGTTTTCTGAGTTTGTTACATCTGTAGCGAAAACAATATGTTTAGCACCATATATTGAATTTTGTTACTTTCTATGATCTTATGTTGCCTTTTTTCTATAGGGCAATACAATTAATATTTTATCATGTTTATCATTAAAAACAAAAAAATTTATCATTAGTCTTTTTCAACCTGTGACTTCACTTTTTCTTGTTAAGTAACAAAATTTTAACTAGTTAAGTATCATTTCCAATTTAATCATGAAAGCAACCAGAAAAACATAACCAAACTTACCTAAAGATTTGGATTGCAAAGTTTTCTTTTCCATGAAGGGAGGGCTAAGTAAGGTAAGTGGCTATGTGTAACTCAAACTGTGAAACACCTTCTCTAGTTAAAGAAATGCTTGTTTATACATAGCTACAGCAAACTAAAGCATATTAAAAAAGAATCAGAAGTACTCTCAACAAAGAATTTCTTTAATTTTTGATACAGGCCAAGCTCTTCATCTTTGAGAAATAGTTTGTACAGAGAAGTGTCCCAAATTCTTCCAACAGTGCAGTTCTAGCTGTTCCAAGTAATACATCTTGTCCTTTGTACATGAGAAAGTGTTTAGTAAAACCAGATGGCCAACTGTTTTCCTATTCTGAAGCACTTAAAACTGGCAAGAAGATATTTGAGGTCAGAAACCTTACAGATCATAATGACATGAACAGACACTTGAAAACTCTGGTTCATCCATAATTAGATTATTTCCATTATTCTCCACCCAACTCTTATTAAATCACAGTTTGTTATCTGAAAAATATTATTCTAACACACATAGAGCTCAAATCTCCTCCATCTCCACCTTTGTGAAAGTCTATACAAGACCTACACCATCATTTGAAGCACTCAGGAACCAGTGAGGAATTAAAACTAGATTTCAACTCAGCATTTAATCAACCTACCTTTATTACTGGATATCCTGAAGGTCATCCATGAATATTTAACTCAGAGAGGTCCACCCATGTGACAGGACCCAGCTTGACTGTAAAATCTATATGCAAAGGACAAATGGATATTTTAAGCCAGGGCTTCCCAAAGGAATTGCTTGCTGCTGCCGCCGCTGCTGCTGCTGCCGCTGCTGCTGCTGCTGCTGCTAAGTCGCTTCAGTCGTGTCCGACTCTGTGCGACCCCAGAGACAGCAGCCCACCAGGCTCCCTCGTCCCTGGGATTCTCCAGGCAAGAACACTGGAGTGGGTTGCCATTTCCTTCTCCAAGGCATGAAAGTGAAAAGTGAAAGTGAAGTTTCTCAGTCGTGTCCGACTCCTAGTGACCCCATGGACTGCAGCCCACCAGGCTCCTCCGTCCAGGCGAGAGTACTGGAGTGGGGTGCCATTGCCTTCTCCCAAAGGAATCGCTTAGTAATCTTATTAATAAAATGACTCTAAGTCAGCAACTCTAAAACAGGGACTGAAGATATGCATTTCCAATAAGCTCTCAAGTGATACCAGTGCTTCTGGAATGTGGCACATTTTGAATAACAAATTTCCTGGGCTAGACAATGTTCAGAATTCTATTGCTGCACTACTCTTAACTTTTCCCATGATTTCTCCCCAGCCTACTTATTCTCTTCTCCGTGACCCACTTTTATGACACCACATCCCAATACCCCTTTTATTAACTATTGGTGCAGCCATTCATTTTGTCACTTTATCTCTCCAGCTGCCATGTTTTTCATATTTGTGAAAGAAACATTTCATCTTATCTTTTATACTCTCTTGCCTCTGATTCTGTTTTGACATCACCTCCAGAGCTTCTTGTCCAGATAATAAGAGTGAAGAGAAAGAAAAAAAGAAGACACTGATGTACCAAAAGGAAGGATAAGTTAAGAAAGATGTCTTTGGAGAATCTGAAATCCATTTAAGAGTTATCAGATAATTAAACCTAAAAATTTGGTATCAGAGAAAGCTTACATGTGATCAACCAGTGATTAGAAAAGGGAAAGTAATCCCAGCAGACTAAATTAGGGGGCTTTATCAGAAATAGGAGGGATAAACTCTGCTTTAAAATTTGTATAGGAATTAGATTCGTGACGTGGTGTGAGGATAATATTCAAAGGAGAGAAAACAGTGTTAGCAAAGGTGCAAGGGTAGAAAAATTTAAGCAAAAGATTTGAGGAGATCAGTGAGTACACCCATCAGAGAGATACAAAAGGGTAATATAAAGTTACTGAATACCAAGTTAAAAAAAATTAATTCTATTCATTGGTTATGGAAGGCAGTGAGGTTATAGCTCAGAGTGACATGTCTGGAATAATCTCCCCACATTGCTGGGGACAGTTCTAGTTTACACCACTGACCAGATGTAATTATCATAATTATTAATATCCTCCCTTTCATTGTTCAAAGTGATCCAATTTGAACAGTAAATTACATAGTTGCCCTAGACATAATGAAATTAGTATTTCACACAAAGGGATTAGAATAGTGGTGGAAAGGGCAATGCACTCCAGTATTCTTGCCTGGAGAATCTTGTGGACAGAGGAGCCTGGTGGGCTGCTGTCTGTCCATAAGGGCTGCTGTCCATAGGGTCGAATACAGTTGGACACGGCTACAGCGACTTAGCGTGCATAGCATAGCATACAGTGTATAGGCCCAAAACATGTGGCTCACAAGAGGAGAACTGTATGGAATGCTAAAAGAGTGTATTTTCTTGGTGTGGTTATGCTGACTGTTACATGTGAATCAAACTTTTATTGTAGTTACATATATGTCTTGGATTTATAAAATATAGATAAATTAACCAAAGTTGTTAGTCTCTCAGCCGTGTCCAACTCTTTGGAATCCCATGGACTCTAGCCCACCAGGCTCCTCTGTCCATGATATTCTCCAGGCAAGAATACTGGAGTAAGTTGCCATGCCCTCCTCCAAGAGATCTTCCCAACTCAGGGATCAAACCTGGGTCTCCCATATTGTAGCCAGATTCTTTACTGTCTGAGCCACAAGGGAAACCCCAAATTAACAAAGTACCATGCCAATTTATAGATTCCGTTTTTTCATGAACTCTCAAAACTTGTGTTTTGAATTTTTCAAAAGACAAAATTCAGAACAAGATCAATGAAGGGTTGTACAGAAGTAACCTCTGAATTAGAACATATCGAGAAAAATTAAGAAGGCAATGGTAGTTTGAGAAACATGCATGAAAAGAAATAAGTCGAATGAAGACTCAGAGGCCTTAGAACTTACCTGGTTACAACAGCCCAGAGACAGGAAAACATGAAGGATAATTTTGAGTTTTAGGCTTAGATGTCTGACAATAAGAAACATAAAAGGGATTAAGAGAAAGGAGAGTTCAGAAGATGAGTTGATGGCATGATCTTCAAATGGACATATGCAATAGGCACTTTAATTTTTGCCCAAGAACTGGATCCTTCCCATTCATTTTTCACTTATAAAAGTCATATTTAAATTGTCTGTTATCGCTTACATATATTTGATCTAGAGAAAACTCAGTAAAATGACCCCTCCTGCTCCTGTGGAAATATCAGATTTCTGGTTTATAGGACCAACTTCAGAGACATGAAGGGTCAAAATATTTATGTGACTAACTTGACATTGCTTTTTGGAAATAAAATCATCAACACCAGGAAAACTATGAATTTCAAGGAATGGCTCACAATTCCAAAGAAAGGCAATGCAAAAGAATGCTCAAACTACCGCACAATTGCACTCATCTCACATGCTAGTAAAGTAATGCTCAAAATTCTCCAAGCCCAGCTTCAGCAATATGTGAACCGTGAACTTCCAGATGTTCAAGCTGGTTTTAGAAAAGGCAGAGGAACCAGAGATCAAATTACCAACATCCGCTGGATCGTGGAAAAAGCAAGAGAGTTCCAGAAAAACATCTATTTCTGCTTTATTGACTATGCCAAAGCCTTTGACTGTGTGGATCACAACAAACTGTGGAAAATTCTGAAAGAGANAAGCAGAGACATTACTTTGCCGACTAAGGTCCGTCTAGTCAAGGCTATGGTTTTTCCTGTGGTCATCTATGGATGTGAGAGTTGGACCGTGAAGAAGGCTGAGCGCTGAAGAATTGATGCGTTTGAACTGTGGTGTTGGAGAAGACTCTTGAGAGTCCCTTGGACTGCAAGGAGATCCAACCAGTCCATTCTGAAGGAGATCAGCCCTGGGATTTCTTTGGAAGGAATGATGCTAAAGCTGAAACTCCAGTACTTTGGCCAACTCATGAGAAGAGTTGACTCATTGGAAAAGACTCTGATGCTGGGAGGGATTGGGGGCAGGAGGAGAAGGGGACGACAGAGGATGAGATGGCTGGATGGCATCACAGACTGGATGGATGTGAATCTGAGTGAACTCCGGGAGTTGGTGATGGACAGGGAGGCCTGGCGTGCTGCGATTCATGGAGTCGCAAGGAGTCAGACACGACTGAGCGACTGAACTGAACTGAACTGAATGTCATCTTAGATATAAATGCCATGTCTGAATTCTATATTAGAAAGCAATTTTCATTAAAAATTGTAAATGGAAAAGAAAAATGGCTTGATGTATGTATGCAAGGATTAGTCTGTCGTCTTTTTTACCTAGATTCAGTTTACATCAGCAATATATTCTTGCTTTCTTCTCTCTTCTTCCAGTTTCTAAGCCAGATATAATTGGGGTTTGTTATTATCTGAGCAGGAAACATATGAGGGATTGGGGGTGGTAAAGTGTTGGAATGAGTGCTTTAAATCTGTCTTTCTATTTATTTGTCTACCCTTATGGCTCTTGTCAGTTCCCTAAGTCCAGACTGCTCAGACTTCAAATCCTATCTAGTGGGCCATATGTTTCCTCTTGAGTCTGACCAGAGACCTGACGTCCATACTTAAGCCCAGCCTCACCCTTGTTTTCCATCCTAGGTTCTAATGGCATTTCAAACTAAATCTTTTGTACTCTTGGATGCTTCTGGGCTTCTTACCACCCAAATCATGATGTTAAAGCAGGAAAAATAGCTTAGGGAGCACACACTCAGTTTATAGACGAGGAAACTAAGCCTGGATAGTTTAAATAGGCAAAATCATACAGCAAATTGGTGGCAGAATTGCATCTAAAGTCAAATGTTGTGTCTTCAAGTTCAAGGATTTGTTTACCACAAAAAATTTTTTCCTTAGCTGTGGTCTCAGCACTGAGACCAAATTTAGCAATAATTGTATTTTGATCCTTACCATTTATATACATATATTTCATCCTATCATTTGTATCTTCTTAGAAAGTTTCATTTACAAGGTACTGGTAATTCATTTTCACCTGAGATACTCCTATGGTAAAATGTAATAGCTACTGAAGCAAATCACTAAAAACAAATTAAATTCAAGTGACAGAGAAATAATATATTACCAGTTTGAAAGGACATGGGAAACCTAAATGATGCTCAGTAACTATTAGAATGAAAAATCAGAAATGGCTCAAATACACTGTCACCTTAGTAATGTTCTTGGAGAACTGCTACCATCAAGGAAAAGTTTCATGCAGTTTTTACAAGAAGTCAGAACTTTAAGATTTCCCAGGAGTACAGAACTAATTCAGTTGTAAAATACTGATTCAGAACTGTTTTCAAAGAATAATTCCTTATTCTAAGTTGCCAACGCTGATGCTCTAACAAGCTGAAACCCATTCTGTGTACAGACTTCAATTCCATGTAAAGATAAATTAAACAAGCAACAACACAAATGCTATAACCCAACCATGATCATTGCTACCAAAAAAGAAAAAAAAATCATAGAATTCCAGAGTCTCAAATGTACATCTTGTTCCAGCAATAACCCACATGAATTTTGTCCTTTCCCACTGAAAACCAAAACACTAATTTAAGTGCTTCAAAGCTAGTATGGTTTTTGTGCAAAAGACTTATTGGATGCCTGACAGGGAAATAAATCAAGAGATGGTGAAAAAAAAATGTTTTGCACAAAAGAGTAAGGATTTAGAATCCAGGTCAATGTATTCTTTTCCTCGCCTTTTTCTACTTTCCATAGCGAGTCCCAGAGGAGAAGACTAGGCATAAATAATGAGACAGGAAGAATGAAAATTTGAACATCTAACCTCTCAAAGCCTCAGTAGAAATATATCAATAGAAAAGAAAGATAAAAGCCGAGGCTTGCTTGATCTCCCAGTTACTCTCAGGAGTGGGTGCTGGGTTTTGCTAAAAACTTTTTATATGTGTGCGTCTTTACATAGAGAAAACAGAAATAAAATAGAATATAAAAATAACAAGGCTTCTTATAAAATGCCTTTATAAAATTAACAAAATCAACCTCAATCAGAAGAATTATTAGTTTTGGGGTTTTTTGTTTTTGTTTTTGTTTTTGCATTGAGGAATATACTATATAGACTTCTTCTGAGCTAATGAAAGGTAAGAAGATATTTCACATTTATGTCCCACGTCAGGAATTACTATACCTCTGTTGGATGTTTTCTCCGTCAGTAAATTGAGTGGCTTGGATGATCTTTTTTCTGACAGTTTTAGTCCTGCAAATATTCATTGTAATGGCAAAAAGCCCAAATGTAGATGAATCCCCCTTGCTACACTTCTGAAAAAATCTCAGGATGAAAAGTAACCCAATTCATTGAAAAACTATTGTGTTCCTGGTTTTGATGCTGAGGGCATTAAATACAATATTTATAGCAACCTTAGGAAGCAGACATTATTGACTTTCTGTTAGAGACTATCATGACTCAACTGAGCCAATGAGGAGTATGAGAATTCAAACCTAAGTGTGCTGCCACTAGTAACTGCAGGTAATCAAACAAGTACGTGAATTAGACAATGATTTATTCCATTTACTGAAAAGACCATATAAGCTCATTTAATTGCATTGGCTGATAACTACAGAAAAACTGCTTGTGTAATAACTTTAATAGGTAGGCTATTCTGAGACAGCACCATGATTATTTTTTCCTTAAAACATCACTGATGACATACAAGTACTAAATTCTTCTAAGTAACTTAGCAAAATCCCCATGCTATTCAGTGCATCAAATTTGTGAAATGCATTTAATTGTTCTCTTATTTCCCCCTACATTTCCTTATTAGAATGAATAGTTGGTGATAAGATGATTTCACAGATGAGATTCCAAAGACCTGTTACAAGATGAAACTTGAAGTTGATTTCTGTTAATAGATGTGTTTGCTCCAACCTTCAGTTTTGCACAAGCATGTAAGGAACAGCCAACCGGAAACTCAAATACAGCCTGTGACCAAGGAACAGTGTGTGTCTATGACACTCTCAGCACATAGAGAGAGCTAAGTCATGTTGACCTGATTGAAATCAAGCTGTCATTAAGTGAACTGTCTGGACAGAATGATCTATGAACTCCTGATGGCCTCTCCAAAAACCCAAGAGTTCTCTGTATGCATTAGTTCCAAATATAGTCATATATTCAGTTACCAAAAACCTCAGACGTGCATGAAAATGTTAGAGAAGGGCTTCAAATCTACTTTCAATCCAGAATCACTTTCTGACTTATCGGAAGAGGATGACAGTGTTGGTTACTCATTTATCTTACTGAGAAGGCAATAATCCACATAATATTCAATAATCAGAATCTCTTAAAATAAGATATTCCTCTCCTTTAAGACCCTGAACTTTACTTTCTTCAGAAAGACGTGTTTGGTGTTAGATTCCTCTTGCTCAAAGGCATGTTACTGCTGAGTGAAATAACAAAACTATATTATTTAAGCATGGCAGCCTGCTAGGCAGCACATTTCTGAGGGGTTATCACAGACTATACTTTAGGTGGCTCTTGTAAGGCCCAAGGTCAAAAGCAAAATGACTCACAACAACTGCATAAGTCAACTAGAGATTATTCTGTTTGGCTTTCATATTGCTGTTGTAAAATGAAGTTAATATAGACTAATAAAGAAAAAATCTAGTAGGTACTTTCACCTCATGTTCGCAATGTTTGGTTAAACGTACCACAAGGTAGAAACCATACATATAATTCTCTAGCTTAAACAGAAATTCTGTAGCTTGTACTTGGTTTCTGGCCACATACTAAGTAAGTTAGCCATTGATACCAAGAACACTGTCAAAGTCACTAATGTGACAAGTGAATTCGCCACTAATGAGGCAAAAAGACCTTGTGTACAGTGAGGCCATGGAGAAGGACATGGCAACCCACTCCAGTATTCTTGCCTGGAGAATCCCATGGACAGAGGAGCCTGGCGAGCTACAGTCCATGGGGTCACAAAGAGTCGGACGAGACTGAGTGACTAAGCACAGCAGTGAGGCAAAGAAAGGGAAAGTGTTTTCAACACATTCAGAAGAAAAATGTTAGCTTCTGAGAACTTTTAGAGAAGATTTATCATCAGTTTCCAACAGGTAATTTGAGTTACCTGCTTGGGTATCTCCAGAAAGCTACTCATGAAAACTAAACCTATTGCCAAGGAACCCTCTACCTGTTCTACCTGGAATTTAGTAAATTTCAACACAGAAAGTGAAAAAGCTTAGTTATAGATTTAAAATATGTATACTACTAGTAATAAAAAGTACCATTTCATGAGTACATGTTATGTTTCAAGAACTCATTATTCATTACCTCATTAAGTCACTTACCTTTGTTTTAGGAAAACTCCACTTTAGAGATGAGAAAACTAGAGTTTTGACATCAAATAATGTCTTCAATCATTTGAATATTATCTCCATCAGGGCCTCCTATATTTTACAATTTACTAATGTATCCTCAGGGTTTCTCCGGTGGCGCTAGTTGTAAAGGACTCACCTGCCAATGCAGGAGACATAAGAGATGCAGGTTCAATCCCTGAGTCAGGTCGGGAAGATTCCCTGGAGGAGGGAGTGGCAATTCACTCCAGCATTCCTGCCTGGAAAATCCCATGGACAGAGGAGCCTGGTGGGCTACAGTCCATAGGGTCACAATGAGTGGAAAATGACTGAAGCAACTTAGCACGCACGCACCTTCAGCTCCAGAAACAGTGCCAGGCACACACATGTGTATGATCAATAATTGTTGATGGACGGTCTGAACAATTCCAGAGTTGAAGGCACTTTTTTCTGTGTGCCATGCTACTTCTCCAGACACGCAGGAAGATAAGAAAGGAAGGAAAGCAGGAAAAAAAGAAAGGAAAGAAAGAAAGAAGAAAAAGTATTATTTTCTTAGTGGGGAAAAACTTCTATATTTTTAACCGTTAAAAGAAATGGGAAATTGTTTAATTAAAATGATTTATAGTATTATGTTAGTTTCAGGTGTACTAAATAGTACTTGATATTTGCACACATTATGAGATGATCACCAGAATAAGCATAGTAACTATCTGTTTCCATACAAAGTATTACAATATTACTGACCATATTCCTTATGCTGTGTGTTATTGAAATACATCCCACAGTTTCTCACCTTTACAACTGATAGTCTGCACCTCTTAACCGCCTTCACTTATCTCTCCCCACCACATCACTTCCCCTCTGGCAACCGCTTGTTAGTTCTCTGTATCTGTGAGTCTGATTGTGCTTTGCTTGTTTGTCTTGTTCTTTAGATTCCACATATAAGAGAAATCATAGGATATTTATCTCTCTCTGTCTGACTTATTTCATTAGCTTAATACTCTCTAGATCCTTTCATGAGGTCCCCCCAGATGGCAAGACTCCAAATTTTTATGGCTGAGTAATATTCTCAGGTGGTGCTGGTAGTAAAGAACCTGCCCGGCAACACAAAAGACATAAAAGCGCAGGTTCAGTCCCTGGGCTGGGAAGATCCCCTGGAGGAGGGCATGGCAACTCACTCCAGTATTCTTGCCTGGATAATCCCATGGACAGAGGAGCCAGGTGGGCCACAGTCCACAGGGTCACAGAGTCAGACACGACTGAAGCAACTTAGAAGCAACACAATATTACAAAATTAACTTTTCCCGCAAAGAAAACTCTATTTCATTGTGTCTCTCTTTCTCAGCTACATCTAATCAATAATTCATGCTTATCGATTTTTTTCTTTAAAACGTCTTCTTGTGTCAATCTCTGTCTTCTACAGCCACCTAGTCAAAGCCTTTTTCAAGTTTTGCCTGAATTAGTGTGTGTGTGTGGCGGGGGGGCGGGTTCCCTGGTGACTCAGACGGTAAAGAATCCACCTGCAATGCGGGAGACCTGGGTTCAATCCCTGGGTTGAGAAGACCCCCTGAAGGAGGGCATGACAACCCACTCCAGTATTCTTGCCTGGAGAATTCCCATGGACAGAGGAGTTTGGCAGGCTATAGTCCATGGGGCCGCAAAAAATTGAACATGACTGAGCAACTAAGTGTAGCACAGCACAGCACCTGGGAAAATCCTGAATTAGGATGATAGCTTTTAAGTTGTGAGTCTGCTTTCTTTCTTTCACAGTTAAATATGTTATTTAAGGCATTTCTTTTATTCATTTGCTTAAAACAATTTCAGGATTCATCTTTGTCAACAGACGAGGTCTCAACTCTGTTCAGAGTCCATTTTCCTCAGGTCTACCACATGAAACAAAGCACTGACTACTTTTCCATATTATCCCTTCAAGGATGTTTCTATAGAAGATAGAAATAACATTTCTCCCCCTGGAGCAAAGTGTAGGCATGCTACTTTCTAATATAAAATATTCAGGTCCCCTAAACTTAGGAATCCTCTTCTGTAATGAAACATACTACGTGTAAAGGTGTCATTTGGCCCTCTCTGCATTAGCCTATGGGAATAACAGCTCAAGGAACTAGCACCCAAAATACTGATATTTCTATGAGTAATAGCTGATATTTCTTCGAGTAATATACTAATATTTCTATGAATAATAAGTTGTCCTTTATCTCTCACTAAGGAATTTCATGTCTTAGGCTAGCATCCTTGAAACTGTAGCAGACTAAGGTTTTAGTTAGCAAATAGAGCAAAGTTTCCGATTCTTCACTGTTCTTGAGAATTAAAGTCATCTAGGGAGACATTTAAAAACACCATGTCTAGCTGCCATCAAATCAATTAACTCAAAATCTCTGGAAATGAGCCCTAGATTTTGTCTTGTTTAAAACTCCTAAAGTAATTCCACTGTGCAGCCACATTACAGTGATCTATAGGATAGAATTTGCATTCAATGTCTTCTAACTCAAGTTTGCCTTTTCAAACTCATTTTCCAAGTAAAAAATAGAACACCAATAAAAGAGGAGACTAAGCTAGAGAAAGAGAGACATCTTCACAATGGAAAACTGAAATATGGAAGAAAGGCTAAACAAATACAATGGAGAGATTCTGAGGGCAGGAAGAGAAACACATAAAAAAGAAAGAGATGCACCCAGTATTGTTTGCTGTTGAAGAAGTCATTAGAAAAGGAAGAGATATCTGATGATTACTAGAGCCCAACAACAACTGAAAGAAGACAGAAGTAAAATCTCAGAAAAGAACAAAAGGAATGATTCCCCGAAGGAGGCCAGGATCCTGGAAACTATTAAGAAGTGGTTTCTTAAGCTACAAATACT